>JAODLC010000021.1:8198978-8209972 GCA_026781145.1 Hippopotamyrus pictus
CCAACCCGCCCCAGCTTTTCAGGATTTCGGCTGTCATACTCAAAAATGGGCCAAAAGTTTAATATAAAACCCCCTCAAAGCTGGTACAGTGATAAAACGTGAAAGCCTTCACATGCCAACAATAGCGGGGGAGATTCTCCTAGAAGCACCAAGCTACAATGGCCTCCTGTGGGAATCCTGACCGTCGTAGCGCGAAGGGGCTTTTGGGAGACGAAGCCAGGCGTAGCACTGTGTGCCGGACCGCGGCAGCGCGGAGGCCTGACGGAGTCTCACACAATCTGATTCTCTTCGGATTGACCTCCTTACCTAACACTTCATTTGTGCGATGTAATGGTCAGGTGAAATTTTACAGGGGTAAGAGGGAGTAATGATGAATAGTGAATTGTCTGGGCTCCGGGGGGAGGGGAAGTGATATTAAGTTGTTATTTTCAGTGATGATAGTGAATTGTCCAGGCTCTGGTGGGATTGGCGCTAAAATGTTCAGACTCTGGTGGGATTTATGGTGAATTGTCCAGACTGGTGGGATTGATGCAGAATTAGTAAGGCTCCAGTGGGATTTGTTTCCAGATTGTCCAGACTCTGATGGGGTTGATGCTGAATTGTCCCAGCCAGGGGCGGTGAGCCTGATCCATGGAGAGCCGCTGTAGGTGCGTTTTTTTGGGATGACCTCTCAATCAGCCAATAATAAAGCAGTGGTTTTCAACTCTAGTCCTCGGGACCCATTTTTATTGGCTGATTGAGAGGCCATCCCAAAAACCTGCACCCACAGTGGCTCCCCATTGATCAGGTTCACCACCCCTGGTCCTTGGTGCTGAATTATCCAGGCTCTAGTAGGGTTGATGCTAAATTGTCCAGACTCTCATGTGATTGATGCTGAATTGTCCAGGTCCTTGTGGTATTGATGCTGTATTTTTTTGCCAAATTGACCAGGTGCTCATTCAAATGATGCAGGAGCTGACAGGAATTTATCTCAATATATCTGACATATTTATCTTCATTTATTAATAACAATAATAGCAATAACATAAACAAAATGCCCTTTACACAAGACTAAAAAAAGTTACTGGAACAATTTTGCATTAGCTGTAACTATTTTGTGCGCCTGCTAACTCACAGACACAGTCAGTGTGATGAGCAGCATAAGCGGGAGGCGAGTCGAGAGGCGGCCTTTTAGCCCCCGGCTTCTGAGCACCGTCTGCCTCTCTCCGGGGGAAGAAATGACCTTGTCGTCTGGCTCACGCATTCCGGCTGTGTGGCTTAGTGGATCAGGGTAGAGCGTGTTTGGGTGCTTCACACACACAAAACTGCTCAGCAGTGTGTGACAGAATGGATCACACTGTGGAATTCTATGGTATTAAGGTATTAAGGCGTGTTCATGATATATATTCCTAGATAAAGAGTAATATGGAAATGTTTATAGCTAATAATCTGGGTATTGAAAAAAAAAAAAGACTGTTTCACATAACAATACAGACACTCGTCGCTAAACATCCGAGTTCCGTTCTTACAACTAGGTCATTAAGCAAATTGGTCGGCAAGTGAGGAACCGGCCCTTACCAATATTAGAAGCATACTGTACTGGTAGTCGGTTTGTGTCGGCCATCTTTCGATATTGTTTCAATGTCACTTTTTAACATTTTTAGTATATTTATAAATGTTTATTCAGTAGTGTACTGTATACTGTAATAAACAGCACAGTGTTCCCGCTACATGTTTATTCCGTATGTGACAGGTGAAAATCTATGAGTGAAACTGTAACAAACAAAACAGAGAGAAGACTTAGGAGGTGCTTTTTCTAGCATAGCGAAGAAACAACAAGCTGATAAGTGCTAACGTTAATCATCAACGGAATTACCAATAAATGATACACTATCATATATCGGGATGTATTGCAAATTAGCATCACTGCATTCCAATGAATCACTGTTAGTGTTCTTTTGCACATCACTGAACTAAAACAGCACACAGACAATAAGTCACTTGTACATATTAACTAAGATATGAAACAAATATACTTGCAGTCATTGCTTTCAAAGAAATAAGTAAAATATAAGACACAGAAAAACTTTAACCTTGCGCACGTCCACGCTTTACACGCTACTGGAGGTTCCCTATTAAGTGAGGAGTGTCTGTATATCTAAGTGAACAGTAACACAATAAAAAAAAAGAGAATTTCTTCAGTTCACCAAAACGTTACTAATATTGTGTTAAATTTCAACAGCTCACTTAATTAACTTAATTAGTTAACCTGATGAAGTATTGATTAGCAAATACGGCATGCTAGTGGTCAACAGATACATGAGTATACTGGATGGCTGTAAGGTGTGTTTTACAGAAAGTTTCTTCACCTTGAATAAGTGACTGACCTCTCGAGATTTTCCATGAGATTCTACAACAACACCACGTATTTTGCACTTCGGAGGACAAAAATTGTGGACTTTCCATAGTTCGCCTAATTCCGTGGCAACAAAACGAATGATGCAACCCGAACCACTTTACCTGAAAGACTTACACTCAAAACATCAGTACTGAGAAGGCAGATAAGGACAGGGAAGATGGATGCCTTCGATGGGAAGGTGATAGGTGTGGAGAGCTGTGTAACTGGGAGGTTGAGATAAATAGGCTGGCCCAATCTCATGTCTCACTAATCAAAGAGATGGACCTAAAATTCAAAGCCTTTCAACCTTCAGAAGTCTTTCTGTGGATTGAAGGGTTATTGGTAAAGAAGCACTATTAAACAACGAGCTGGGGTGCTGTGCCGCTCTGTAGGTTAGAAGGTCGTTGGTTCAAATCCCATGGTCAGCAAAGTGATCTCACTGGTGGGCACTCAAGTAGGACCCCGGTTGCTCGAGGGACTGTCTGACCCTGCTTTGTCACATGTACATAAATTTGTATAAAGTCTCTGCTAAATATCTAACAAGCCATTCATTTTTCATTCACTTCATTTCTTAAGTGGTCAGTAGCTGTCTAGTACGCAGAACAGATAAATCGGGGAGAAACCCATCTCTTTTTAAAAGGGAGCAACAAACATTTTCTATTACATTTTCTAATGTAATAGCTATGACATTAGTTGCTCAATCATCACTGTTATTTAATAATTAGGTATAATAAATAAGACATTACAAGCAACACTTCAATAAACAGGATCCTGTTGCAATCTCCTGGAATTAGCATATGCCACAAAGAATGAGGGACAAAATGTAAGTGAATCATTTCCACTTCAGTGTCAATCATGTCAATACTTATGTTTATTTTTGCACGAGGTATTTTTATGTATGTGGAAACAAAGAAATGTGTTAAGTCTTTAAATTGCTTTGCCACTGAAATAAACAAATTAACAAATAAATTAAGAAATGCGTGCGCACGCACACACACACACACACACACACACACACACACACACACACACACACACGGGGACCGTCCATCTATTAGGCAAAACCCTAATTCCAACAATGGCAACCTTAACCCCTATGCAGCCTTTACCTTAACCATGAGTAACTAAACAAAATACAAGTGTTTTAGCACTTATAGTTTTTTAATTGCAGCCACAGATTTTTCTAAAATTGAATTTCCCCTCGTGGGGACCATCAAAATAACAGGTTTTTATCATATTGTGGGGACCAAATATCCCCACAATGTAATGTATACCTGGAACACACACACACACACACACACACACACACACACACACACACACACACAGTATGTAGTGTGCATACAGCATTATAAAATGAGATGAAATATGAGATGAATTCACATTTTAGAGGTAACATTATCGGTAGATAGCAATCGATTAGTGGGGTACAACCTGGACGGGAGGCCTGTATTAAATAGATCATCCATCCATCCATCCATCCATCCACCAGCCACTTATTAAATACAAGCTCACGGGGAAGCGTGGAGGCAGCATAAGGCGTAACGCAGGGGTTCACTTTATACAGGAGGCCTGTATTACATATCAAACAGGATTGATGTTTTATATAAAGTACAACGGCAGCATGGTGGCACAGTAGGTTGCACTGTTTCCTCACACCTCCAGATTTAGGGGTCCGAATCTCGCCCATTCTGTGGGGTTTGCTTCTTCTGCCTGTCTTTATATGGGTTTCCTCTGGATACTCCTGCAGTTTGGAGAATTTACCCATAATGCATGCATGTGTGCCCCATAATGGGTTGGCTTCCCATCTAGGGTGTGCCATGTGTGTGCCGAAATAGGCTCTGCATCCACTATGACCCTGTACTAGATACGTGGTAGGGATGATGGATGGATTACATATTAAAAGTATACTTATTTGAAAGCAGTGAGTGACATTTAAAGCAGACAGGACCTTATGTTTCAGAATTAATATTTATTTGCTCTAAGTTAGGGGTCCCCAACCCTCAGCCCCTGGACCAGCACCAGTCCACGGCCAGTGTTTAAGCAAGCCTTGGACTGCTGTAGGTGGAGTTGCCACTCGTCCTGTATATTATGGGATCATCCCATTTCGAAGAATGTTGCGATCCATGAAAATATCATGATAAATGAAAAAGAGAATCTCATCCATTCACTTTCCATAGCTGTTTATCCAATACAGGATCAGAGTGAGCCTGGAGTGTATCCCGGAAAGCACAGGGCACAAGGCAGGATACGCCTGGAACAGGATGCCAGTCGAACCCCATGAAAACACATGGAGAACATACAATCCCTATAAAAACAGCTGGGTCAAGATTCAAATCCACAACCCTAGAGATGTAAGAGCACAGTGTTACCCACAAATAGCTGCTATAAGCAAACCCCTTATTTGCTAGCGGGCCAGGGGTCAGATTTAATTTACTGACTGGAAAATGCCAATTTGCATAAAACTCCAGGGTTTTTTTTTTTTTTAAAGAAATAGGCTTACTGAGTACTTTTTTAAAGGGATAGTCTTACTGAGTACTTGTCAATCATAAAATGCCAACCAGGCTGTACTTTTCTGAGGTTGAAAGAACAACACCACTGTGGAAATGTAAGGAACAAGAGTTTTACACAAGACTGAGGAGTATCATCTGTACGCATTCTCATAAACACATGATATAAACCATTGTTTCTCAACCCAGTCCTCGGGGAACCCCAGACAGTCCATGTTTTTGCTTCCTCTCGGCTCCCAGCGCACCTGTATCAGGTATTTGGTGTTCCTGATTGGCTGGGAGCTGGGAGGGAGCAAAAACATGGACCGGCTGGGGGTCCCCAAGGACCGGATTGAGAAACACTGATATAAACAGTCCCCTTTCCACAAAATGACAGAAAAATCAAACAAGACCATAATAAAACAGTACCACATCCAGCAAACGCATTAATCACACACTTAACTTGACCAAATTAGCTGGATGTTAAATCTGACACCAAACTTGTGTGGGCAGGACAGCAGGTACTGTCATACTCCCCAGGTGTTAAAAATTAGCTGTCGTGGGCTCTTCACCAAAAGAAACTGCCACCACAAGAACAAGTTTTCATTTCATGTATTTATCTACATTATAATATAAATGTATGGACTCACTGGAATTGATAGAATGTTTTTACTGAAGCTAATTCACATTTTTATGTCTTGCTATAAAGGCATTACGCATTTATGTTTATCTTTTAATTTAGACAAGAAACATGAAGGATATATTGAAAAATCGATCTCTTTTCTATAGCTGCATATTCTTTGCACGACCAAGCCCTGAAAGGGTAAGTGTACTATCACCTGATCCATCATTATTTGAAAGCAGTGAGTGATATTTAAAGCAAACAGGATGTTATTTTTTTGTTCTAAGCTAGGGGTTCCCAACCCTCAGCCGCTGGACCAGTACCGGTCCACGGTCAGCATTTAACCAAGCCTTGGAATGCTGAAGGTGGAGCTGCCAATCATCCTGTATATTATGGGATCGTCCCATATCGAGGAATGCTGTGATCCATGAAAAACAAAATCCCATTCATTTTCCTTGCTGATTATCCAATCTGCCAGCCGTGAACTGAACCTGCCCCTGTTTTAGGCTGTGCAGGGCCACTCAGATGGACACCCCAGGACAACTGACATCCAAGGATGACGGACACCCCAAGAGGTCTCCTCCTCTGTGAACGGACTGTGAACCGCCGCTCGCTAAATTAATAAACCGCGGCACCTTTCTGTGAGCCGTGACATGTTGTACGCCTCCATATCCTGCTGCAGAAATGCTGAGAGTATGTAGCCATTTGTATTTGCAAGTCAATGAGGAGCTGTAGGGATTCATTCACAGATACCTGCAGAAAGATCGCATTAGCAAAGGGTTTACAGTTGGCGCCTTTGCCAGTGTTTTCTTTTTCGGTATATGTGTATTTTATATGGTTAAGTGAAGAATATAAGAGCGGATCCCCTCCTGAAACCCGTTTGGCATAGTCTCTCCTTACAATAAAGGTAATACTAGGTATGGTGTGTTAAAGCAAGTTTGAGCAGAGCTCCCTGAATTTGGGCCGGAACCTTTTTGTAACAGGCAGAGAGAAAAATCTGTGCGATGGGAGATGGGAACCAGCATGCTGTCAGTTTGCAAAAGTGCAGCACGACACTGTCTCGTGGAAACAGTTATGGAAGTCCCCATATTAGCAATTACATAAACATATCCAGACACAGAACAGTGATCAGCTGTACAGTCCTTGTTCAACGACTCTTATGGTCGACTGAAAATCCTGGACACCAGTCAGCATCCACATTTGCAGACTCATTAACCTCACATTGCCAGACATCAATAGTTTCCATTGGTGATGTGGAAATGCATGCTCGACACAAAGGGGCACACCCTCACCTCTCAGATCCAAAGTCCACCCAGTTCCTGAACATGACCTTTACACATACTCCCAGAGGTGGACATTTCAGGTCCAGAAAGCAAAAATCCAAACCAAGATTTTGTTTCAACCAATCAGTTGAATATAAAGAGTCAAAGTCACCGAGTACTCAACCAGTTGGTTGAAACAAAATCTTGGTCTGGACTTCTACTTTCTGCACCTGAAATGTCCATCTCTGCATACTCACAAAAGAAAGTGAGGACATTCTCTATCATGACCTCTACACCCAAAATAAATCACCTCTCCATCCACTCCCTACCAGGATCACAGTACACTCTTGAAAAAGACCCCAATAGAATGCCATAAAAAGAACCTTTCAACTACTCTCTAATAAGACCCTGGGGCAGGGTGAAAGTCAGGTGACTAGGACTGGAATGCTAATTAATTCCACCAGTCCCTCCTTTCTTTTGATGAGTATATTTTTTCCCCTAGTGACTCTGGAGAAGTCTAAACTCTGGACATCCAATCCTCATCCCCTGACAAGCCTTAGCTCATCCCATACTCAACCCGTCCATTTGGCGTTCATTTCAGTCCACTGAAAGGGCATTTTTCTTTTGGTATTTCCCTGGTGTGTGATGTCAGTCAAGTTGCTTTCCCACCCTGATCCCCCTGAAAAGGACACTGTTTCCCCAAATAAAGGCCCCGTTTCCTGGCCGGCCCCATGGCACGTGATCCTGTCTGCGTTTCCAACCAGACACCAGTTTACAGACCCCTACACGTCCCCAATACTATGGCGACAGGAAGTGTGGGCTGCAGAATTTAGCTTCCTAGAGCTTTCCTTATGAATTCCATAAGAATAATCTTTGCTAAACACCCCAAGTATTTTTGTCAGTATTGATATATATTGAATATTCAGGGTATTACACTTCATCATGTCTGTGAAGGGCAGTAAATCTCCTTCATCAGTTAAACAGAACTATTAACCACTTATGAAAGTGCCTTGTAACCACCATGATGTACATCTTATTACAAAGGCATCCCTCCAGAAGACCAAGGCAAAAGGCTTTGGGGCTGTGTGTGGGTGTGGGTACACAGGGACTGCCGCTGCCAGGTCAAAGCTCTGCTGAGAACATGAGAAATTCATCTCTCACAATGAGGAGTGAAGGATTTGAACCTCTGAGGCACCTACAGCGGGTTCATTAGAAGATGATATGGAGATTCCCCAGATTACTCCATGCCAGGCTCATTCTAGGAATGTCCCATTTTACCCCTACAGTGGGGGGAGACAAGCAACAATGAGAAGAAACCATGGGGACAGTTGGCACTATGTGTAGATCTAAGGCAGCTCGGTGCACTTTGCTAAAAGACAAACACAAGAACAAACATTTTTCAGGTCTAGCTACCAATACCTATATAATTAGTAGGGCAAGCCATATATATGTCAGGGTATTTAATTATTCTCTATAAATAATAAAGACGTATCATTCCCAAACAGTCTTCTTATACACATCAGATCCAATAGACCATCAGAAATTTGACAGATTTCCTATTTGGTATAAACAATAAATATGTAAAAGATATAATATAGCTTCACAGATCATCCATCCGTGTTCCAGCTGTTTATTGAATACAGAGTCATTGGGGCCCACTCCTTTTCCAGGCAGCATAAGGCACACAGCAGGGGAACACTATGGACAGGACGGCAGTCCATCACAGAGCGCCCATACATGCCACAAACAATATGGACAGGACGGCAGTCCATCACAGAGTGCCCATACATGCCACGCACAATATGGACAGGACGGCAGTCCTTCACAGAGAGCCCATACACGCCACGCACAATATGGACAGGACGGCAGTACTTCACAGAGCGCCCATACACGCCACGCACAATATGGACAGGACGGCAGTCCTTCACAGAGCGCCCATACACGCCACGCATGCTATGAACTATTTAGAGACACCGGGTAGCCTGGCTGCATGTCTTTGGACAATGGAGGGAAACCAAGAAACTTGGAGTAAAAAAGCACAGCATAGGGAGAGCATGCAGCCCCTCCCCCCCTCAACCACACACACCACACTCACACACACACACACCACACTCACACACACACACACACACCACACTCACACACACACCCACCACACTCACACACACACACACACACACACACACACATACATACACACCATGCAGGTGTGAGGCACCCCACCACCACTGCTGCATGATTTACATTTACAAACAACTGAGTTTACACAGCTTTGTACATTATTCAAGAAACCCAAGGATGTTCTCTTATACTTTAAAATAATCACATATATTAAAGTGAAATATGTGCCTTGCAATGGGTTAGCACCCCGCCCTGGGTTATTCCCTATCTTGCACCTATTGTCTCCAGCATTGGATCTGAACCACACAAACCCTGCATAGGTGGTATAGAAGATAAATGAAAGAATGAATTAAAGAGGATTTTAAAATAATAACATTCCAAGATACACTTATCTAATATGTGCTTCCTGCTGTTGTTTAAACGCGCCTGTCTGTGGCAACCTGCTGCTACCTCACGTCAAATCAGTCAGAGCTTCACATCTCAGCGACTCACCCTCTGTTCTGATGAATTCACAATGAATTAAGACCTCCTCTCCAGGATAGATGTATAACCATTGCCGTGTAAACAGGGACTCCTGCCTTCGGAGTGGTATTCCCACCTGAGACATGGATTTGTACATCAAAGTGCACATTTCAGATGAGCTCCCAATCACTTGTCTTGCAGGTCTGCACACTGCCTGCTCTTTTCTGTCTGCCAAGATCCCACAGGGGCCTCTGTGAGAAATCGCTAATCCCATCTAGTTAGACCTGGCCGTACAGATAACACTAGCTTACAGAGAGGCAAAGTCCTGTTTGTCTGTGGGAAATATAGCAGATCGCTGGGGCAGTACATGAGCAGAAGAGGAGGAAAACGACTCAGAATACTTGACTACACACATGACCGCACACCCAGGACCACACACACACACACATACACACACACCACATTCACACAAACACAAATTTATATTTATTGATATTTTATTCACCAGCTGCTATTATCCAACGAGAAGTACAAATGAGGCAGCAGGGTCAGACAGTCTCTAGAGAAATTGGGGTTAAGGGTCTTGCTCAAGGGCCCAATGATGACATCACTTGGCCAGCCACAGGATTTGAATCAGCAACCTTCTGATCGCTAACACCGTGTCCTGACCCACCGAGCCACACGCCACCCAGAATATACACAGACACCGCAAGACAAAAATGACCCACATTGCCTTCCTTGTGGATGCCGATGAAAACGCTGAAAGGAGACCGCGTCATTTAACGAAGATGTCAAACATCTCTGGGGGGCTGTGTGAGTAGAACAGAGGGGCAGATACTGAGCGCTCTCAATGTCACACATTGTCCCACAGCACCCTTTCATGTCCTAACACACGTCCTAACACGCATGTCCTAAAGTTCTCATTGATGGCTTTGCATTGGTATCTTTTTATACTACACAACCTTCCACGGTGAGTAGCAATATGGTCCCCCTCACCTTGACTGTAATGCAGATGTAGATTCTGCACCTGAGTGGGAATTCTGACCCTGCCTTATTACCTGTGATGGATAGACCAGCATCCCTTGCTGCCTTGTGCCACATGATGGACAGACCAGAATCTTATGCTGCCTTTTGCCCTATAATGGACCAATATCCCATTCTGCCTTGTGCCCTGTGATGGACCAGAATCCCATGTTGCCTTTTGTCATGTGATGGATGAACCAGTATCCCATCCTGCCTTCTACCCTCTGCTTCCTGGGACAGGCTCCAGGCCCAGCAAGGTCCTGCCTGGGATTAGCAGATCTGGGACACTGAATGGACAGAGTACCCCTTAACAGCTGTTTTACCCACACAGCAACTAATTGAGAGGAGCAGTTTCATCTGAATAACACTGTGCAGGGTGTACACTTTACTATATATAGTAAATATATACTGAATTCACCTAATGACAATGAAACAAAACAACAGCTGTGATCTATAGCCTGTTACAGCATGACAAGAGAATTCAAGCCAAAGCTTTTCTCACCTCGGAAGCCAAATGATTCATTTAATTTGGATCCAATACAGTTATTTTTAACTTCTACAGCTGTCGGATAACAGAAACTAGCTGTCAGTACTGATATTCATGTCAGGAGGCTGTAAATCATTTAAATTTACTTTCC
>JAODLC010000021.1:8229364-8243446 GCA_026781145.1 Hippopotamyrus pictus
CCCCCCCCCCCCCCCCCACCTCCCGCAGGCTTCTCCGCAGCTCTTACCTTTCATAGCTGAAATCACAAAGTACATCATGGGGCTGCGCCTCCATGCGAGAGCCGTGCAGAGCAGAGCGGAGCAGAGCAGAGCAGAGCGGAGCAGAGCGGAGCAGCGTCTCCCAGCTGCCGCCGGCGCAGCCCCGTCTGCCTGAGCGCCGGCCACGCCACAGCCCACGTGACAGCCGCGTCAGCCGGCAGAGCCCGCCCCTGGCCCCGCCCCCAGTCCTCTCTCGCCGTCCTTAAGCGGCACGGCGGGGGGGGAGGCTGGCGATGAGCCTGGAGCTCTTCCTGCCTGGCTGGGTGCAGGGCCGCGGGGCCGGGCGCTGCCTGACGACACCAAGAGTGCAGGAGAGCGCAGCTGCTCCCCCCGCCCCCCGCCACCCCGCCCACTCCTTCGGAAGGATAAATTTCCCCAAAGCAAAGAAATATGAAGCTGGGAGTCTCTTTTTCATTCCCCGTGGATCTCAGCCGCTGATCTTCCCCTCCTTTCCTGCCCGGTGAACGTATCGGACGGGACCCGGATCCACACACTCTCCAGATGTTTGAGCCGCGGGGCTGCACCGTGACAGCCGACGGGGGTCTCCCACTCCCCCCCCCCCCCCCCGCCCGAGCCATGTGCTCTGATTGGTCAAGGCTGACCATTAGAGAGTAACAAGGTCAACCTCCTGCAAGCCTGTCCCTCTGACCCTGTGTTTGTGAATGCAGGCATGCACGCACACACACACACACACACACACACACACACACAGACCCTTTCTCTCCATAAGCTTCTCATCCCTACAGCTGCCTCCCTGTGATACAGCATTCTGGACTTAACGCAAGCCGGCTCTGGCAAAAACAAGGCTCCATTTTGAGTGCCTCTGAATAAGCCGGTGATCCACCCGTGACAGCCAGCAGGGAGCGCCGCTTCCGTGGGGCTTTTGCCGAGGGCTCAATCCCCCGCTGTCTCAGGAGGAGGTGCTGTGTCCCCTCTCTTCTCTTTCACGCGTAAGTCGGGCTTCCTTTCTTCCCGCGTCTCTGGCCTCCGAGCTGCGGATTCGACGCCGTATTTATCATTTAATTGGCGGGACGCAGGAGAGCACACGAGGAGGGCGGCATCTCCCGCCTGGCGAGCCAGCGGGACTGAGAAGGGACGACTGAGGTGCAGCGGGAGGAGGGGGACCGTGCCTGGGTCCCCCGGCAAGTGCAGTGGGGCAAGTGCAGCACGGGGCCTCAGTTAGATGTGTTTAAAATTGAAAATGGGACAACAAAGGACAACAAAGTGTGTTACAGGACCAGTGCACTCACTACATGAATGTGGACAAGACAGTATATCTGTGATGGACCAGTATTTGTGTTCTGTCGCTATGTGTGCTATTATATTCATTTTCGTTTCATTTAACAAACACATGGGCGATGTTAAGACACAGTAATGGACTATGTTAGTACATAACGCTGGACTCTGCTGGGACACAAACTCATCTTAGTTATTTGCTTACCCTTTGCCTGACAGTTCATTTGTCACTTATTTTATTCTTCTGATTAAATTTGCAGCATTGGGTTCCTTTGATTAATGCAAATCATTTTCACCGCATGTGTACAGCTGCATTATGTCAGTGGGTTTTGTGGGTCTCTATTAAAAACATGTGGTGAGAGGGAGTTTTCTTTGCCCTTCTTGGTTAGATTTTGCAGGTATGGACAATGGCACACACTGTAAATACATTGTTTTCAAAGCCGGCTACATTGACTGTATGCACACAGACTGTATCACACCTAGATTTGTTTTTCTCACTTGCAGGAGTTAGATAGGATCACAAACGTTAGTGAAACCAAGACCACCTTGTGCAAAGCAGCTCTCCAGTGTGGTTTTGGTAGCGTGTTTCAGAAAAAAAAGATTTCCCACCAATGAAAGCAAACCAGACTTGGCAGAGAGACTGAGGCAGTCAAACTGATCCAAAATGTCCCCTACGATTCAGTTGAGGTGTAAAAGCTGCTGTAGGTGACACTTCGTGACACAGCCTCTGTGCCTGTGCTCATAAATGACAGATCACTGATTTGCACTGTGCAGATGATCTGTAACATCACAGCAGCACATAATCGGATACAGTCGCTAAGATCTTCAGCACGTTTAACGTTGAGGTTTAAGAGGTTTTAGCACCGAGTGCAGATAATTAACAGCACACCGCTTATACGTGCCTATAGGGGTCACCATTATCTGTCACAAAATGGCAAGTTGCTGTTATGAAACAGTTGCAGGGCATAGAGCGATTTTCCCGGGATGATTACTTAGGGGAGAGAGGACATCGGAAAACAAACGCTGCTTTGTGTAAACTGAGGACGAGAAGTCATTCATGGGTCAGTGTGGACCCCGAACGCCATTGCTGTTAGCACAAAAGAGGAAAACTGCTTCAATGAACTCTCTGAAAAGCACACATTATCGCTCGAAAGTCAATGCCTTATTATTATTATTATTATTATTATTCAGACCTGCTCCAAAGATGGAAAGACAAAGAAATGGTCCAGCAAGACTGTTCCATCTGTGAAGATCAGCAGATGGCAGGGGGGCGGCGGGACCAAGAGGGGGCGCCGGCGAGCATGTGTGGTGTGTCCGTCACTTCGAGGCCTCAGCACTTCCTTTAATTAACGAGACGTAATGGATTTGCGGCGAATGGCCCTTCGAGATGGATTTCAGATCAAAGGGGTCCGTCCCAGCGCATCCACTGTTGTCAGGGATATGAGGGCAGAGCAGGCGGTAATGGCCTCTTCACAAGTCTGCCCACACTCCTCCCATGAACCTGGGTGGAGGAAGTCCGGTCTGCCCACAGAGGTCCGGCACCTACAGCTCTCATTCTCATCCTGCTGCTCATGTTGAGGTTTGACCATTTGCCGCAAAGGATACTACCCTGCTGGACTCTCTATCCATTCATAGTAACCACTGAACAGCGGTGGTTTTATACCCTATTTGGAGGGGGGGTTTCAACCACCCTATTTTTGTCTCAACCCCCCAGAATAATAATTGGCATGGATTCCATCCTGTGATGTGTCCCATATTTTCAAACACATTTCCTACAGATTTTATAGTTGGGGTCCCCCCCACTTGGCAAATTTTATCACTGGGGGCGCAGGGAGGGGGGTAGGTGGTTACGGCATGCTGTATTTCTGGGAATTAATCCCCCTTAAGGGTCAAATCCTAGAATCTCCTCTGCCACTGATCTTAGCATAGCTAAGTGAGCCAGTTGGTCTCATGCATACATGCATGTTCAATGAGGAAGCTACAGACTGCCAGTGACAAGCAGCCCCTATTTCACATGAAAGTATTGGGTTGGGAAAGTATACAGAAATGGAAGAAGCCCCCATGAACAGGGATCCTCATACGATGCACACGATGGATGCTGCCTTTACATAATTAATAAATCAACTGATTAGGTCCAGATGATTAATGAAATAAAACTGCATAAAATGTTTGTGATAAGACAAAACAATACATTTCTTCTATAATATGATGTTATACAGAGAAAGACTTGATGGACAGAGCAACAGATTGATTTTATATAAACGCCAGCGGTGGTTGGCATAACAGCAAATCAAAGGAACTCAAAGCGATACAAGACAATCATAAACCACTTTACAGTCATTTTGCACAATTTCCTGAGCATTCAGTTCTCACAAGCTTTCAATAAATCAAGTGGCTCACACTAGGGGATATCTATCTCTGGATGTGGAGGAAATAGGAAAGAGAGAGCGATCACACCTTTATCACTCAGGTTGAATAAACATCTTTTTAGAAGTTTCGAATAATTCCCTGTCCCTTGGCAATGTTGAAATGAATGACAGAACAAGCTGGTAGACTGTGGAATATGACAGCATTGTAAATGTGACAAGAAGAAAGAGCTGGATATATTCATAAATAATCATTTGGTTAAACACACCATTTGTAATGGCATAGCTCTTGTTTTGATGGCCCTTTAAGAGAACTGCTGCATTCATCTGAGTATAAATGAAGACTCGCAAAGAGGTCATGACAGGACATGGGCTGACCGTGCCAATCATTCTTCCTATTAAAAACAGACAAGGCAAAGTTGCAAAACATGTGGTAAAATGCAACACAGAAGTCATTTAATGAACCCAAGTCTTGTCAGTTTATATAAATTTTTGTTTAATTTGACAAACACTATTTACTGTATGGTCACACATTGTTATTCAGTACAACATAGAGGCATTGCTAACACGGTCTACATTTAACAAGCAAACCAGTTTCCCCATAAGAACCACAAGGAAAAATAAAACTGGCCAAATGTGATTCACGTTAATTTATACAACAGATGTATTCCGATGGTGATGAAAGATGATTTGGACTGAGAAATCACTGAAAATACGCAAGAACTCCGAGAAATCCTAATTAAGTCCTACAAAAAGTCATACGCAGACACACTTCTAATCCTCAAATTGTTTTGGACAAGAAATAGAAGCTTCCAGATGCAAATTCTGCAGAACACTGCATAATCTGAGGTATGATATCTCCAGGGCAGTTTAATAACTTTTTCCAGTTATGCTGCTTGAAACCAAACCGTGCTAAGAGACATACGAATAGTGGGCTGAATACAGAGTCCTAAAAGAGTCACGAAGCCTTCTATGGCCAACCAGGCCCTGGCTAGACCAGGTCTGCACATTCGACGGCATTCAGGATGTTCACTGGGCCCGGTTTAAGCAGTTAGAATGACAGCTGTCCCTGCCTGCATTTAATCTGGCTCTTTCCGGGTTTATGGCGAAGACATTTGGCAGTGTGGCCGCCCTCTATCATCGAGAACAGAAAGCGGTGGCCACCATCTGGCCTGCGTGTTTGTCACCATCAACATTGTCACTGCTCCGCGGGTTTGGGTACAGCTGGAATGTCACTCGGCTGTTTGTATCGGGGCATATGGTCTTTTAACGAACAGACAAATACGAGCAGCTCATCGAAAGAAACAATGATCGGCACATCGACGTGACCGTGGACGTGGCCAGCTCGATTAGGGTGACGGAAACTTTACTTATGACGTAAATCTGGACCAAGGAAGCTTCTCAGCAAAAAGAGCCTGGTTATGAAAGCACAACACTACTTCCATGCCTTGAGTTACTTTGGTATCTTCCAAGATGCCATTCCATAAATATATATATGGGAGACCCTGACGCAGGTGCTAAACCTGAAAACTTCCAGCTGTATAAACACATAGTGCATAAGACGGAAGCCTGCGTAAGACACCCCCTGGAAGAGCTTCAGGTTTCCCGCAGCTCAGTAATACTGAATGATCATACTGTAGATGGAGTATAAACCTGTAACTGCTTCCACATTTTAGGAATCATTTCTCGTCAAATTAACCTAGCTTTGGGGTTATTCACATCCACCTGTTCGCACAGATGAAAAATATTTGAGGAGTCAGGGCAAGGCAGAGGGATTACATCTCCCAGTTAGGTTATGGATATCTGGGGATCCCCCAGAACCAGCTAGGAACCTCTAGTACTTCTATGATCTTGGAAGAGAGGTGTGGTCTGACCTTCTCTGCAGGATGCCAGGGTGACCCTCAGCAGGAAAATGAAGGGGGGGGGGGGGGGTTTCACAAGTGCAATTAGCAAGCACATGCCTCTTTCACAGTGGCAAAGCTGGAAGGCCACTTTGCATGATGGGATATAGCCGGTGTCTTCTGGATGATAATGATAATTCATAGTCATAATCAGCAATGAGGAGTCAATGACATTGACACGGACTAACAGCTCTACAGTACGACAGTGGCGACAACGAACGTGGCTCCTCAGAAAAGGCAGCAGAATCCTCCATGTTTAACTGCATCTCAATGCACCTTCCTTTCCCTGTTATAGTCTATAGGAGTGCCAGGAAATGCCATGATTATGATGTCACATCTGCGACTGTGCTAACCATTTGTGGCTTGTTCTGAAGCGGCCGTAGCGTGAGAAGCTTCTGGGGACGCTTGCGTTTTCTGCAAAGCCCCACATGAGTTTGCACCATAGGCTCTCCCGTGAGTCAGGCTACAGCCACCACACACACGCACCCAGATTTCACTCCCAACCTGGACTGCCTGACAGCACAGTGTAAAGTCTGTACCTGCGTAACCTCCATTGATTTTTAGGTGGCCTGCTGGGCTTGAAAATGCCTCTTTGGAATTTCACGCTAAAGTCCTACTTGAAAGAGCCTCTGAAAACAACAAAAAGCAGCAGTAAGAATGGAATAAAAAGACCAAACCTACAGTTATTCAATACTGGAATCAATAAGCGAAGGATATTCCTGGCCAAGCAATGCGATAGTACTGTACAAGAGTAAAAGATTACATTTTTATGCTTTTGTTTTTCATATATTATTATAATTTTATCATTTATTTATAATACTGATATTATGCACAGGATACTTTAAGGTAGCAAAACACTTTATAAGTCACTCCTTTCACACTCGTCAGGTGATCAAAACACGACAAAATAAATACCACAGTAGGTCCAAATCATTTCATTTTTAAAAGAGTCGCCATGTGGCAGTAAAATATTCCAGAAAGCAGATTATTTGCTCAGCCCTAACAGGATTTTTCCTGAAGGGGGATCCTCCTTCCCAGAGAGGTGAGGTGACCACTGGGGGCTGTCACGCGCATTAGGGAGCGCTCTGGCTGAGCCGCCGCTGTGTCTGCAAGGTGAGCACCGCAGAATCGCTCTGCTGGAGAGGCCTGCCCCGCTACCACACTGCAAAGGCCAGGGAAAAATGTGCCGCTCTTGCTCCTGCAGGAGGATACTTGGCCTCTGGACCGGCAACGCTGCACTGACAGATCCCCGGTCTCTCGTGGATGTACTCTCTCAGAATTCCGGTACTCCTCCCACATCTCTTCGTCCTGTTCCATTCAATGTCTTTTATAGCTTTTCCATCCTGTTTCTCCCATCCCTCATCTCTTCCACTCTATCTCTTTTCCATCTCTGATCTGTTCTATCCATTCCTGTTCCATCTTATGCCTGTTTTGTATTGCCATTTATGCCTTACATAGCCTTTCCATCTCATCTATGTCCCATCACTGATGTTCCGGAGCCTAATCTGCTGTTACATTCTTGTAGGTCCCTTCCCACGCCTGTTCAGGCTCATCTTTGTCACGTCCAATGTCTGCTCCTTGCCGGCTTTCCCCATTCCACGTCATTCATCCACGCAGCTTCAGGGCCTCCCTCTCCGTGGTCCCTGGAAACCACGATTAAGGAACCGAGCCAAAGAGTTCCAGCGGAACAAACAGTAGCTTATAATGGTTTTTAAAGAACAGGCTCGAGGAGCGAGTTCACTGGGTTATTCGTCGCAGGATGTGAAGTGAGCGTTTCAGCCTGCTTTAATAAAGAGAGAAAGCTTCGCCTTCGTGACGCGGCTCATTGAGGAAAAACAGCACAATGAAAAACACGCTGCCTGCACTCCGCTGCCGCGGCTTTTGTCATTAGCTGTCGGTCACTGAAAGTCATTTTCTATACTGAGACGTTCCCAGCGATCTTGACGAGCAGCCCGGGCCAGAACAAAACGGCTGATGGAGGAAGAAAGTGAATAAAAGACGTAAAACTAAGAACACCGGGTCTCTCCTTTCCCGCCAAATGGCCGTAGATCTACCTCTCCATGTGCTGGAGGAGAGCGAGTGGCTCTACTCATTTCTTCGAAGGACACGCAAATTTACCTTAACCCAAGCTTTCCAGGAAGTTCGCCTGGTCTACACGTAAAATGGGATTACAGAAAATATCAGAGGTGGCAGATAACAAATCACCGAAAACAACTTGATTCTCCATTTCGGTCACGGCATGCAGCGCAGATCGTGTCACAGGAGAACTTGAAAACAACAATAGCAATAATAAGGATTGCAATAATAGGGCTATTGAGATATCCATGGCATAAAGCACAATGGAGTAGCCACAGCTCACTAGTGCAGTTCAGTAGCACCAGGTGGATGGTGACCTCACTGTGTCATATCTAATGTACCTGTCAGGAGTATCCATCCAAGAGCTTTAGCCACTTGGAAGGAAATTCATTTCCCCTAAATAAGCCGGCATTTAGACGGGCCGTACGCCATTAGATCCGATGCAAATGCACCAGATGCCGATTTCACACGAGGTGAATGACGCTGGACTGACGCACAGGGAGAGAGCCACGCGAGGGCCGAGGATGTAGAGGTGTCCCGAAGCACGGGGCCTCTGCGTTCCCGGCTGTCCCATGAACCTCTCCATGGGGCGTGTACACGCGCGTACATCACAGACTGAAACGGGGGCGTATCTCAGCACAAAAAGCTGGACTGCTGTCAGACCCATCTGCCCCCTCCCTTGCCGGGGGCTCCTAAACCATTTTCCTGCAGCGTGCCTGGAGCACGGGAAAGATGCAGGAAGCAGAATGAGACAGGGGCAACTTTGGTGACTAATTAAGTACGCGGTGTCACCACACTCTTACACAAATGAGTCACAGATTGCGTGCATAAGCATTGACTTTCCTGTCTCGCCTTTGGTTCCATAACAGGTTTATTAAAGTCAGTAATGAATCTGATGGCACCAGGACCCCGGTTTTCCCAATTCCACCTGGTTTTCCGTTCAGGATCTGACTTTTATTTCCCTCTGTGCTGAGCTCAGTACTGCAACTTTATTATGCAATTTCTGCAAAAACACGTGGATGTTGGAGGTCCTGCTAAGAAAAAATATGATGACACACCTCCCACTTTGGGCATATTGATTTCAGGGAGGAGGATGAGGGATAACTGGGCAGGGGGGAGGGTATTACGGTAATACTGTAGATTTGTCGACTGCAGGGTTTTGGTGGTAAAATTTTCCAACTGCCAACCGGGAGGGTGGGGTTGCAGCAGTAAAACTTCTTGCCGATTTATTTTACCGGCACTGAATAATGGAATTACAGATTTCCAGGACATTGTGCATCATTTCCTGGTGTCAGGTAGTTGCTGACAATTTGCGGGAAACTTCCAGGAAAGGTGAGATATATCTGATTAGTCTGATCGAACCTTACAGCATTTACATAGTTTTGCTAACACATGCAGTTATCCAGTGCTGTCATTGGCTAATAGTAGCTACTAGCTAATAAATGTAAAGGAGAGCTTATGTTGAGTTCCTCTAAATCGAACTGAAATGGAGACCATATGGTTTCCGTGGCTGGCCCGGTCTCCACGTTAAGAGGAACATCGCAAAAAAATGTACTGCATACTTTTACACATCCGAAAGTCAACAACATACCCCCCACCCCGAAAGCCACCGGGAACGGAGTGGTGTCACGTCGAACGATGACATCTGGGAGGCTCCTGCCGCCCTGCACCTTACCCCCTAGGACCTGGGGGCCTCGCTACTGGCTGTCCGGCTTTAACCACAGGCAGCACCGATTAGGCTGCATGCTAATAAAAATGAATTATTAACAACAACGGTAATGTGCTCGGCATACGATAAAAGGGGTCGAGTGTCCAGTGCCGGGCCTCTGCACGCGGTGATTTGCGATGTGACAGCTGGCCTCCAGCCCTCAGCAGTGCCCCTCCCCCCTCTGCAGGGCATTGCTGCACAGCCCATAAACTCCCACACCCTGGCAGTGAGGGGCTTTTAACTTTCTGAACTCCTTTACGAGCCCAAGCTAACTACGTCCCTTAATACACTTCTCACAAGAGCAACACGGCTCCATTGTATCGAATAAAGGGAAAATTATGATTAAGCACTTTCAGAAAAAAGCAGTGAACATGAACCTATGTTGACAAGACATTTATTGCTCTGAGCTAACTCACGGGCAGGTTGCCAAGTACAATTAAATAGCAACAGGGAGACATTATTCTTACAGACTGGCAGTATATATAGAATGCTTAATGCTTATGAATTATTGCACACTTAGATTACCAGAAACATATTGCGGGTCTATTATCTTGTAATCGTCGACTTCAGTGACAAATGAGAAATGGGGAAGAGACGCTTTAAAAACCAAGGAGCGGCCGAGACACCAGCTGTAGAATTTACCGCAGTATATCCGAAGGCCATGCACAAACTGACAGCTTAATTCATGGGTTTTAGGAGGTCAGAGATATATGGTACACTTCTTCTTAAAGCACATTCACAGTAGATTCTCAATAGACACTTACCCAGGTAGCACAGAGGGGAGGGAAATGACCCGGAAGGTTGCAAATTCAAATGGGGCGGAATGTGTCTTAGCAGGTTAGAACACTGTGGCTGTGATCAGAAGGCTGCTGGTTCAAATCCCAGTGTCAGCAGAAAGATTTCACCATTAGATCTTTGAGTGAGATTCTTAACCCCCAATTCCCTCTGTGGTTGCCCGCTTTCTTAAAATAAATTAAAAAAAAACATCTTCTACATTAAATGTACATATAAAGAAGTTTACAGAACAGTAGCAATTACCTGTCTATATATCACTATGTATATATTTATTTTCACAGACAAAGGTGTGAAAATAAATATTTTTATAGTTTTTATTTTGTAATGTTCAAATTGCAAACAGGGCCTAGGTCAAATGTTTACCCAGACAGAAATGTTCTGGGCGCTTCAGAACAAGCCACAAACGATTACCACAGCCATCTCTCTTCTGAGAGGAAGACAGCCACAGTTGGGGTGTTTATTGTGGGCCCGCCCTCTGGTTTGTCATCATGAAATGAAACAAGAAAACAGCAAAGCTGTCGCTTCCACAGCAGCTTCCTGTCCATACCGAGAAAAAAAAAAAAAAAAAAACAAGAGATGCAGCACATTAAGAGAAGAAAATTGCGGCCTGGATGTGATGGCGACTTGAATGAACTTAAGAGTGACACCTTTATTATGAGAAGCAACTTGTGCCAAATCCCGCTAATGTTTGTTGGCATGTAAAAATGTCTCAGATTCATTTGTGTCCTTGTGTTTACTGCTAATGGCAACACCGTCATCATGACCTTGGCTAACACTTTACATTAACTGCACCTTCATAATGCGTTTATAATATATTCATAGAACATTTAGTGTACATTCAAAATGCATTCACAGAATGTTCATAAGCAGCATGTAACCTTAACAGCTTTAATATATATTAATAACAAACATTATGCGATTATAATGTTTATTAATGTATATTACAGTTGTCAAATCTTGTTCATTGAAAATATTATGTATGGAGCACTATAACACATGTTAAGGTAAATGTATATGCTGTTTTTGAATGTTCTATGAATGCATTACGAAGGTGCAGTTAATGAAAAGTGTTACCAGATTTTGTATAACTGATACATGTCCCATCATGAAATACCAGACAACTTGTTTTTTATGAAAAACATTTTTGGTCAGGAGTTCTGGCTCACTAGCAGGGCTACAGTTACACCCGACGAGCATCTTGGTCACTGCCAGAAACGGAATGGAGATGACAGGGACAGTTCTGGCAGAAGGTGCAGAAACTTCATGATTTTTTTTTTCTCCACACTGTTCTGGTTTCCATCTGTAAAGTTGTCCCATTATGCAGTTCTAGGGGCCGGATTGGGAACACTGTCAGGTTAGCTGGCACCCATCAGAACAAGGACCTTCCCATAACTTTGAAGGTTACCAGACCCAGGTACAAACTGAGCCCACGGGAACCCGTGGTTGTTCCTCAGTACCTATTCATGCATCTCCTTCCCCTGAGCTCATAGCCACACATGGTTCACCAGCATCCCTTTGTAGCAATAGTGACTGACAAAGAGGGCGGATTTAGGCAAGCATGCGGTGAGGATGGATTTTTAAGTGTATGGTGAGTGGAAACCTTAAGGATTTCAACGCCAGAAAGGCGATTTGAAACGAAACAGAAGCTAGTGTGCAACAGATGTCAAGAAAAAAAGGCTATAGCAGCTGCTTAATGAGAATAAGGATTAGCCTGTTAGCAGGATGTGTTCTACATGTAGCAACTGTCTCCCTGTCTGGATTCCCAGCACCAGGCTGAAAGGATCCAGAGATCTGTGGACATTCTGACAATCATCATCACTCATCTTTAGCATTCAGTTATGAGGATTAATTTGGATGGTTACCTAATACGGAGCCCAGGGTTTTGCTTAACAAGACGAGCATGTCGTTTTCGTAAACTTCCTAAACTGAAGTTAAATAAAACTTAGAGGAATGCATAGAGCCATCCAGTATAAAAACACTGACACCAACTGCTGAAAGAGCAGCTTTTCTGGACTTTTACGCTCTGTTTGAGGCCCCCTGTCTTCCTGTGACCGCACCTGTGTTTAGCCTATTACTCAACAGGCACGCTTGTAAACAGGCGCACAGGTGCACTCACTAACCCGAAAGTCTAATCAACAACAGCAAAAATAAAAATAACCATTTGTGTAAATGTCTGATAGAATTTGTATGAAATACGTTTGAGTTAATCTGAATAATTTTTAGAGGTTTTGGTCCAATAAAATAATTAAGTGGCCCATTTAAGTTCCAAGCTCCACATGTCACATGACAACCCAAAGACAAGATGCAGTTAACAGGCATCTCTAAATTGTCCATAATGTGTGTGTCTGTGGGCATGTATATATCACATTGGGGGTAATTTTGACCTTGTAGGGACATTTTTTCAGTCCCCACAAGGGGAAACTCGATTTTATAGAAATCTGTCACCAAAATCAAAAAACAAAAAACTCTTGTATTTGTTTGGTTGCTTAAGATTAGGGCTGGGTAGGGGTTTCGGTTGTCATTGCTAGGATTAGGGTTTTTCCTACAGAAATGAATGGATGGTGCCCAGAAAGATATGGATACCTAACTTGTGTGTGTGTTTGTGTGTGAGTGCAAACAGGTATGTGTGTGTGCTCTGTGATGGACTGGCATCTCATCCAGGGTCTATCCATGCCTTGTGTGCTGTTCTGCCTGGGACAAATCCAGCCCCCCCGATCCCTGGCCAGGATCTCTGGTTGGAAGGTAGATGAGTTCCTCAGTATCACCAGATTCACAAAGATAAGCCCATGGCTGTGAAGGCACTCAGTTATAATTACAATCCAGAAAACAGACGTAAACTTCCACGTCAAGGCTGTGAATCTATACTATTGATCGGCTAAAGAAATGACGAGGTATCAATTGTGGTAATGTGTGCTGATCCAGTATTACCTAAACATGTGTCAATCAGTGGCTAATACTACATTGTGACTTTCATAGCCACATGAGATGAGTGGTAATTGGAGGAATGCTCTACAACACAACAAGTCCAAGAAACCCAGACACCCGTAAGCCCTCATGGTCAGAAGCAAACACACACAGAACCACCAAAACAGGCCCTGTAATGCTTTCAAAACAGTTCAAGTCAGTCCTTTCCCAATACTCTGAACTCATTTTGACAGCAAATCGGCTTCTTTAAGGCAACCGGGATGCATTCAGTAATGGTGCAAAAGCGCCCATAAAGAATCAGCCTCACTCGAGGATGGTTAACAGGAAATCCCCTGCGCATGTGCAACAATGTGATGTATAGCAGCAGGTGTTTACATGCTAATACACACACTAGTGATAACATTAGGTGATGCAGCAGTCATGTGACATGAAGCTTGTTTGTTCAGATCCCAAGAGGGACCCCACTGTTACCTTTCAGCAAAGCTGCTATTCCGAGTTTCTTCAGTAAAATTTCCAGCTGTATAAATGGGCAAACATTTTAAGGTAGATGAGAGCATCGGATAAGCAGCTAAATGCTGAATAAACAGATATATTACTGGGTGTAATAAATGTAAGCAGCAGTAATGAACTGGGCCAGCTGAGAGAGCAGCGGCAGCGGGATTATTGTAAACAAGGGGAATGCTGGAGAGCTTAAAGCGGCGGATTACGTTAGTAACGGCGGCGACTGAAGCTCTGCGCTGATCTGACAGATGCGCTTCACCAAGATGCTATCGGCAGCCAGTTTTATGTGCAGACACATCCGCTGAAGATAAAAAAAAAAACACCGTGGGCAAAGAATAACCCTTGACCACAACTGCGTGCAACTAACACAAAGCCCCTGTTGACATTTAACGGCCTGCACTTATGACTTGCAGCGGCAGCATCTTTGTCTGCAGCTGGTTTTTCTTTAGAGATGCGACAGCGGACCACACCACCACCCCTCCCCCCCCATCCGTCC
>JAODLC010000021.1:8243497-8264477 GCA_026781145.1 Hippopotamyrus pictus
CGCCCTGCCCCACGTGAAACAGCCGTTTGATCTGTCGTTCGCTTTTCTGGTTTGCGATATATATAATTTTTTTGTGAATGTACCTCTGGTACAAACAAACATCGCTGTGAGGCCAGTGGTTTCTTCAGTTGTGATATAATGAAATTCCCGATGACAAAATAACCGTGGGAACCGCAGATAGTGTCAACTTTATTTTTGTCGGATATGAGTTAGCAGAGGAGCCCTACCACACTATGGCATTACGAAACGTGTAGTGCGCAGAAGAGAGAAAATCCATAAGTAAGGTATCGTATGTGGGGCAGTTCAATAAGAGACATACGATACTGTGCAAATCAGGCAGCCAAAGAAAATGTTTAACGTTATCTATTTGCTCAGAAAATCAATGCTCGGTATCAGAATATATATAAATTTAAAGTTACACAATAAAAAAGTTACACAAAGTTACACAATAAAATTTTTTTTTTTAAGAACTTCTGTTCTCCAAAAAGTTACTGGATACCTTGTTGGATGGCTAGATGAACCCCACTTCAGTTTCCAATCCTCACCTCAGGGGCACCTCAGCAATTTAGTGTATTTGTCAAATTTCACCACCAGCTCAAAAAAAAAAATTACCACAACTGGCAAAAAGCTCAGTGAGGCACTGTTTAGCCAAACATGACCATCTAAGGGTCGAGTCAAAAATACAAAGGTGTATTGGATGGTTGCTGTAAATACGGGGGTGACTTTAGGAGAGGTTTTGACAAGACTATGCTGACACACGTTGACAGACATAATTATACAGCACAATGCCAATTTATTTGACTGTCTGGGACTTTTGTATATATGTACATTAACAGTGACAGAGTAACACTGAGATCAGTGGCCTGCATTAGCACAGGAAAAACTGTATTCCCAGGAAAAACACAGGAGAGCAAAGCAGTGAAGAAAAGAACTCCAGCCTCCAGGCTACAGAAATTAAACTGCCCTGACCAATAAAGTGACCACACCCTCTTCTTGTGTTACATCTGCTTCTTCTATCCAGTTCAGCAAGTATTCAACAGTGAAAACTGCCTTGACACAGACTCAAGTTAACTCTCTTTGGTCCCCTGCCTGCTACCCATGGGGAGATTTTGCCATCACAGCAAGTAACACCAAGCTGTTCCACAAAGGTTTGTGTTTCCATTGATGTCTAAAACATGACTGAGAGTATTACTAAGTTCCAATACGGTGATTTTGGTAACATGCTGTGTCATTGCAGAATTGAAGGGATTTTTTTGATAATGTCTTGCAAAAATACAATTTCCTTTTACAGAATCAAATAAATGTTGTGAAACAACAAATAAATAAATGTTGTGAAAGTGAAATGGGATTATTAAGTAATATTTATGTTTGTTTGGGCACAGATTTCCCCAGGAGACTCCTAGAAGCATCAGTCCAAAATGAAAACTGTTTCATGTTTTTGGTCTTGATATTCGGTTTTGCTTCATAATTTGCAGTTTAAAAACCGGCTTTTTGGTTGAGGTAAGCCAAGAGAACAACTAATTTAGCCAATATCTAGCTTATGTTTTTGTATTTCTATATTACAAGTATTCATTGCTGTTATTAAGTGATGGAGTTTGTACAGAGTGCTGTGAAATTAGTACAAACATTCCTCACTTTACGACCTACATCTGCTTAAAGAGCAGACTTACCACCAGCTCTCCACCGAGTTGGTATTTCACGCTGTACAGTATGCAAACCTCTGTAATGTATAATAGAGCTGATCTCCCCTATCCTGTTTAGTACAGTATACAGTAAACTACTATATAAACATTTATAAATTTATTAAAAAATGTTATAAATGGTGACAATTAAACAATATCTAAAGATGGCTGACACAAACCCACTACCAGTACAGTATGCTCCATACTTATTGACAAATTCGCTTAACTACCTAGTCGTAGGAATGGAACCCGGTTTAGTGAGGAGTAGCTGTACTACAATCACTAACCATTTTAACTAGTCTAACTCTAGCCACTTTTTCTCACCACATCATCTCCTTATAATCTTAACTCTCCTGTCCGGGGTACGGGTAATGATAGAAATGAAAAGCCCAGTTCATCTGATTCCCACCTGAATGTCCTGGGAATCAGGAAGAAGTGAGAATAGGTCTACATCCATCAAATCAGACCATAGTTGGTCTGGCAGTTGCAGAGATTTAGTAAATACCCCAGCTCTGTTCCTGACATATTGCATGCATTTATTTAGCAGATGCACAAAGATGAAAGCAGGGTTGCCCATTTCCTGGGGCAATTAGGGTTAAGGGCCTTGCTCACGAACCCACCGGTGATATCACTCTGCCAACCATGGAATCTGATATGGTGACCTTCTGATTATGGGCACAGAGTCCCAATCCATAAAGCCACACATCACCCATGAGAAGAATTATCTTGGCCAGCCCCAGGCTTGAAACTGGGACATTCAACACACCAGCACCAACCTCCAATCAGCTGAATCACTCAGCTCGTCAGAAAATATAAACATATGTAATAAATGACACTGATATTACAACTAATAATGAACAAGACCCTGTTTTCATCAGAAGGCTATCCTCACTAACAGGCTTAAGTGTTCACGATTACCATTATTCTCTTTCTCAGCCCAGAGATGGCTTACAGAAAAGCATAACTTGAAAATGGACATTGAAATGTTTTCTGTTATCATCCCTTTGATAAGTTAGCCAGCTTCTCCTTCGATTTAATACTCCCACATAGTAACCAAAGAACCGGTACCACGATACATGTCAGCCTAAGAAGCGTATCGACTGTTTCTCAGCAAAGATCTGAGCTTTGGAGCGTCGTACACCTGGGCCAGCTTTATGTTCTCCACCAGGACCCAGGGGCTCTCAAGGAAACAGCAGTGAATTCTTTAGGAGTGTGTTATAGTACCATGGAATATCTATGGGCAGAGTGGTGAAAATAAAAGGAACAGTTGATTCTCTTTGAATATAGACAGAGAAAACCCAGTGTTAACAGAATAATGGAATGTCTCACACCAGCCTTTATGTGCAAAAATATATCTGTGGATTGTGATCTTCTGTGTGCGCAGTTTTAAAAAAAAAAAAACACCTCCTTGTTGTGAGCTCTGCAGACTACAAAGAGCGGCTTCAACCAACCGTCTTCCGGGCGGGAACATGACCCCTAAACAGTCACATGAAAAAGCTGCAGATAATTCCAGATTTTATACAAGAAACAAATGCTGCTTCTGCAAAATACAGAGAACGTTCGTTGTCAACAGTTTTGAGGCCGTGCAGCTCATCTTTATACATCCTGCAGCATTTTGGGAAAATACTGTATTTCTAGGATTTTATTTTCAGTTATATTTGCTTGCAGTTTGAGTTGTAATTTTGTAGATACAGTAATTGCCATTTGCTGTTACTCTTCCTTAACCCATAGATTTCCCATCAAATCAGCTACTGTACAATTATATTTGTTACAGCCAGTCACCTGTTACAACATACTAAAAGATGTATGAATAAAATATTTATACTTACAAGTGTGTGTCTTCTTTGTTACAGAAATACCTGTAAAAAAAGGGGAAAAATTAGTCCTGTGTTACCAAATATAAAACATTTGTTTAACCTGGTTGCTTAAGGGAAGAGTTAGTGTGTCTATGTTTCTAGAGCGGAACTGAAACTGTAAAATATGATTTTTAATCACAGGTTCACAGCCCCTTGCCAGACTCCCGAATATGTGTCAGCAGTGCACAGTGTGGCGCTTCCTACATGCCTGGGCAAGGTCGGGGGTCAAGGGAACCACAGAGGTGCCCCTTTCCATGTCTGGGCTAGGTCAGAGGTCATAGGTCAGTGAGAGAGCATTCGGACCATATGCAGCCATCTGGCTGAACGCATCCCAGCAGTGAGGATGGCTCCAATCGAGTCGATTATGAAAATTTATGCAGGAAGATATTCCTGAATTGTAAATGAGGTGCTTGTGCCTCAGTAGCCTCCAAACGAGGTCTCTGGGTCTACCTATTGGCTACATCCATGCTGCATGCACGACCTGGAACACGTTTATGGAAGGCAAAGCCTGTATCGGTGGTTAATCTCAATCATCTTGGGACCAGGCAGGACCCGCGAGCACGCCGTCTTCCTTCGGCAGCGTGTGCACACATATCCCTCGCTCCCCTCGTCCACACCGCCGTTTCACCGGGCTCCTGATCCCACAGAGAGCGAGAACCAAGGATGTTCTGCAACAGCACGCAGATCCACGGCAAACAACCTCAGGGACTTCGCCAGCAGCCGTTACTTATTATTCAACAACACGCGCCTTAATCTGCCAGCGGGACAAACCAGGCTCCAGATCTGCTCATGATGGTTGAGGTTACAAAAGGTTCTCAGTGTCATTCTGATGCCTGATTACTTAAAACCAGGCAGTAACTGACAACAGACAATCGCTAATTTACCTCCTGGACAACTGATGATAAAAATAACAACACAATACATACACGTGTCCTCTTGTTAGATATACTCACTTATTCACACAAACATCCTCCGATCTGTGAATTAGGTAGCTGCAATTCATTACGAGCAACATGCAAACAGTGTCAAGAGGGTCATTTACTGTTTGAATAAGCATTGGAACGTCTCAGGCAATTGGTTGAAGTAACTTTTGATTGTGGTATGATTGTTGATGCCAGACATGGCGGTTCTAGCTCAGAAACAGCCACCATTCTGGGAATTTCACCCGCTACAGATTCTAGAGTTTACAGAGAATAGTGTAATAAACAAACAAACAAGGAAAATAAAACACCCAGTCAGCAGCAGCTCTGTTGCTGAAAACACCTTGTTAATGAGGGAAGGTGGAAAACAATGGCCAGTCTCGTTAAAGCTAACAGCAAGACATAAGTGCAAAGATAACAGCTCACTACAACAGTGGTGTGCATGAACTTTTCTCTGAATGCAAAAGTCATTCACCCTCGAAGGGTTCCCGGAGGAAAACGTGGGCCCTGCTCAGTACTAGCTAGGCCCACTTAATAACCTGGGCACTGATTACTCTTAGACGAAGAAATATGTATGGTTACCTCTTATTGGATAAACGGTTTTCATGCAATTCTTTGGCAGCAGTTCAACTAAGAGAGACTTTAGATGTGAGGTGGTGACACAGTAATCCTGGAGTGCTGGCCCAGGCTCATGCAGCTGGTTATCCAGTATGGATCAGACCCAGTGTGGATCAGAGGATGAAATCAGGACAAGCCTAAAGCCAAGCCCAAGGCAGGCCACCCTCAGGACATGAGAAGGTTCTCGCTAAGAGAAGCCACACAGAACCATCAGAAGATAATGTTTGTAGAACAACGTGCACACTGTAATAAAAGTTCAGGTTTACTGTTATGTTATTAGATCATGTGTCCTGTTCCGAGGAGCTTTTTCCTAAGTGATACTACTGAAAACATGATCCAGAAACAACAAACTTTCATGGCGTTCTGCCGAGAAACAAACCAGCCACTTCGCCAGTTTTGCTGGCAACATATGACATGAAAATATACTGCAGCTGCCTGGTGACAAGGTTAGCTTCTTACCCAGTACAATAATAGCTGTGGAGTACAACACCTTCTGTCTCCATTAAAACGTTTATTCATTCATCACATGTTCCTGCGGCTTATTGGAATGTAACTAGTGTCCCTTCCATCTTCTCCATGGCTCCTTTCCTTTGTGAATTCAGCTGAGCTGACTTTATCTGTTTTTTCTTATTGGGTATATCATGGGCCTTACTGTACAGTAGGACTGCTTGATTATGGCAAAAATCATACTTGTGATTATTTTGGTCAATATTGAGATTACAATTACTTAACGAGATAACTCTTATCTTTGGAAATATCATGGATTTAATTAACTTTTTGTAAAAAAAAATACTTTTTAAGAGTGGACTTCTTTGAATTAAATTCAAATGAGAAACAAAACTGGCATAAAAAGGGGTGCACTGGATTTCTAACACAAGGCAAAACGAGCATCACTGCGAAAGGAATTATGGTTTTATCTTCATTATTTTGTTTTGATAATCATTAGAAGTAAAAATCATAATTGAAATGAAAATTGTCCAGTCCTATTCTACCCCCCCATAGTTCAGTACACAACCTGACTATAAGAGGGAAGGAACACCAGATGAATCCAGGATTTCAAGGTTTTTATTTGTCACATGCAAGATGAAAGATTAGATGTCACATGCAACAGAAAGAGAGAAGATGTCATAATTATAAATTAGTCTATAAGACACGTTTGAATTCAAAATTTTATATAAAGAAAATTCCTCTTGTCCTGTGTTACATTAGTGGTTGTGTTCTTTCCTAAAGTATGACACATTTCCAAGTTAGATGATTATGTCAGTATAGCCAATACTTGGTATTGTACTGAAATGTATTTATCATACGTCTATCTAGGTAATGCTCCTCCTACAGTCGATAAAGATGTGGTTAGTTGATCTGCTTCCTCTAAATTTCCCCTGGTGTGTGACTGTGCATGTCAGTGTTTGCCTCATTGCAGCCTGGCATTCCGTCCAGGGTGTTCCCCTGCCTCATGGTCCGTGTTTCCCGGGACAGACTCCAGGCTCACTGCGTCCCTGTACGGAATGAGCGGTTTGGAAGATGGAAGGCCGGCTATAACCCAGAAGGTGCCGTCTGCCGAAACCCGCTGAGGTCCGATGGAGATGTTCCAGACACACATGCACAGTTTTGAAGAGTGTGGTGGCACATCAGTCGGGGCGGGGTGCTGAGCTGCCAGGGTGGAAATGGAGCTACGTGACAAGCTGCGAATCTCTGAAGGGTTATTATGAATGGGGCCGACTCCCTGGCACATGCCTGAAGCTGCAGCTTCCGCACAGTGACGCTCAGAACGACAGAAGCACTGCGAAACGCAGCAAGCCTGCAGTTCTGCTGATGGCACTGAAGCACTGCCTGCTGATCTTATGGCAACCATATTGCTGCTGTTATGGCCCAGCCTGTATCTGCACAGGGTTCAGTACGAGGGCTGAGGTGCTTGCAAGCAACAGAACCTAACACCTCCATAGCATTAAAGTGAGTAGATGTTAATGCTAGCAATAGTAGTAAGACAAAAGCAATTATTTTTTTTCCTACAGATCTGACTCACTTACATAAAAACCTTATTCTTCAAATAGTTCAGTTGTTCTTGGTACGCATACTAGATATCCCCTAACCGCCGCATTACCAATGATGTAAAAATAAAAGGGTAGAATGTTGGAGAAAAAGTCATTCGCAACAATTCTGGGCAGAACAGGGCTGCTGTGATTGGGATGAAGAATACCATGCTGAAGTCACTCCATCCATCCATCCATCCAACCATCCATCCACCCATCCATCCATAATCTCCATATGTTCTCGTGAGGATTGTGCTGCTTTACTGAATTTTTACAGTCTACTGATTGAACCTCAAATAAAAGGAGTGATACACAAATTTGGTCATGTCCTCCTTCCCTATCTTCCAGCCTCAGGAACAGAAAGGGACTTCTGTACCAGTAAACATAAGTGTGATAGAAGACAGTACAGAATCAATTATTTAAGTTAATTAAACAGCAAACCTAAAGTAAATCTTATGAAGCTTCAATCACAAATAGTGCTTTGAAAACTGGGAGGCTTCCATCTGGCATAATTATTCCTTAATACTTCTCTGATTCATTCCAGCTTGATATATTCTCGACTGCATTCTCTAATGGCTCTTTAATAGGGCCCCTGAGAACCCGGGAAAAATAAATGGAAGCTCTTTGTCTGGGATTAATATGGCACCTCCGTAAGGTGCCTCTAACCGCCGCCGCAAGCTATCGACAACCACGAGGCACCGGAGAAAGTGCCGTAAGGCTGACGTCCCCACGGCACACAAAGCGACGTGGAGGCTCATCGGTGCTGCTGTCAGCCAGACCGCTTTATAAACCAGAAATACTAAAATGTAATGATCACAAAAATATCCTCTCTGAAATAAACCCCTTCAAAATCCTTTGAGAAGCCATCTGTCCAGGGATGTTCAGGAGATTTGATAACCTCCAGGCTAGGTTATTTCTGGCCATTTTTAATTGGTTTTTACTTGTATATTGTTCCTCAGGTACGCCCTGGTGTTATTTTGTCATTGACATATAGACAAAGCTTTAAATTAACACATCTAAAGAAAAGGTCCATTTGATAGACACAGATACTTCGCAAAATTATTTGCAGACATCAGCCCGATTTTTTTTTTCTTTTTATCTTGTAGTAACCAATTCTTGTTTTTTTTTCTGTTAACTTTATGGCCTCTAAATTAGTGTGACCCACAGGAACAAAAACCAATTTAACAGCTGGCCAAGGACCCAGGGAAATTTAATTAATTTAATTCATAAAGAATTCATTGATGAGAGCGTTACCATTACTAACTGGTCCGAGGAGGGCTGGTACAGTTGTGTAATTTAACAAATGTTTAGTGTTTCAGCTGGCCCTTACAACATAATTTCATGTACACCTATTTGTCTTAAAAACGAAAAAAGGGAGACAACTGCAAATTAACTGTGGTTATGTGTGGTAAACGTTGGGTTTATGTAACGGAGTAGTTTCGCGGACAATTAAAAGGTGAAAATGAACAAGTAGTCATACAACTTGTGGCATTTCAGTGCCGGCCCGAGTGTGCAACAGGAAGCTGAAGCCGTCTACAGGAAGTGAAAGATTGCTATTCTGTGGTTTAAGATCAGAAAGTCATTTGCACGCCTTTCTGTCTGCAGTCATCCCAATATTCATAAAAACTAAAACGGTGCATACAGCTGGCTGCATACAGTCTGCAGAGACAGCATAATACGAAGGAGGGGTAGACCCAGGAACAGCATTTGGCCCTTCATACCTCTCGATGCAAGAGCAGAGCAACAGTACTTTGTAGACCTAGGAAGTTGCTTTTCACACAAATACTCTGTTGTCCAATTAAGACTTCGAGGAACCCTACGTAGCGTCACGTATTGAACGTTTTCCTTTGAAATTGACACAGTTTATACATTTGTTGATGAAAAGTAACAGCACATTAGCCAAGACCCACAAATGCAGACAGGGACAGAATGAGTCAATTCCGGCTGGTTTATGCCTTGATGCTTTGGCAGACCTTGGCTCAGACTCTTCGGTCAACATTCCATAAGACTTGAGGGCTGTGGCATTTCAGAACTAGTAGACGTCAAGCAGGGAAATGAGGCAACAAACAGATGTATTAGACTTGACAGTCCTTTGGAAAAACTCAGCATAGAGGACAGAGATTCTTTGGCTCACATCCCATTCATGTTTCCCAGAGGGAGATTTCCCCCAGCCTGTGCCTCGCCTACACAACCCCTGCGTAGTTTGTGGGTCTGGCGACGTTCAAGACTAAACCAACAGTACCAGGTACTGTACCTGGTTGCTATGACACACCTGGAAGAATGAGGGAGCTGGCCAAGGCTGTGCTGAACATCTGCCAAGGATAAATCGCTCTCAACAGGTTCTCAGGTGCACAGCAAATCTTTTATCGTTCATCCCATGATTACGATCTGAAGGCCACGCAACAGAAATGTTAAAGAAACTTCTTTCAGAGTGCATCTGTAGGGCACTTCAATGGCCTCTTGGCGACACAGTCACGCTGAATTTTTGCACTAATCATACGCGGCGATCTGACAACGTCGGCTGCCACATTAGGATCACAAATGAGCTACATATAAGACTCAGAAACAGTTTGCAATCCTTCGCTTCATGATGTATTAATCGACACATCAGAAGATGTGTCACACACATGCTCAGTAAACCAATAGCCAGCAGAGCGATGAATGATTGATGACGTAGACTTAAGGTATTCTTGTCACATTAAGCCATATTAAGGCTGGTTGTACAAATCTTGAGGACAGCAAGCACATTGTAAGGAGTTTGAAGACATGGGAAATTAATCCTGTTTGAAGTTGATGTCATTTAGCTCATTGGACAGGGTACATTTATTCACCTGTCATTCTGACTCCCCAGTAACACAAACCCAAGGCAACCCACTTAATAGTCCCTGAGATCTGCCTTTCATCACACTCGCAGAGTTGAATACAGCTCCTCTGTTCACTGTAACATTATGCCTGTAGGCAGGGCACTGTTGTATAACTACTCTGAGATTCAGCCTGAATCAAAACCAGTTCCGGAATCGATATGCAAAACAGAGACCAGTGAAATCATCGGTAATATTATTATAATTATCATGTGATTACTTATTACTTTGATATTGTTGGGTGCCAGATAGATTCAAAGGGTGCCCCCACTTTGTGCTTATTCATCCTGGGATAGATTCCAGGTTCACCATAATCCCATACTGGATAAGGATGGAATGAAGAATGGATGTGTTCTAAATGTTGATATTTCTTGTATTCTGCCGTTATTCCGTCATGAGAGCTGTTTACTCTTTCCTACTGACATTGGATTCACCATAAAACAAGAACATTTTTTGCCTCATTCCCTTTGCAGGAAGTGTTACCCAAACGGACGAGAATTATAAACTGCTCCATTCATCGAGCAGTACAGGTATTTCGAGAGGCCATTGTATGGTAAATCAACCACATGGGGCAACGGGAAGGGCTGCTCTTTTATTTAGTTGAATAACAATCTCAATACATGCTGAATAGCTTCCTGCGCTGGCTAAGAAAACAGCAGTAGCTGGAAAAGGCATCGTGGCGACACAGACCAAGCAGGGGGGCGGTACAGGTCAGTAAGGAGACATGCTCAGCTCATTAATCCTACTGCAGGCAAGCTAAGGGGAGATGACACAGTCAATGCTATGCTTCCTAGGATTAAGGTCCTGTCAGTTAGCAGTATCTGCATCGCAAACTCCCGAGAAGTTGGACATTTGTGCTTTCGTCTCTCAGAGACACAGACGTGAGTCTGGTTAAGTTCAGTTAGCATAATATGGCAGCCGTTTTCATCTATGCCTTTTGTGCATCGTTAGCGCAACTGAGAGCGCCGTACAATTCTAGTGTTTACAATAGACCACTAAGGTCTTGCAGCATTCATTAATCAAGTTCATTAAGTGGCAAATACCTAAAACAAGCATCGCAATTTAAGTGCGGCTAACCGTCAGCTTAGCAGGGAATACTGCAGCTGACCGCCATTACAGATGAAGTGTCTCGGGACTGGTTATCTGCTTGAGAAAATCTAGCATGAGAGGCAGGAGAAAATGGAGTGAACGGGCCATTCGGAAGGTAACACACACTCCCTCGGACGCAGGCACGCACACAGAGGGGTTCGAGCAGGGGTAAATCCTTAAACTCTGTGCTAAGCAGTCACAACAAAACGGTGTGAAGTAGTAATAATTCATGGCAAAGTCTATAAACATTCCCTTAGCTGCAAGCAGCTGCCATAAACATCTTAATTAATTTAAAAAGCCGGAGACTAGAAAATTACAATGCGGTAAGGAACGGCCTTGTCTGCTGCTCCATAGCACTAGAACAGATTGGGAGCTTAAATTTTTAAACACGCCTTTCATGTTCTCTAGAGCAAGAAAAAGCCTTTGAACAGCCAGGTCGCTGGGAAGCGCACCTACCAGTCCCTCACCACCAGGTCATTCTACCCATCTTTTTATCTGATGATGGATGCTTTTGTTTCATATTAGTGTCTAAACTGCGATGAGGAGAGGGCTCCGACAACCCTCGCTGTTTCCTTCGGGGAAATCACATACTCTTTCATATCCTACTCATGGCCTTAATCTCCCCCATTTTCCCGCCTCTCCCCGCGGTCTTGCGCAAAGGAACGCAGCTTCATTCAGAGATGTGAAAAACATCTCTAGCTGCTTGGAGCGTATGCAGGTCCAGATGCATCTCAACGCCAGGTGGGATCAGTACTATATGCTGATTAATAAGGTGTGGTATGGGAATTGAGAACAACATAAATAAAACAAGAAACAACGTAATAGTAATCATTAGCATCATTGTTGAACTTCTATATCACTTATCCAGTACAAGGCTTCCTATCAGGCTGGAGCCCATCTCAGGAATCACATGACACCCTACATAAGCTACAAAGAGGTTGGGTGTAGCTCAGCTAGTCAGGACACTGGGCCTACCATCAGAAGGTCGTTGGTTAAAATCCTGTGGTCAACAGAGTGATTTTACCACTGGGCCCTTGAGCAAGGCCCTTAGCTGCAATAACTCCAACTGACTGACCCTGCTTCCTACATTGCATGTTGCTTGGCTTTATTTAGCATCTGTCAAATATATAAATGAATGGGAGATATAAAGATATCAATCGTCTCCTAACTGCCTCTCCTGCAATTCAGAGACATAAATACACCTAAGTGCAGGTTTTTGGATGGAAGGCAGAAAGCAGAGTAGCAGAGGAACACGCAAACATCACACATTAAACCTGGGACAGGATCCACACCATCAGTGCTGAAAATGTAAGGTTATAGCGCGACTTACTGAGCCACTGAGCTGCCCAATTATTATTATGCTGGTTAAACTCACCTGTACATAGAAATAAGAAGCACCTTTAAAAATCAATGCATTTATGGACAATATTAAAGGTTGTGTGGCCTGTAGCCAGAAGGGGATTCTGTGTAGTAAAGAGGAAAGAGTTCACCAGCTGTTCAACATTCTCCTAATGCCACCGCTTCCTATGGCAACGGGACCTGAGCAAAGGACGTGGCAGAGCTGACGGGGAGGCAGGCCGGCGATCTCATCAGTACGTTGCCGGGGTCGGGCCGGCTTTTGAGGGCTTGGAGGACAGTGAAACTATGCATAGCGGCCCCAGGGACATCTGGGTGAAACGCTGACATCCACCACAGCAGACGGCCGTGGCTCTTCACCCAAACACTGAGCGGCGACTCAACATCCAGAACAGAGAATGACATCCAGAGTAAGTCTATTAATTATGGATTTTGTTTACAAAGCGTAAGATGAATGTGACACTAGTGAGATAAGTGTGTCTAAACTGTATCTAGCATTCGTAGTTTTTTTGCAGCTGTTTCCTGATGACAAAGATGGCAGGGGGACAGAAAGTGTTACTGGATGGCATTCGAATGGGTGGAAATGCTGAGCCCCTCCCCAACGGGGATCCAAAGCAGCAGCGTTCATGGCCTGATTTCAGAACAGCACGTCTTAAACCGTACAGATCCTCTGTCTCGAGTGGACGACAAGCGCATGGTGGCGGGAAGAATTTACCTCGTAAACACACAGACACAAAAACCAGTCATAGTTATGGTGACTGGGGATCCAAGTGGGGCGGAGAGACACCAGAGAGGAGTGGAGACTCAGACGAAGGAACAGGACGTGATGAAGCAGGGGAGAAGCGCAAAGGAAGCAGAATTAACAGGCGCGGTGTTGGGTTCTGGCAGAGTGTTGGGTAAAACAAACAGAACTGAAGCTTATCACCTCCCACAGCTCTCGCCTTACGCTGAGGAGGGCGAAGCGGTGGGTTCTGCTTGTCGCGGCCCTACTGTAGACAAATAATGTGGTTAATCTGTGAACTGACTTCAGAGTGATCTGCCCACGGATTTCACACCATCTACTCTGCTGCGGTTACAGGACTGACGTGGGTCTGCCTGCTTCTACTGAACTTTGCAAAGGACAGTTGCAGCTTGAGATCTGACCTCAAAAATTCCAGTGATATCATAGGGGAAATGTCCTGAACCACAGAGCAAAGAATGCATTTAGAATGGGTGTTTAGGCAAATGAACAGCTCCTGCGTTAATTGTTTGAGTAATTCAACTTATAATAAAACGTAGCCCTACTAAAAATCAATTATTTATGTGTGTTCATTTATACATACATGCTGTCCTGGGATGAACTAGCATCCTGTCCAGGGTGTCCACTATTCCTCTTGTCCTCTGTGCTTTCTGGTATAGGTTCCAAGTTCAGTGCACTGCATAACCAGTGCGGAAAACACGTTTATGAACGGAAGAGCACGTTGTCTTTACAAGGTTACCCCTTACAAAGGATCCTGCACAGAGAAATGAGTCTGACAGAGGAGACACACGTCTGTCCTTCCCTCTGGTAAACAGGGGTGGCTGTGATGTCCTGACAGTGCTGGGGGAGAAATGGGAATGGGCAGGGATCCAGGCACCCAGCGTCCACTGGGATTCTGATATGGGGGGGGGGGGGGGGGGGGGGGGGTGACTCAACAGCCAGCCCCTTTGATGAAAATCGCCGGGCAGGACCGGGGAGGAGACCACGGCAGAAGCCCCCCGAGAGGGACCGCAGAATCGCTCCCATTGACTCCCATGAGCTGGACACAGAATCGCTGCAGAAACATTATAGCAGTGGCAGCCTGGGGCCCTCAGATCCTTAGTTATTCATAAGCTAATTTAGCCTGTCATCAAATGTAATATGACTCCATCCCACCCACGAGCTGTGCCTCAGATCCAGTAACCGAACATATATAACCGAGATCGGTGGCTTATTTAATGTTTAGGGGTCTGAACGACTAACAGATTTCGGGTCCGATCTGTGCCAATGACAATACGTAGAAGGAGTAAAGAGCATGTTGTAATTCAGTTAAGGACAAGTGAACTACAGTGCAATCGATTCAAATCAACAGAACGCAACAGCTAGGAAGGAAAAAGATAGCAGTGTTTATGGCAGGCCTTACAATTCTGAGAAATACCAGGGTCTGGCAGTGATCACGCAAAAAATGATATGAAAAAAGATATGAATACAGCCGGCGGAGGTTTGTTTGTGCAGTGCAACATCTGCTTGGAGCAGCTACGACTTCTCGAGTGACTCGGTGATTTCCGAAGGTGCAAGCTGACTTTTCATGGGTTCAAATTATTTGAATATTTCTGACAAGCCATGAAAGACAGAATGAAACAGGTCAATTTCGTTTATAACATTCATAAGTCAATAATACAAAAAAACAAACTGAATAAATTAGCAGGGCTCTCAGACATAATAACTGGCATCACAAAGTCACGATTATTATAGATTCTTTTTAAAAAATTTATCATCATCATCAAAACTGAGCATTGGTAGGAAGTTTGAACCACTCAAAAAAATCACCTCACACATCTTTTCTGCAATCTGAATAATGAAAGGGAAAAGGGGAAAGTCCCCTGGGTATTCGATCTATAAAAGCATAGAACAGAATAATGCTTTAAATGTGTCAAAAAACAGTATGAAGTGCAGAACAGAATTTCCCTAGAAAAGCTAATGTACAAAATATGAAGAGGAAAAAAAAAGATTCAAATTCTATGTTATCCTCCAGGTACTTTAGTTCAGTGTTTCCCAGTCTGGTCCTCAGGGACCCCAGGACAGTCCACGTATTTGCTCCCTCCCAACTCACAGTAGGGAGCAAAAACATGGACCGTCTAGGGGGTCCCTGAGGACCGGATTAGGAGACACTGCTCCACAATTCTAAGACATGACTGTGGGGGAAACAGTTACACACGGCCACACCGCTGTGTATCTGCGTCACGCAGTGGTGGGTATGAAGAGTACTGGGGGCTAAATCCTCAGCATTTTGTTCTAGCCTCTGGCCTACAGCAGTCTACGGAGGGCCCATGGTGACTGAAAATGAAAACATGACGATCGCAGCATCATGCGGAATTTCTGAGAGACTGAGAGAACAGTTCTGAGAATGTGGCCCAAATGCCCCCTGTGGCCTCATATAATAAACATGCCGGGTGACACCCAATCAGACACGGGCAACCTGATCTAATGTGAATGCGCCTAATTACGCCACTGCATCTGTGCCGCCACATCACTGCATTCAGCTGCATGCATTTTAAAACACACAGCCAGTTTATTTAATTCTTGGAACTTTCACACAATACAGAACACTTCTATTCCTAATGTTAATAGGGGAAAACGATGTACTGTATGATGTCCCTGCTTTTAGGGATTCACAAAGCCAATGGTGTTGTGAGTAATAAATTTACCATTTTGCTTCCATACATGTAGATTCCAACATACAAACCCAAGAGATTATTTCCACAATACGCATGAAATCATATTTCCTCCACAGCACCAACGGTTTATATGGTCAACTGAGGATTTTAAAGTCAGAAAGCACTGAAAGTCACATGATGTGGTTTCTCTGACAATTAGAAACACACAGAAATGCTTCGTAACTAATCATACTGACCATGACATGAAACTGACAATACAGAATGGAAACCTTAGGCCATGATTTTTTTTTCTTTTTGCTCATTTATTTGGAAAACAAAAGGCACTGGCCCTGTTTCACAGGGATCTAACTACAATGGAATATTGCACATAAAGCCTGGCGCCGAACAAAACTGACTTTGACTAGAGCTTCATTAAAACCAAAACGAAAAAAAAAAAAAAAAAAACATTCTCCTACCATTGCAGTCATATTTTATAGTGTGAAGACTCCTGAGAATCCAGAATTATCTGCTAAGATCTACAGACAAAGATCCTTAAACTGTAAAGGCTTGTGCTGGTGGTGGTGCAGGGGTGCAGGACGGCGGCCTTATCCAGCCGCCACTGCGAATTTGCAAGTATTACGAATATTTAAAGTCGTGATTGTCCAACGGGAATGCTCCTTGCCTAAGCTTTTATGGGAGGATCATGGCTTCTACCTTAAGTTCACCCAGCTAACTGAGAAATCCTGCTTTGAGATACACCCAGAGGTGGGGACTCGAGTCACTGACCCGTGACTCGACACGGACTCGAGTCACAAATCTGATGATTTGTGACTCGACTAGGCAAAACTGATGGAAAGACTTAGACTCGACTTGGACTTGAGGACAGACGGACTTAGACTTGAGGACAGACAACTTTGACCCGAACTGAACTCTATCACTTGAGAAGGCTTAAGGTTATAGTCACCCCTTTGGATGCCATAACATTAATTTAATGATTTCTATGTATAATAATCCTCTGTATGACTGAGCATCATTAAACCTTTTTAAATATCAATACCAGAATGATACCTTGACTTTAAACTTTACGGCACCAATCTTTTATGTGGGGAAATCGTTTTGTTAGTTATTGGTTATTTACTGGGGGAATGGTCTCAGTTGTAACGGGACACAGCTTTTAATTTATATTTTACCAGGGTTCTCAAATTTCATCAAACGTTAAGATAAGGAGTTAAGATTACATACTTTGGGGTGCAGCATGTGTCTCACAGTCAGTGCGTGACACTTTAGAGTCCTGCCTGCTGCATTCATCAGGTCTTGCCCTGCCACTTCCACCTTGTCGGCACTCCGTGTGTGTGTGCATCCATGTAATGTTACGCGCTCACAAATGCTACTTTCTGATTGGCTGGTAGGTGGCTATTAACTCTGTCTAACTCACTCGGGACAGTTATGAATTTGCCGGAAAACTACGCTCTGTAAACTTACGCCTCTTCCATTAATTCTATATAAAGGGACACGTTGGTGGGCGTTATGCCTTTACTTCTCAGCGTGAGAAACACAAGGTGTGGCATGTAAGCGTGTGAACCGGTTGAAATGTGTGTGTCTCACTGTGAAAGTGTGAGTCCTGATTTTACTATTATGGCCCATGACATGTTTATAATTCATAAATAAATCTGGCCAGAAGATCGATCTTTCATTTTCCACAGAATAAAAAAACAATGTAACGTTATCCCGCTAATAAGCTCTGCCACGTTTCACCATCAGCACCTGCTGGAGACGCAGGCAAGAGGTATTCAGTCTAATTCAGGTATGAAAATAATTCGATCTACTGTATTTTTTCTGCACTTCCTTGTAACTTCCATGCTAGCACCAAACAAGCAATAAGCAAGATTATCACTGCAAGCACCTCCTCAGTACTGCCTCCGAGGAACTCAATCGGACTGAGTTCCGATGACCTCGCTCACACATACATGCATACACATAAACAGTAATTCTTGCTCTCGCCGGGTGTTTCACTGACACACGACGATGTGGTCAGCCACTAAATGAGGGGCATATTTGCACGTAGCACTGGTGCGCCTGGTTATAAAATTTAGTCGCACTGTCTCCAAGATTGGTTACAAAATGTCACTAAATGGACGCAGGCTGAAAACCTGTGGAGCCACATTTTTGATTTCTTAGGCTTTTTTAAGGCTAAACACGGCAAACAGAAACAACAACGCAAACACACACGAACCCGTGCACACGTTTGTCTCTGGGCATACGTTTTTCCTCCGGTCTATACTGTATATGACGTGTTCGTGAGCCGTTACATTAGATAGCCAATCACCTGCAAGTTTAGATCTTTACACAAGTATGCTGCATAGTTATAAGCTAGATGAGATTTACTGTTTGGGTATCAGAATTTGGCACCGAAAGAAAATTGATTTTTCTATCCTCGATAGGATTGGAGCATTTCGGTTGGTACCATAAAAGTACCAAAGTTCAGTACCAGCCCTTATTCTCTGCTGTCTGCATTTTCAATTGGTTTGAGATTGTTTGTTGGGAAGATGCATCACTCCCTGCATATACACGGATGTAGAAACTGTGTGAGGAGAACCGTAAGCAGGCCTCTCATTTCAACATATCTCTGCCTATAAAGGACATATCCTACCATGTATTGTGCTGGGTATTTGCTGCAGAAAGTTTTAATCACTAAAGGTAAAAAACACTGACATTGGTAGGGACTCAAGTTAAATGACTCACAACTTGACTTGGACTTCAGTCACAAATTTGATGACTTGTGACTTGACAGCAAAAATGCAATAAAACATGGTCATGGGACCGTCAGCCTTGAGAGAAGCTGCCTCTTGCTGCATTCAGAGCAGAAACATCACACAGCCAGATTAACCCGATAGGTCTCCAGCACCACAGCAGCCCCTGTTTCTTTTCTAATTGTTTAAAATTCCCCATGTTCCTCAGATGATGAACCTCAATGCTGGCACATCAGCTTTGTATATTTAATAATTCTTCTTGATTTTACTGGATATGTTTTTTAGGAACTGTAGCAGCTTGGATCAAAAACTGGTTAACAGACAGGAAGCAGCGAGTAGTATTAGAGGCACAATGTCACAGTGGGCCTGCGTTCATAGTGGGGTACCTCAGGGTTCAATTTTAGGACCACTATTGCTCCTAATTTACATTGACACCAATACATACAGTAAACTGGTTAAATTTGCAGACGACACCAAGGTGGGCGGTGTAGCAGATACTGATCTAGCAGCAGAGAGGGTACAATGGGATCTTGATTTAATTAGCGACTGGGCTGATACCTGGTAGATGAAATTTAACACAGATAAATGTAAGGTAATCCATGCAGGGAGCAGAAATATAACGTACAGATATTTTATGGGTTCCGCTAATATAAAGGTAGCTGATTATGAGAAAGACCTCGTGTGTATGTTGATGCTTTCATGTCCCACTCTCGCCAGTGTGGGGAAGCAATTAAAAAGGCCAATAGGATGTTGGGTTACATTTCTAGGTGTGTGGAGTTTAAGTCAAGGGAGGTGATGCTAAGATTATACAATTCCTTGGTAAGTCTTAGAGTGATGTCTTATGAGGAGAGGTTAGCCGAGCTGAATCTGTTTAGCCTTGAGCAAAGGAGACTAAGGGGGGACATGATCCAGGTCTATAAGATTCTAACAGGTCTGGATGCTGTTCAGTCAAATGGCTATTTCAATATTAGTTTAAATACTAGAAGTTGTGGCCATAAGTGGAAATTTGCGGGAGAACATTTTAAAACAAATTTGAGGAAGCACTTCTTTACACAGCGTGTAGTTAGAGTATGGAATAGTCTTCCTCTTAGTGTAGTGCAAGCTAAAACCCTGGGGTCCTTCAAATCAGAGCTAGATAAGATTTTAACGACTCTGAGCTATTAGTTAAGTTCTCCCCAAACGAGCTTGATGAATGTTTCAAAAATGTCTGTGGTAGCTGGTGACAGAAGCAGGCCGCCTGACCAGAAGCAGGCCGCCTGCCCTGTTTGCTGCGAGGGCGTCTCCTGCTTCCTCTCTGCCGCTGTGTGGAGGACGGAGTGCATCCTCCCTGGGGAGAAGGTCATCCACGGTTAATAGTGGGAAGTAAAAAAGGGAGTGGTGAAAGAAAGTGGGCGGGAGGGGAGCACAGTGAGGCTCTCAGGGCAGCAGTGTCACGGGGTGGGGGGAGTCACAGCATGATGGGACGGGAGTTATATAACTGCCTGGCTGATTGAGAGGAGCAGCAAAAATGGCTTCCTTATGAGCTCATTATCCGCTGGCGAGAAGGTGATGAAAGCAGCAGAGACAATGAAATCACTGGTGAGGGTGTAAGCAGGGCGGCTGGGGCGTGCGAGACCGGGCAATGCGGCGCTCTTTGTTAGCACATAAACACTCATAACTGTACATTATTAATGAGGGTGTGCACAGCAGCAGGGCAGTAGCTAGGAAACTGAACCAGCAGCTAATTGTTAAGTCCCAGGAGGACACTTCTGTAAGCCCCATTAACAAGGCACCACTTCCCAGTAAAATACCCAGGCGCAGAACTGGGTACAATGGGTATAATCCCTATAGATGGTGCGTCCAAAAAGGCAATTTCAAACTTTAAGGTATGATTAGTTATTGGTATAAAATATAACCTGTCACATACAGTTATGATGAATGACTTTGATTCTACAGTTTCTAATGATCATTGGTTGGTGACAATAATTTACAACGTAATGCTTCACGTTCTGGATTCATTTTGCACAAACTGTTATATTACAGTTAAGTAATATAATATAACAATTTGCTCAGTGTCATTTTTATTCAGAATAAATGCAACAGCTTACAAATCACAGTTTAGCAGCTTAACTATTTTTTTTTTTAGCAATGCAAGTCTTAATCCTGGGTCTTAATCCCATAATGGTGGAGGCCAGATCCACAATCGTGTTTTCAGTTTTTCACATCTATGCTTTCCATATTATACATGCACAACTTGTCCAGTCTTTGAAAACAGCTGCAATAGATTTAGAATGAAATGCATAAAATATAAATAATTGTAGAGAATACACGTACAACAGTTAAGTTAAATGCAATATATATATATATATATATATATATATATATATAGTCAAGTCAAGTCAAGTAGGCTTTATTGTCACTTCAACCATATACAGGTAGTACACAGTGAAACGAAACAACGTTC
>JAODLC010000021.1:8285997-8347905 GCA_026781145.1 Hippopotamyrus pictus
GTGGCTCATCAGAAGCCGGGTAGGATAGAAAACTTACTGGATAGTAGCCCTCCAGGACCGGAGTTGGAGACCCCTGGTCTAGGGCTAAAACTACCTGTGATTCTGATTTGTGATGTTCTGCCTCAAACGCTCTCATTTTGAATATCACCATAAGTATAGCATAGGCATTTGTAGAAGACTGTGGCTGCTGGCTAGGTTATGATACAATTATGAAGAATGTCCCCATATGCTGGAAAAGAAAAAAAGACTGTAATAAGTATCAGTTTATTGTTTGATGCTGCTATCATGTTCTAATGAGAAAATGATGATGCGTTTTAGCGCATGATAGCGTAAATACGGGACAAATTGCTCAAGATAGCTCATAACGTAGGGGCCTACAGGATGTGGTATGTGAAAACACAGCCATGAAGAGCTAATGTACAGCTTCCATGCTCTGTACACACATCTCCATATTACACTCGCAATCTGCTTTAATCGATTTCATTTCGCTTCTCAGGGAGATTAAAAGAGGGAGAGGGCTTGTTATAGCAACTAATTAATTTAGATTAAATTGAAATTAATTGAGTAAGGAAAATGAATTTGTGTCAAGCATGTCTATAATTTTGATAGTCAAAAATAAACCTGTAAATCTTCCACAGCATCAGACAGAGAAATGTGCTTTTGGGAAACGCTCATTTTAAAGTTTCCTAGGACTGTCGCATGCACCCTCAGCGACAGACCATGGAGGTCCGTGTGCCATGTTCACTTTAGTGTATCCATGCTAATGATTTTTCAGTCTGTTCCGAAGGCAGAATCCGCTTTGACTCGCTGCCATCCCAATACACTGCAGACCTGCACCTCTGCTGCTCCTGGGGCCCTGTCTGCCTCAGCAAACCACCCAAACTTCCTGGTTATGTAACACTGACACCTGCTGGGAGTGCAGGTGCTTCTGTGCCCCCCGCAAGCAATCTGCCAGCATCCATGGCTCTCTACAGTGCGACTGCTTTGTGGGTGGGGCTATGGGCTGCCTCGGCGACGCCCCGGCGGGAGCACAGGGGTTTCTCAGAGTGCCGGTAAACATGCGCAAACCTAATCAGAGGAATCCAGGTGCCCCTGTCCACTCTACAAGTGACACTTCAGATTTGGTGCATAAGTTCTACACCAGTGTTTCTCATTCTGGTCCTCGGGGACCCACAGACAGTCCATGTTAGCTGGGAGGGAGCAAAAATGTGGACTGTCTGGCAGGGAGCTCAGAGGGAGCAAAAACATGGACTGACTGTGGGTCCCCGAAGACCAGATTGAGAAACACTGCTCTACTCAATCAGCAGCAATATCAACAGGCTCTTAATTCCCCAAGAGGAGTCAGCCAGCCCATGAAATAATCAAAATTCTCTCAAACAGAAAAAGGCCATTATGTGAGACTGGATATTTCATAATTTAAAAGAGGTAGGAGGCATATCTAAAGTCTTCTGTACCTGCTGTCACAATGAGTCCAGAATCAGATGACTGTGGATGGATCCTCACGAGATCTAACTCAACATGTGGACTTAGCCCTGCAGTCCTTATCACAACAGTCTAAGCCTCACAAAACATCACTGCTGAACTTCCATCCATCCATTTTCCAACCGCTTATCCTTTTGGGTCACGGGGGGGTCCGGAGCCTATCCCAGAAGCCACTGCTGAACTTCAAATCTGCTTTTGGTAGCAGCGAAGGAGAAGAGTTGTATATATTTCAGTCTTAAGCAAACTTTTCTAGCAAAAAACCAACCATATCAGCCTCAGATAAAAATTAGGGTGAAACAAATGCCCACAGATGATGGAAAATGATGGCAGGCTGCCCAGTGAAGCCAGAAAAGCACTGAAACTTCAAGCCATGAAGCAAATGTCTAGTCCAGATCTGTAGAAAAGCTGGACAAGAACCATCACTGAACCCTTACTGAGAAAATACCAAGAGTTAACAGACTGATGCCCATCTCATAACTTCACCACTCAAGAGCCATTACAGATTTCAAAACCTTCAGAGTTCTGCTTCCCTGCAAAGAAATTCATGGAGAAAACCAAGCAGCATGTCAAACGCAACAGCAACTATAAGCAGGGGTCATAGGTCATGCAGCAGTGCATGTAGTTATCACTGTCTTATGTCTAGTTTAATTATCTCCTTCCATGAACACCTTCCAGCTTGTTTTTGCTCTTTTGAAAATACTGCCAAATAATCACCCATCCATTCATCCATCCATCCATAACTGCTCATCCAATGTAGGGTTACATTAGAGAACGCATTTCTGAAGTACTTTAATCTTGAAATTCATGCTTTTGATAGAATATTACCCTGTTATTTATTCAATTCTTTGCTCATCATGAAAATATATGCAAATCTCAAACTAATTCTACAGCGATGACAGCAGAGTCGAATGCGGTCTGTACTCTCCAGCCATAGGACGTAAAGCAGAAACACCAGCAGATGACTCAGCCAAAGCTCACCGTTCATTAAAACTTCATTTCCTCTTCCCTCTTCGCCTGCTTCCAGTCAGAAGCCTGCCTGCTGGCTTCAGAGCTTCACTTAAGCCCTAGGTTTTACTTAAAATGTCTGCATTCATTTTGCATTTTCACAAGAAAAGCAACACTGGAGCTCTGGCTTCAGAAGGCAGGTTTGGTGAGTTATATGTGCACTAACAAGATGATCCAAGGAGTCGAGGGGAGATATATTAAAGATATAAACTGCTTGTAAAATGTACATCAAAAGTGCACTTTTCTCTAAGTCTAATACCTAAAATGTTCTGGATAGAAATGTTCTCGCCTGAACAAACGAAACTGAAAAATACCACGGTATTCACTTTGAGTAATGCAATAAATAGTAGTGCAAAACACATATCTGAATTAAAATAAAAGAATTTTCACATAGATACATAGAGGAGGTCGGTATCAATACTGCCAAAGCTCAGAGCACTTGGGAACACTTTGTGTAAAAAAAAAAAAAAAACCCTAAAACAAACGTCTGTTTGCATCACTGGTACCACATGTACTCCGAGAGGACTGAATTATGCAAAGATAAACTCACAGTCCATTTCTAATACGTAATGAGGGATTATAAACACATGTTGAAACAGGCATTGCAAATTCGTTTGACTTACTTATCTATTTATTTATTTATTTATTTATTTATTTATTTGCTTTATTTGTTTATTTTTGGGTGTCTGGCAAACTCTACGTGTTGTTAACTAGCGTTGATTCAGTTAATCCTTTTATCTAGATCCCCGCTGCAGGGTACCAAATATCGCGTCTGATTAAGAAGGAAAAGAACAGAACCACGGGCCCCTAAAATGATAAGGGCTCGTTTTCGTGTTGCTATGGTACTGCATCTGAAATGACTTATGACTGAGTGGCTCTTTGATTAATTTATTCGCAGTTTATGAGGGACATGCCAAAAGTATAATTGCAACCGCACATATTTTGGGCTGACTATGCATCCTCATAAATTTGTTTTGATTGTTGTTTCATCCCCCCATCCTCTCCTTCTTTGACAGCGCACACACAAGGGGACATTTCCAAAGACCCAAAAACAAAGGACCCGATCTGATCCCTATTTGCAGGAAATCAGAAACCAGAACCACATGTATGAGGTCGTACACAGTGTAGGATACAAGAACGACATGGAAACACTTGAATAATCACAATGTGGGTGATTTGGCAAACAAGCACGAAGACATGGCTAAAATTCAAGAAAAGAGGAAGACTTGGGCTCCATCCATTTTCTATAACTGCCTGTCCTATTCAAGGTCATGGGGGGTCTGGATCTTATCCCTGGAGGCTACAGGTGGAAGGCAGAGAACAACCAGAATGGGGCACCAACCCATCGCACACTCACACATACAATTTAGAAGCGCGAATTAACCTCCACATGATTTAGGATTGTCGGGGGGGGGGGGGAACCCAGAGTTCCTGGAGGAAACCCCAAAATGACACAGGAAGAACATGCAAACTCCACATACACGGAACCCTGCCAGAGACTTGAACCTATGTCCTAGTGCTTCCCACTGCGCCACCAAGCCACCCAAAGACTTCGATTATTAAGGTTATCGTTTTTTTTTTTAATTGTCTCTGTATCAAGCTCGGCTCCACACTCTCATCCAAACTGCTCGCTGTCTTTACACACAACAGGCAATAAGGAGTCATGAAATGGCAGCAAACATGGCCCATCTGTCACCACTGGCTGCAGACACCCACAAATCCAGAGAAACCAGTCCTGCATCCCAGTTAGCCCAGCCCCCCACATCAGAGATAAAAAGATCTTTAAATTCCCCCAGCTGTAGACCTCCTGTCACAGACTTTCCTTTTGACAGTTTATTTTATTTGATAACAGAGCAGCAGTCTGTATAATTTCCTGTCAATATCCCTGACTCTATTTTCAGTGGTCTAGGTGCCTATTGATGGAGGGGTGAATAATTAGTTTATTCCACTGGCAATTTAAGTAAGAATAAGATGGTAGCGTGCCCCTATCAACTCCCCGAAAAAAAACGACCAGCAAAATATCATTTTTTAGAGCGATAATGGTCTTTTAATATGTCCTCCACAAGAAATGGGTTCTGGGTTGCATTTCCTCCCATCTCAACACAAACAATCTTTCAAAGGATATAATAACATTTACACAAATGAGCTTCATTAATTCCCAGCTAATGGACCGATGCTGGCGTCACACACCCCAGCAAGCTGACAGTGAAAGTGAACCCTAATAATACTGTTTATCCATCGTTATTTTTCTACACACTCTGTGCTCACTTTTTAACACAAAATCCGGTGCTATAGGGACTATTAAAAGTCAGCATTCACAGGGAAAGTTCTAAACCAAAAGCCAAATGAACAAAAAAATAAATAAATTAAAAAAACAGACAGAAGACAGTACATTGCCCAGAGCCCACAACAGGTGTTTCAATAGATAGCGGGAGATCCGAATTGCTTTGGATTAATAATCGCTTTCAGCTGGCAGGCTTTCACCTCGTCTTCTCTCCGTACAGCAGTACACGCGTCACGTGCCGAGGATGCCCCATGCCATTCAGAACTTGCAGCCCTAGAGGGGGCTATTCTCCAAACCCCAGCACAACAGAATACCCGCATTCAGCATCCCGAATCGGCTCATCTGCGCGAAGAGTGCTTCATTTGCATCAGTTTCCAGACAACCCAGTGTTCCCATGAACATGTGGCCATTCTGTTCGCAGCTCAATCTGATTGGAGGGATGCTGTTCCCACTGTCGCCAATCATGGAAGTAATTTCCCCCTCAGACAGGAAGTACATGTGCTTATGGCATCTCAAAAAAATTACTTAGAATAACTCCATCTAATGAAAATGAAAAATTCCACAGATTCTGAGAAAATGTGCTCAAAACGCTTATTTGGATGGATTCAGTATCACCATTTACTCTGCAGGGTTTACAGCTGTAGAGCTACAACTAACTTAAATAACTTAAAGTGTATTTATTCTATTGGCAGTATTGAGTAGAATAAATCATTCATGGAAAAAAAAACTTTACTGTTTCGCATTTATTTTATTGAAATAGACTGGCAACTGTTATACTATTCTGCTTGCTGCACAAAGTTTGAATACAAATACCAGCATTTTTAATTAAAACATTAGCAAATTAACAAGAAAAGCAGCATACATTTATGCTCGCGAAAAATTCTTCAAAACGAGAATAGGCTCCCCTGACAAACTGCATGAAGTTTAACAGATATAATAGTTTCAGCGCTATAATGAAGCGCATACAGACTATGCAATACAAATGAAAAATGAAGGTTTATTTAAGCATTTGGAAATGATCCATTTGTAAATGGACAGAGGGAAACATATTTTTCGCATACGAACTCAAATGCAATGCGTTCCGCTAACAAACAACATAGTTACCGAGTGAAAAATGGGCAAATTGAACTGGCTTCATAAATTCCAGCAGCGTGCTGTCAGCTGGCGCATGATGAACAGTGAGCCAGGAGCAGGCTCTCAGTGTCTCTCCCAGCATTGCACTTGCGCTTTATCTTTCCCCTTCTGCTAGATTACACCTAGAGGGCTCAGGTGGGAATCTATCATTGCTATTATTACCTGAAGCGCTGGGCTGCATCTATCACCACTAAGGTTACCATAACCTCAATATTAACGCGGGAAACCTTCTAATAAACATCAGAACGAATGGCCTCCGCAGCAGAATTTCATCTTCCTTTCACTTTTAATAAGGCTCCCAGAGGAGTAAAGATTATAGGCCATATTTAGCATGCTGAACAAATCGTTCGCTTCCTCCCCTCTTGCTCCTCGGCCCCGTGAGTCATTAGGAGCCTCCGGTTGCAGCTAGGTTGGCTTTACCGGTGTGGTAGTTGCACGCCCGAAGCCTTATTCCCCAGCACTGACATTACGCTCGGCTGGTGTCAGACTCCTTGGGCACTAAGTTTCAAAGCGCACTCGTGTGTTTTCTCTCCTTGGTGTTTCTGCTGGTTCTGTGGTGCTCAAAGTGCGGGACGCTCTCCATGGCAGTGCAGGCCCAGTGCCATCCTGGGATCTCAGGCCTGGGTGCCACAGAGCACTCGGGCGCCGACTGTAAAATAATCCCCCATTACACAATGCGGGCCCATTCAGACAAGAGGCTGAAATGGAAATACACGCAGCTAAAACAGGTAAGCTTCTTTGCGGATTATCGGAATTTGGTCCAGTAGGGCTGCTTCATTTCAGAAGAGCATGATGGTGTGCCACGGCCAGTCATGTGGTGTGGTCACATGACGCGGTCTCCCGGCAACATTCATAACTGAACTAAAGTCACTTTGCCTTCAGCTCACCCAGTATTAAAAGAAGCATAATCTGGCTATAAATACATGGAGAATAGAACACGGATATCAGTACAATTTAAATCAATTTACTATTTAAGATATTCACATATTCTCCAATATTTACAGTCGCCTTTTTATTAGTTGAAGCATCTTTATATTAAAATATCAGCAATACATGTATTCAAAATATAGAAAAAAAAAAAAAACAAAGAAATTAGCAAGTCATACATAATAAAAAATGAGACACGGAATCATTTACATTTTGCAGGGAAGGCATAAGTTGAGTACATAATCATAAATATCTCTACTGTGGCATTTGTCATGGAAGCCATGAGATGATTTAAGCGGACTGACTCGGTTAACTGATGTGACTCCATTTATTTGTGCTTTTGTTGCACTTTGAAGGAAACACGCCCTAATGAACAGATCAACTGCTGTACAGGGCAACCCACCACAATCAGCAAGCAAAAATTGCCTTTTTTAGCCGTTCTACACTGATGTCGAATGCTAGCACACCAAAACGAGCCTTTCTAACATGTGGACGGCAGCATCTGCATTTCATTTAGACTTACAAAGAATTTTTGTGATTTTAACTAAGGATGAGATGCATGATAATACAATGAAATTCCCCGAGGCCTCTTCTGTCACACGCCAGTGGAGATGCAGCCCACATTGAGGCTCCCAGTCCAAACTCCTGCTGCGCATGTTAGTCACCAGGAAGCCTGGAGAATGCTAAACTGGCCTATGTTCTGCTTGGTGGGCTGGAGGCCTGGCTTCCTGAGCTCCCAGCACGATAAATCACCCAACGATATCCGCGGCCGGGGAAGAGCACACAAGCAGGTAGCTGACAGCTGGCACGGCTGATCAGTTGGCGTGGCAGTTTGTCCTTTGAGGGATGCACCAATGAGAAATGGGATAATTGGCTATCCCACATTGGGAGAAAAAGGGAAAGAACGAGAGTGAAAGAAACCACTAATAAGGCAACCTTTCCTTGCATACTCCTCTGAAGAGGTGTTTCGAAACACATTTTAAAGAGGACTCCCAGAGTGTCCCCATAATCCCCTACAAACCCTCTGATTAGACACACGCCCTTTTAGTGGTCCCTTGCACCCCCACCCGGGGAGCAGTAATTCCAGCCCCAATGCTTGGTTCTCTGCTTTCCAGTGCTCCGAGGGCTCAGACACGTAACAAAGCCAAGAGCCCAGCCTACCACTGGCTGCACGCACACAAGGCTTTGGTGATGCGCCCGATTAGCCTTTTGTGTTCCCTGGCTAAAATTAAAGACGAAATTCTACAGACACCATTGTGTTCCTATCCCGAGGACGTTCTACACCGTGAGCCATTTTTAGCAGCGATGCGAAGATGGGCGAGCTGTGGCAGATAGAGTGCTCTCTGGGGAAATTCACCGCCTCAGCACCATGGGAACTGTCCTCTTCTTGAATTTGTCTTCCCCAAATGTTAGCCATTTCTTTTTCTCATGTGTATCCCCCCCCCCCCCCCCCACCCCCATGACATATTCTCAGACTGCACTTGAATTTCACATCGACCTTTTGATCTCCAGAAAGACCTTGATGCTGACTAGATGAGTGAGTGGGGTTTATTTTATTATTGCGTTCAAATTTTTAAGGGACATAAAAACGCAATCTGATGGTGGTTTTTTTTCAATGGGACAACGGTTGGTATGAAGCTGTCAGTTTTGCTCGTGGTGCGGATATAAGGACAAAGTAGAAGACGGAGCAGCATGCTGGAGCTTCACTGGTATCACTGTAGGCTTATCTGCAATTATGGTCACCAAAACATCCATTCATAGCAATGGGAGCCCATTCTAGAATAGACTAATCATATGCGGAGCCAATATAGGGAAAATTTATGTAGAGCAAATGCATTGCTTTCCGATGTAGAATGTATAAGCATCACAGTCCTAATCAATGAACTCTTTTTTTTTTTTTTTTTTAAAGAAATCCATCTGCTTAGACCTTGAACACATATATAAAAACCCATTATAAAAACTAGCACTCATTTCATCTCAATACCTATGTGATTTCTGTTGCAAAATATTCTGTATTATCTAAGCTCGGTTTTATTTCACAGAGAGGAAGAAATGACTCACTGGAAGTATTAATATCAAATCCCATACTGCACAAAACATAGTTACGCTTTCCTAAATATCATTGGTCTCCTACCACATCAGTTAAATACCCATTACACTCAAATGAACTCAAATGTCAGGAGGGAATAATGAGATGAACAGTTACTGCTTGACACTAAATATGGGGATGTGTGTATGTAGCACGGCAGTTAGTGACAAGCAGAACTGAACTGTTCAAAAAGAGGCGTGAGGCCACTGAGCTGTGCCATGGGAAGGCATTGAAAACAGTCTCTGAGAAACAAGAGAACTTGAGAACATACCAATAAGAACCCGTCAATGGGGGAAACTGAGGAACGTGCTGGTTTATCTAACCATCTGTTGAGCTGTTTGGGAGGCCAGTTTCCCTGCCGTTAGAGAACATGTAGAAACAGCTCACCTGTAATGCGGAACCACTTTATAGGTGACAGTGAGATCACACTGCTGGGTAATATGGGGAACCTGATTACCTGTACTGAGGAACCACTTTATGGGTGACAATAAGATCACTCTGCAGGGTAATATGGGGAACCTAATCAGCTGTACCGAGGAACCACTTCTCTGGGGAACCTACAGTCCTCCCTGCAAGACTCATACATTTGACTACAGGGAAATAGTGAAAAAAGGCAGCAACAGGAAAAGGCCTTCAAGCATCACAGCCTGCTAGAACGTCATGTGACTTCATGTTAAAGCAATATAAAACAGCAGAGAACCTGCCCATTTGTGTGTATAAGGAGTACATTGTGTTTGCGTGGAATACAATATCCTACAAGCCAACAACTGAGATGCATGGCAGGAAAAGGAAGAGTGATAAATGTCACTTCATGTCGTCATCGTCATTATCATGCCATATTGACTACATCCATGGCAACATGTACAAGTTTATGTGGAAATAACAACACAAAAAAAACTGCTTACCTTTGTTGTGAAGATTACAAAGAAGCAGAGAGCAGCACCCAAAAAAGAAAGAGATGGATGTCAGTGATGGAGAACAGCACAAAAGTCCCATTAACACTGCTGGATCAGCGCTTTGGTCAACATTACGGATCCAGTAGACGAACACAGCTGAAAGTCTATACTCCCCCCATTTTCACCCTCTGAAATGGCAATTTAATCTTGCCATAGATGTCTAGCTCGTTGCTCAACATCCATGCCAGAGCAAGAAGGGTGAAAGCCCAGCCAACAACACATGCAGACCCCAGCTGCCAACACAGCCCAGCACCTCATCTGTACATTACTAAGGAGAACCCTAATCAGGCATTATTACAGCATTATTATACAACAGTTACTTCCGACAAAAAAAAATTTGATTGGACATGAGGCATTCTATGAGTGTGGTTATTGGAGTGTAAGCACTGGGACATTTCACATCAACTGAATCACTCCGCTTTACAGGTGTATCTAAAAACCGTCACATATGCCTCATTCCCACCAACATGGAGCTGGGCTGGGCTGGTTCTCGCTCGGTGCATTTTTGGAACCTGCCTGCGTTTCCACTGGTTTCAAAAATGAACGTAAGCAGAAATGAGAGCAAAGCAAAGGTTCCTATGTATTCAGTTTTGTTGGATTTATTTTGATCTGTTTCGGATTTTAAGTCTTTATAAGCTACTGAACCGAAAGAACAGTTTTCAATATGACTCATTGCGCTGTTTCTATTGCCTGTATCCACTTTAGTCTCCTTAAAGGCTCCCTGTCTGTGTGTGTAAGTGAGTTTTTTTCTTTTTTCACTTGTTTTACTGCTGTCTTTTTAAGGATTGCACAATAAAGGAGTCTGATAATAACTGAACTTTGCTGTCCACTTCATAATCTCTTCTCCACTCAAGCGTCACAATATTTTATTTATTAGACTTGCAGCACGGTTTAAATTTACAATGCAAAGTTATTCCGCTGGCTAGTTGTGTCACTGCTGGGACCGGCGATATTATACAAAACTATATCGGTAATACACTGAATTTTCAGGGTATGCAAATGGTTTGGACGCAATAGCCCATCCCACTTTCACTGACGTTACGGGAACTATTTTTCTTTGCGGAGGCCTGTAAATATTTAAATAAATAAACAAAAAATCTTATTACTGTTACCTAATAAATGCTACTCGATGAACTGTTGTATAAAAGCAATAACATACTTGAAGTCGTATGGTTGTACTCCAATAAATCACAGCTGTGAATCACAGCCTTGATATTTTGGAGTACAACCGCACTCCTTCTAGCATTTTAATGGTTTAATTACACCAGCGTGGTATGTCTGAGGGATAGCTTGGAAAAACATTATTATAGAATTTTGGATATTTACTTCAATGCATGCTTGATGGACAAGATGCCTATAATATTGTTTTTACTTTATTATTTTAATTGAGGCTATAGACTAGGGCCGCTGCGATCAGATGACGTAGTCGATGACGTCAACTTCATCAATATTTTAAATGCGTTGTTTTTTTAAAATTATTTTAATCAAATTGGCATCATGATTTCTAAAATGATTTGTTTCATTATAACAATTGTTTTCCTTTAAGATCAACATGTAATTATGGGACTAGTTCAAATAATCACAAAAGAAAAAGGTGGTTTTACACTGTGCAAAGTTCGACGTCATACTACAGGGGCACTATAGCGCTATGCACAAAGGCGTGAAGAGAAAACACACAGGTGGTATTCTGGACAGCCAGAATAAGCAAAATCACCTTAAGTTTGTTTATTAAATGTTCATTTATTCATGTTTATTAAATTACCATTAGTACAGAGAGCTTTTTATATCTTTTGTTCTTGTAGCTGTTATACAGTATGCACTCATTTTTAAAGCCATCAAGCTGGCTGCCTGCTACCTAAGAATCTCCATTAAATAAGTGTTTGAGGAAACGTCAGGCTAAAATCTGGGCTTGTTCTGTGTGGATTGATGTCAATGTGTGTTTGTATTGGGCTTGTTAGGACCAGTGTTATCCTAATCTAAAACCAAAATGAAAATGGACACTAAATTAAATAAAATGAAATCATTTAACTGAAATAAAAATGAAAACTATATTCCGAACAAAAAACAAATTTAATAAGCATAAGGATATGAGACATTTTTACAGATTACTAATTTTTGGGCATCACATTAATATACATTTTTAATAATAATAATAATAATAATAATAATAATAATAATAATAATAATAATAATAATAATAATAATATGCGATACACATTAATATTTTAGGCAAACTACAAATTTGGATTTCAAATTGTGGGCAAAAATAATGTCCGTATACCGCCGAATAGCCGACGTCCTTTATCTAAAGGCCTACGACAATACAGTTTGTTCCTGTCAAAATAAAATGAAAGGGTCAATTTGATTTTCTGGAGAAAAATTAATCGTTTCGATTAATCGACCAATCCATAAAAGAGTCAATAGATTAATCCATAGAAAAATACGAAAAATCGTTAGTGGCAGCCCTACTATAGACTAAGCAAAGAATAATGGTTTTGTAATTTGATTGTATTCTGGCATTATGGTTAAGGTTCATGGAAAGTTACAAGTTCCCAGACTACAGGTGAGCCAGAATGGAAACCGCCTTACAGCATGGAACAGGCACTGGGCGACAGGTGCTGCCCTCCGCTGGCCGACTGGAACAACAGCTGGATTTCTGCGCGCTCCGTCCTTTGGGGTATTGGCGATGTACGCCTCAATGTGGAGGAGTCAGAGGTGGCCTGAATTTGTCACACAGAACCAGCCAAACTGGGGCAGCGAGTACCAGCGCCTTGCTTTATTTTAAACTACAAAGGTGGAGCCCCCTGATGGCAGAAAATGGCAGCGCGTCTCTTCTCTATCTTAAATATCCGACTATGATCCTAAGTTCGCCTCCAATAGCACCAGATTCAATAAAGAAAACAGTTTCTTAAAAGAATGGAGCTCTATGTTTATAGATGTCAGTTAGAGGACACGAGACTCCATAAGCAGACAGAGTCATTCTAATAAGTTCGATATTGTACTAATAACGTGTCCTAATCTCTTGGGCAAATCATTAATGGAGGTCCATCTAATACAGGGAAGTATGTCACAATATTAATCTGGAGTGAAACAAGTTTATTATTATCAGCAAGGAAAAGGTCTGTATCCCATCATGAAGTTTAAAGCACAGATAGAATTTATTTCTTTCCCATGATACTGGCTCCCGGTCTTTTCCCATCCTATTTGATGCGCTACGTGACAAAAATGAAGAGTATTTCCTGTGCTGTGTATTACTGCTATTAAAAACGTAACTCCCAAACATTAAATTTCACTGCTCTCTGGTTATGTTTTGAAGACATAGCTTTAGAATTCATCTTAGATATTTAAATAATTCTTATCCAAGGCTGTTGCTATCTAAAAAGCCTTTTATTAGTTCATTCATGTGGATATTTAATTGAATGAAAAGGCATTAGTGTTTTACCACTGAAATTGCATCATGATAATAGCTAATTGCAAACCAGCCCCGTGCTTCTGAATAACGAAGGCAGCAGACACTTAAAACACTAATAAGCTAGTAAAAACAGCACTGTATTAGCAGAAATCCATTCACACATTTCTGTTTAGACAGTGGTTTAAATGGGAGGTTAAATTACATATCAATTACATATCAAAACGATGAATAAACACAGGTGTGTAGTCAATCAGGAGCCAATGCGGGTACAGAGAGCTATCTCCTGTGAAGAAACACTGTCTACAGCAAGCCTCTTCCCTTTCATGTTCACCATCCTCACACATTTAAACAGCATTTTGTTTCCTGACCTCCACAAACTATTCAGTAACTTTAGAGGCAAAAGGCAAACTTTTTACTATGCAGTAGAAGTTGATAAAGCACAAGAAAAAAGATTATAATCACAAAATATATTGATGTTCCTTAGATATGCATGTTTTGTATGTTTATAAAGTCAATATCTGAAAGGTCAATGTCTGAAGGATTCCTGGAGGTTGATGGCATTAGGTTAATTTTACATAAGAAATTGTTGTTTTTTTTTTTTTGTTCCTTTGTTGTCACACCATGAGACAGGCTCAGGGACAGCCATGGGACTCTTTTAAAGCTGTCATCATTTTCTTGGTAGCATCTCTCCCCAACAGTCTTACCCAACTTGTCTTTGGGAGGACAGCCTGCTGTAAATAGACTGTGGATGATGCTGGGTATTCTCTACTTCTTACTCACTTCACTGTGCTCCAAGGCATCTTTTATATAGATTGTTATACCTGATCTGCACTTTGATATCACTGCGTTACCTAATTAAGGGGCATATTTCATTTTTAAGTCAAACAAAACTACTGAAGACAGAAATGCAACACTTAATAAAATATCAAAAAGTGACAATCAACATTAATTGAGTGTCCGTCAACATGGCAGATTTTGGCAGAGAAATGTTTCCATAAGGAGATATATCATTTTTATGGAGCTTCTTGAAGCTATTGTTACATCTCATTAACTTTTTAGTGGCAGAATGATATTAAATACCACTGTTTATATATCCAGGAGTTAATGATACTTTGCAAACTCCTAAATATAAATATGTCTACCAAGAAAAAGAGCTTTGGGCTGAAAAAATGTCCTAATGCTAAAATGGTAATAATTCTAACGGCGTGTTTAACAAGACCACCTTGTGTACCACCACGAGATGGAGCGGCAGGCTTAAAGAGGTCGGTTGTCCACAGTGTAGAGGAGCTGACATCCTTCTACGCTGAATGATACAAGGGATGATGGGAAAAATTAGGCACAGGTAACGGATGGGACTAATAGCAGCCTTGACCATGAGGGAGTAAAGAGACTGAGCCATGTGATACTATGGATGAATTATTAGCTGGAACACAGAACAGAAATATCAAAGTTCCACTGGACTAGAGGTAGATAGTTCAGGCCCAGAAACTAAAAATCCAGACCAGGATTTTGGTTTAACCAATCTGTTGCGTATAAAGAGTCACAGTCATAGAGTACTCAACTTGGTAGCTGAAACAAAAACTTGGTTAGGATCTTTACTTTCTGGACCTCTGCACCAATAATGGCTTCGACCCCTCCTGGTGAGGTGTGATAAAAAAAAAGCAGTGTACAGATGGTGCCATAGCCCCCACCAGGCTGCTGCCAGAATGACTGAGGCTGTTCATGTGAGGAATGTAAGGGCTCTGAAGGCAGGATCAGGATAAGAGAGAATGAGCAAAAAGAGGGAAGTCGAGGTGCATGGAGCCACTGGGTGCCGCCCGAGCTTATCGAACCCCTCATTACTGTACCTTGTACTTCTGCTCTTTGAAGTACCATGAGGTACCTCATTGCATGAATCAGGCATCATTAATCCACATCTTAATTAACGCCGTTTGTGTGCTACTGTCAGAAAGTTCTACTTTCTCACTGAAAGACTGGAATCCTTCAGAGATTTCGGAGATTTCAAAGGGGTTGAGGAATTCTCATCATGGCATTAAAGGTCTAATCTGTACTTTGAAGGGTTCTTTATGTATGCATATAGGCAATGCTAAGAGATATTGTTAGGCTTGTTTTTCAACAGATGATTTTATGGAATTTATTAGAGCGTGATGATTAAAGACCGCCAGGCCCTTGTTTTTGTTTTTATTTGATTTTTTTTTAATGGGGGGCCCGTATCCAGGGTGTCCTAACTGTGATTAAAGCAAGGCTTCCCCCTTGGACCACATGAATGCACATCGTGGGATTTAGAAACCTCTTCAGGTTTTGAAGGAGTTTCAATTAAAACTGAGAGCTATGAAAAAGAGCAGAGAGGAAAGGAAAGTCCTCATGGTTGTCATCCTACTTTTCCTCCTGCCGTCTGATTGAACTATCCCCCCGTGCCAAGACGCTGGCGCTTCCCACAAACAGGAAGCAGTCCCGAAGATGAAGTCTGCCGCTCCTGCTGGCCCCCGAGCTCTTACCAGGCAACGCGATAGACGCCTCGCAAAAGTCTCCCTGCTGTGCCAACAAGTCTCCTTTTCAGTTCAATTAATGAGCCATAAATAACCCAATGAAGGTGTCAACAAAGAGCGCAATTTATCATTGCTTTCGCGAACGAGCCACATGTGAGAGGAATGCTCATTCGGAGGCCGCCGCTCTTGCAGATGGAGGGTGGGGGTGGGGGGGGGGGTATTCCTGGCCGGCCACTCCAACCTGAAATTCATCATGGGTAGGAACCCTCACAGGTGCAACGGCGTGACAAATAAGCTGGGAATAGTGGGCTCACATCTTTGTTAGTGAGGCAGAGATAGAGAGGCAATAAATTTGGTTAAGAGCAAGAGACAGCCCACCGCCCCCACTCCCCCCCAGCTCCCCAGGGGGGCCCCAAGAAACCTGAGGCTGTGCCGCTTTTTCACTCGCAGTCAGGCAGCACTCGCCAGGTTGCTCATCATACAGGCAGGTCTCTCTTTCCCAGTTCTCGCTCGAAACAAGGGCTGTGAGACAACGGAGCAGACCGCAGGAGCAGGACAGCGTGGTTCTGATGCTCAGAAAGCCTCCCCCTAGCCACTGTCAACTGAAAACGGACCCTTGATAAAAAAAAAAGACCTTCCACCACTCTCACTTACAAAACGGGCTGCCTTCTTCATAAGAGCCAGTACCAGAGATACTGTACGTTGTGTAATTCTTCGGCGCGAGAGCAGAAACTATTTAATAATATATGATGGGTTCGGCTCGAATCGTACATTAAAAGTGATGACGTAAGTACAAACGCCGTGCGGCTTCGATTTCACCCTTCAAATCAAACGCGCAGACTTGAAAGCTATGCTAATCAGCCAGCAGTATTTTCACTGTGACATCACTTTCTGAGACGATACAAGCAGCAGCATACCAAAAAGAATTTTTCGAAGCCAAGCTCGCGGGGGCCATGAATTTAGTTAATCCAATTAATGGCTTGAATTAACCTGCTCCTTTTGGGGAGGAGTGTCTTGGTAAATAATCCACAAGCAACTCTCAAGAAAAGAAGAGTTCCATGTATGTTCAAACAAACACCGGTGCACCGGGTCGATGTATGCTTCTCTCATGTCATACTCATGGGCCCCTTCACCCTAGAGCCTGTCCTATTTTACTTTCATCATCGACCTGACTAAATAAATCAAAGGACAGGGTTCTATGAAGACAAAGCTAACACCATCGGGCTCCAGGGCATCATCAATTTAGCTGTGGGCTGTTAGATACCAGAGCCGAGGGCTCTCCAGCTGAAAGACATCAACAACTTCTGCTAAACAGCTGTAACACACGTGTCAGGAGGTGCAACGTCTAGGCCATGGGCCGCGGAATATGCATCAGGCTTTTAGGATATTAGGAATTTATGCTAAACAGCTGAGGAACATGTACCAGGTAACAGAAGTGTGGGCGTGGGACATATGATCATCAAACTGTCAAACAACAGTGTTAGAGCGTCAACTAGAAGAGGAACACCAAGCTAGTCTATTACCGTTGCCAAACACCAGGCCCCTCAGTTGAGTGATCACACACCTCAAAATTTGGTGAACTATAAGGCACCCAGGCATGTTGTGTTGAAAAGTTTAAGTGGTAGTTTCTCAGGCCACTTAGCAGTGCCTTTGGGCTCTGGCGGCATAAATCTGGCCAGATGAACCTAGTCCTTAGAAGACACAAGTCACGAATGTCATCGGCACGATCAGTTCATTACGGCTGGATCATCAGACGTAGATGAAGATGTGATTGGATCAGCTTACAGTAAAATTTAACTTGAGATAAAGGGATCCAGTAAGACGTTTCCATGGCTGAAACGTAAACGTGAGTCTTCCAGTATCACAGGGGCATCGCTGAACGATCAACCTGAAACTAGACCCAACAAGACCTTTATAATTATTAATGTCAGCTAATGTTTCAAAGATAAAGGAGGTAAGCTATAGACTTGGTTATGTGGTTTTTGTAAGTTTTGTACTTCATCTGGCCTCAAGTGGGCTATGCTAAGTATAAAAGAAATCACTGATAAACTTCAGCATCTAAATTCAGCAGTTGGCCAGGGCATGTAGACAGCCTCCTTTCTCCTCGCAGAAAAAAAACGGTCCAGTAGGTGCAGCCTGCTGTGAGATTCGGTGCCAAGCAGAGAATGACAAATTCATGGAACATAACGTTAGCCTCTGTACACTCCGGGAAAGATCTGGGAGAGCATTAAGATATGGTGGAGTTCTTAATGAGGTCTTTGGCTGCTTCCGATCCCCTGTTCAGAGGAACACGCTGGGGGGGCCAGGACTCCACGCGGAAGTGTGTCGAAGAGCAGGACTCCCCCCTCTGCGAGATGAAATGGAGAGCAAACACAATCCTCTGTCATCTATCTGTCTGAGAGAGGTCCCCCCCCCCCACCCAACATAAGAGATACCAGACTTCAGTTATTTCTCAACCATTGCACAAAGTGGAAAATGAGTTTAATGCTTTATATAGACGGTGCTGGGCAGGAGTCACCCCTTAAATCACAGGTGTGTTTTGCCCGATACAAATTTAATGTCATGACTGACAATGTGGAAAACCATCTGATCATTTTTAAACTCCAGCCTGCAATTTGACAAACAGGTAAGTATGAAACTAGCTGCAGGAATTAGGGACAAGCAAATGAACAGGCTTAATGCATTGTTCACATGCACACATGTATCAGTGGACCATAATGTAAACCTGCATCTCTGAATGGATGCCAACGTGGCATGTCTGTGTGCATAACACATTACTGATGCTTTCACCATAGATGTATGACAGGCATGTACCACAATTGCCCAGAAAGCATGATACACTGGCTTCTCATAGGAAAGCTTCCACAAACACTTTGTTCTGAGGAACTCCATTGTTACAAAAAAATAGTAAATTAACACCAACTTGCAGCCAGTCAGACGGGGCACAATTACTCAAAACCTTTAGTAAAGGGAAACTGGTTAATCTCTAAATCCTGTCCTAATACTGGATAGATCAGCACAGTACATCTCATACAATGCGGATTAATGCTTCTGCTGTACTATTTAATGCAGCAGTTTCAGCATCATAGTTTTAAACTAAAATAAATGTAAATGAACTGTTTAAAGGTTAATATAAACATGTGATTAGTGAAGCAATTAGGAATCAGTGTCCTCTAGAAATATTACTATACATGCCGCATGAATATGTGTAATGAGAACTGCTTGTAATTACAATTACTATTTTAATGGCGTATACAGTACAGTAAAATGTCTTCACGTCTCAATATATTTTTATCCTTTCGTTTCAGTCAGCATTAACAACACTATATTTCATTTGCAGTTTTGCTAAGAAGTGATGGACGACTTAACAAGATATAAATTACATAACAGCAGGTAAAGCCCAAAACACTCATTAGTTTTTGATGTTTTTTATACCTCCCTGAGCATGGCTAATTGATGCTTTCCTCTATGCCTCTGTCATCAGGAACTGAAAAGGAGGTGGCAGCTTCAGTACAGCTTCCAGACAGCACAGAGCCATGAAGAACGCCTACATCACAGAGTCATGAAGAATATCTGCATCAAAGACTAACGGAGAATACCTACATCATAGAGCCATGAAGAACACCTACATCAAAGACAGACAGTAGAACACCGACATCACAAAGCCATGAAGAACACCAACATCACAGAGCCATAAGGAATATCTACATCAAAGACTAATGGAGAACACCTACATCACAGAACCATGAAGAATGCCTACATCACAGAGCCATGAAGAACACTTACATCACAGACCTATTAAGAATATCTGCATCAAAGACTAATGGAGAACACCTACATCACAGTGCTATGAAGAATTCCTATATTACAGAGCCACAAAGAATATCTGCATCAAAGACTAACGGAGAACACCTACATCACAGTGCTATGAAGAACGCCTACATCACAGAGCCATAAATTATACCTGCATCAAAGACTAACAGAGAACACCTACATCACAGTACTATGAAAAACACCTACATCACAGAGCCATAAAGAATACCTGCATCAGAGACTAACGGAGAACACCTACATCACAGTGGCACGAAGAATGCCTATATCACAGAGCTACAAAGAATATCTACATCGAAGAGTGACTGAAAACACCTACATCACAGAACCATGAAGAATACCTACATCACATACCCATGAAGAATATCTGCATCAAAGACTAACAGAGAACACCTACATTACAGAGCCACGAAGAACGCCTATATCACAGAGCTATGAAGAATATCTACATCAAAGAGTGACAGAAAACACCTACATCAAAGACCCATGAAGAACACCTACATCACAGGACTATGAAGAACACATATCACAGAGCTATGAAGAATATCTACATCAAAGAGTGACAGAGAACACGTGCATCACAGAGCCATGAAGAACACCTACAAAAAACACGTACATCACAGACCTACGAAGAATATCTACACCAAAGAGTGATGGAGAACACCTACTTCACAAAGCCATGAAGAATGTCTACCTCAAAGAGCTCGGGAAGCAGCTACACGACAGGGCCATGAAAAACACCTACATCACAGAGCCATGAAGAATATTTACACTGTGGAATACCTAGAACACATGGGTATAAGGATCACCTTCACCAGTGACGAACAGCATTTACACCACAGAACCTAGGAAGACATTATCATCACTGAATCACAAACAATATTTACACTACACAACTATAAATACAATATATAATCACAGAACTGTGAGCAGTGAATAGTGTCTGATACAGTATTCAATATTATACCTTCATACTGCCACATCAAAGTCACCAACTAGGCTTGACAGCAAAAGATGGATTAACAAATGTTACATTTAACATGATATTTGACAATGAAAGAAAAACCTCATATTTGATGGTCGCCTAACATAGTAACTCAGAAGTGGAGTTATACATTAAAATACAGGAGAAAATATCAATCAAAGCTACACAAATCAAATGACTCATGTCATTTAAATAAATGCTACTGATGACAAACTACAAGGAACATTATTACAAAATAACACGTATAATACCATATTAAACAATATTATCATTTTAAATGAGCATTTCTGTAAAAGCAACACTGTGCAGAAGCAAACTAAGGAATCAAACAATAATTCAGAATAGTTATAAAATATCCTATAAACCTGATTAACCCTTACACCTTATTCTGTTCAGTATAAATATCAAATTGCACAATATGAATATTATAACACCATAAGACCAGCTTCCACCCCATACCAATGCAAATTCCCCCGCCGTGTGTGTCTCAAAGACGCAAGGTTCCCTTAGTTCACAATCTCAGGGGGCATTTCAGGTCCAGAAAGTAAAAATTCAGACCAAGATCTTCTTTCAGCCAAACAGTTGAGTATAAATAGTCACAATCACAGAGTACTTGGTGGTTGAAACAAAATCTTGGTCTGGATTTGTACTTTCTGGATCTTAAATGTCCCCCTCTGATCACAATACAAGTGGGCCAGTACTGCAAGCTGCATATTCCACAGTGTGCTGCCTTTTCTCTCTACAATGTACCTTCCAAAGGACTCACTCCATACACTAGGGCTTTGCCACACAATCAGTCTGTCTGAGGCTTCGTTTTTATTACGCCGTTTTCACCATCAAGATGGTTTGTCATTTGTTTGCCTTTGATTAATAAACAAAACAATTTGTGTACATCGCTCATATATTTTGCACTAATTCAGGCAACAATCAAACTAAATATCACGTAGATCATGAAAGTGACTTCTGAAAGGGGAATCTATTGTGAGCTCATCTGAAGGGCGGGTTCCATAAATCGAACTCCAATGAGGTTTTATTTCTACAGTTGACTTGCATTTAAATTTGCTGTCGACTTGATAGCTGAGTGATATTTTTACATCTGATAAGTGCGGCTCCACGCTCCACAAAACCCGAGCCTTGCATCAGGTGCAGCAGCTCGTGTGTGTATGACAAAAGGAAAGACTCTTTGTTTCATGCTACACATCATTTTCAATAGACCCCTACCCCAAATCTCTGTAGTGGAGGTTACCTCCCTATAGCAATAGCAAGACCAAAAGACTTTGGAACATTACTTCCTTCTGGAACTTAGAACTGGGGTTTTCATCCTGGGATCTGTGTCCTCTGGGGATCTATAGAGCAGGTGCAGGAAGTCCGCAGGTACCTTTTGTAAACTGATGAAATACTGGTATTATCGTCTTATTCACACAATGCAGAGTTAAAAATATTCAAGAGGAAAGAAAAGTATTAACACCAGCACCCCCTCCTCCCCAGTCCTAGTTTCTTAGCTACTCTAGCCTACAGTAGCTACACTATGGGTTTTAGCTTATCTCCAGCAGGGGCCCCTCGTTCAAAGCAGGTCAAAAACCCCTAGCTTAGGGCAGCCCCAAAGGAATATCATCATACCATTCTCATAGCTGAGTCTGATATTGAACTGGCAGTTTAGAGTTGACCATAAACCATTCCATATAAAAGGGATCTCAACCTGTACACACATTGTCTGTGTTTACACAAGAAACAACACAAAAATTAGGTGAAAAACTGAACACTTAATCCAGTGGTGGCCAATCTTATCTGCAAAGGGCCGGTGTGTATGTAGGTTTTTGGGATAACCTTTAGGTCAGCTGTTCAAACCCAGGTGTAAGGACTCTTCAGCCAATCAGTCCTCTAATTAGTAATCTAATTAGGGAGCTGCAGCAAAAACCCGCACACACACCGGCCCTTTGCGGATAAGACTGGCCACCCCTGACTTAACCAAAGAAATCTAACTAACAACAGGCACTTTCACATCACAGGAACAACTTTCTGGAACCAGAACCTTTTTCCAGAACCAGGAACTTTTGTTGTAACAATTGAGCAGATTTAGAATTATTTCTGTACTTCAATTATATTTTGTGCATCAATCAATAATTTTTTCGTTTCGTCTCGATATTTCCATATAGGAAAATTCCAATCAATAAGCAGTGTCTAATATTGCTGTTGGCGGCAATGAAAATTAGCGGGATAACGTTACATAGTTTTTTTTATTCTGCGGAAAATGAAATATCGATCTGCTGGCCAGATTTAATAAGAATCATAAACATGTCGAGGGTCATATAAGTAAAGTATAAATGAAAAGCTGTGTTCCATTTTGATCATGACTGATCCCACCAGTAGCCGAACAACTTATTTATCCTCCATAATTTTGGTACGGCAGTGTATGAAATTATGTGTACGTTTCACCTTCGGGCTTTTTGCGTCCCCCATGCTTATTTAGCATTAAGATCCCAGTTTCTGCTGTGCGGTGTGAAAGTGACACATGAAAGCGGCCAGTAGCTACAAAAGTCCTAGGTCAAGATGGCCCGGGAACTTGTAAACTGGGACCAAGTTCCGGAACTTTAGTGTGAAAGCGTCTTATAACTAAGACGGCACAGTTAAATGAACCTAACTGACAGAAAAGGTCCAGAGTCCTGGAATCCGTGCATTTTCTCTTGCTCCACCAGCTCTGCTGGTATTTCCCCCTCATCTTCACATGGGTTTCATAAAGGTGTTCCATCTCTATCACAATTCAAAACCATGCTGTTCAGATGAACCAATGACTCCAAGTCTCCCCTGAGCGTTTGAGTCTGATGAATAGTCGCCCTGCCGTATGACCCTGAGTTTTTGGAACGAGCTTCGGATCGGCCAGGTCATTGTTCGGTCGCTGAACATGGGTGAGTAGAAATTATGTTTTTAGCATCTGTGAATGCAGGCTTTCACAAAGAGTGTCATTTGAAGAGAAAATATAATTACAGCATAAACACAGACCTCTCCGCCTGAACCCACTCCTTGCGAGTGTGCCCTGGTGCTTTGAACTCCTGTACGACGCATCATTTATTCTGAGCCATAGCACACGTGTAACAACTGCCGGTGCTGTATTTTTAATGTAAAACATCTCAACTGATGTCAAGACAAAAGTACCAACCTTGTACTTTGCCCTTCATTTAGAACAATTTCCCAGGTGATTTCACACAGTTTCTTTAGTCTCTCCCCTCGCATCTATTAGGCCCGTGTTACAGAGAGGAGGCGAGTCGCTCCCCGGATATTATGGACCGCCCCTACAGTGAGGAGAACCCCAGTGATGACATTCATTTTCCCGCAAAGACATCTGGCGAACTGTCCACTCTGAGAATCAATATTTCATCTGGGGAAATAAATAGCTGTTGTTTCTCTTTCATCTTCAGGGAAGCATATAAGAATTGTGACACTAAGGATGCATTAATCAAAGCTGCCTAGCAGAAGGAGAAAAAAAAAAAGCAACTGCCCCCCTTACTTCTGATATCCAGTGTGACCCATTCCACCTAGTGTCATAAACGAAAGCGACGAATTGGATATCTAAGAAAAGATTTAGATCCCAAGCGTGCATCGCGAATAACACGGTCTAACATGCACGGGTGTCATATGCTTGTTCTTTTGACCTTCCCACATATGACAGTAAAGAACTATTTTCCCATTTATTCTCAGCCCTTGTCTTTGCAATTACCGCGTTCCAATCTCCCCCATCCCTCTAGTCAGTCACAATACCCAGAAGGTTTGGCACTCTCTCTTCTGGCGCCGCAATTACCATACCTTCTTTTATAAAAACCCAAAGTTTGGTTTGGGAGAATATTAGGAAATGTCAGACTCAAGGTATATTTCACTGGACCAAAGGTGAATCTGTGCTGCATGGAAACAATCTTTGTTCCAGCTGTTGCATAATTCATGAGCCGTCCAATCCCCTGGTGGCCTGTAACGGTACGATGTGGAAAACAGAGCGCAGGCATTCATTGGTCAAAACCAGACAATAATATCGTATTCAAAATGACAGCCATATGTTTGTTATTATGGAAATTGTTGTGCTGTAAATGTTCAAACTGCAATTATTATTCAGGAACAAATAATAAACTAGCTTGTTTATTTGTTTATGTGACACTGAATAAATACAATTACAATTTTTTCTGAATTGTTGTAACAAATCATTGAGCACCATTAAACTGATATTTTGTGTGATTTCATGCCTTTAAATGCACACCAGCAAATTTCAACTTTCAGAATACTCAATAATCAACAACGGAACCAACACATCTACTGGGAAAATGAAACAAAAACTCATATGCCTGTATTTTTAAAGTAAAATTTCAGCCCATATTTTTAAAGTAAAATTTCAGTGAAAGACATTCTTTAAAATGGAAATGGACACCTGCACCCTCAGTATACTAACCTGCACCCTCAGTATACTCTATTCCTTCTGACAAACTGCCTGCTTAAAGTGAAAATATAAATTATGCAGAGATGTCCTGCCATGGATATGTCAGCCTGATTTGTAGTTAATAAATGTATATGTTGACTAAAGCAGGGTCCCACTCATACCCCAGCTGGCCCTGTCGATCCTGACCTAACCCCTGAAAGCCTTCAGGTTAAGTCTGTGACACTGGACTGCATAAATGCATAAGAACCAGCAGCCTCAAGTTCAACATTTTAGCACATAGAGAAGTCTAATGAAGTAATGAAACCCTTAGCCACATCCCCTGCTGCACATTTCCTGCTTTTCTCTCCTTCCATCCCTGAATGTCACCCCCCTCTCTGTAGCTGCATGTCTAGTCACAAAAGTCTTCTATTAAACTTCCACTTGCTATAATTAGCTATTTTCCAAGACCAACACAACTGTGGAATGTCTCATTTTGAAAGTAAGTCAGTGTTAGTGATGTCATTTTCTTCAAATCCAAACCAGCCAGTTTTGGGAACTACACTTATGAAAGGAAATATTCAGGGGGAAAAATATGAAGGAAACACACATGGATGTCCAACATCTGCTTTAAACTTGCTTAACTACTTGCTGTTTATGCAGACTTGGGGTGACCCAAACAAAGTGTTACGGTCCCTATAGAAACAAAACACGAGAACTGTTGATGCCAGTCTATGGTTTTCTGGGATAAGTAGATACCCGCTGTCTTTTAAGCAGCATCTTTTAGGCTCTTCTCATTTTCTTAAGTCCTTTATCCTGTTTCTCACCATAACCTTTAATGAAACTGTCCAGAAGGAGGACAGATTTGATGTGACAGACATTTCAGCAGCTGGATACACGTCCAAAGTGACAATTTAACTGAAGATGCTGGATGCATAAAAAAAGAAAACAGAATCCTTTAAAAGGTTGTTTTGTTTCAAAGTCAGTGTGAACAGATGGCAGGATGTAATGTCAGCGTCTTTGTTTCCTGGGTGAAACAACGTTACTTCCTTCTCTCTGAGGTATCGTTAAGCTCCCCGCTGACCCCTACCCCGCCCCCCATATCACCCAGCTCAGCTGGGAACACCTGAAGCCCTTAAAAAATAAGAAACACCTTTGAGGCTTTGAGTAAAGCAAACGATTTGGCATTACAGCCTTTTCACACGGATACCGCATCATAAATCAATCGTATCTCAACTCCCATACCTATCTGCTTTATAAATTTATTTATTTTGCTTTATCCCTACGGCTCTGAAATGGAAGCATTACCATACTGCATGTAAACCCAGGAACAATTGAATGCATTTCTACCTAAACCTTCTGGGATGTAATTAGCAAAAATTAAGTTTCTGCCTGACTTTCTATAGTATGATGTTTAAAGAACACCTCAACTTGGTCATTTCCAGGGTACGGTCAACTTTTCTTACAGTGTTGCCAGGCAGAACTGAATGCAAAACTACAAAATACCCATAAAACATGTAAAATTTATTAAATTCCAGCCGAAAGAATTAGTGAATTTGCTCCGTGCTATGACAAGAACCTTTGAATGTAGTGCAAATTGGTGTCATGAAATTAGCCTGCCTATAACACCTGAAAATATGATTCACACAATACATGCGATACTTCAGTGCATAACAGTCAGAGATGCAGGACTCCTCGCTGTATACACTGGCAGAATTAGGCTGTGAATGATGATATTAACTTTGAGGTATTGGATTCATCTCTATGGGACTGATTTCATGCATGGGATAGCTCCGAAGCTGCAGTGGAGGTCAATAAATCCAGATGGCGGGGAGAGACTGCAGAGAATACAGGAGAGCCGAAATAGCAGGTAGTCTGGGTTAACCCTGACCAGCTGTAACCTTGTAGAAGGAATTTAACCACCTCTGTCATGGGCCCCCATCTAGAGGATTATTACCAAAAAAAAAAATAATTGGAAAGTACATGATGGTAACTGGGCTGTTTTGAGTCATCCACAGAAGCTGTGGTGAAACTGGAATATTGAGACCTACATCCATCCATCTTCCAACCGCTTATCCCAGTCAGGGTTGCAGGAAAGGGGGTGCTGGAGCTAATCCCAGGCAGTGTAGGACACAAGGTTGGGGTACACCATGCATGAGATGCCAGTCCACCACAGGGCACACGCACACAGATAATTTGGAGACTTTGAAACAGTAATCCACCCAGTTTTGGACAATATCTTTGCCAACAAACGAAGCAACACATGGGATAAGCAGTAGTACTGTTCAGGTGTCCCTGTCTCTCTCACCTGACTCATACATAGATATGGCTGCCATTGCTGTCCGTGGGTCCTGAGGGAGAAGGCCAATATAGAGAGTGACCAAAATTTCCTTCTCCTGAGTCAATATTTGTGAGACGGGGTAATGAGTTGTCTTGACCCTGGATTGCTGCTCAATGACATACTGCGGCTGCCAGAAACAGCAGGGGAGTAACGGGAACGGTTTCAAAACAGCCTGCCCTCTAAATCTGACACGCAATTATGATAACTGGCTGACCGGTTAAACAGGGGATTGCTGAGGTTCACAGAGGATCACAGGGCTTCTCAGAGAAGCACAGCAGATCACAGAGGATTGCAGAGGGTCCCAGAGGATCACAGAGCCTCCCGGAGGAGCAAAGCAGATCACAGAGGATTACAGAGGTTCACAGGGGAGCAAAGAGGATCACAGAAGTTCAGATGGACCAACTGGTGAAACTGCAGCACTTCTGAACATAAATCAATCCTCATCACACCTCTAAATCTGACATGCAATTATAATAACTGGCTGTCCGGTTAAACAGGGGATTGTTCACAGAGGATCACAAGACTTCTGAGGAGCACAGCGGATCAATCCATTGATCAGTCAATCCATCCATCCATCCATCCATCCATCCATCTTAATCTTCACATATAAAAATGCAGGGTCACAATGACCTCTTCATGGAATGGTACGGAAACTGGCCCATCACCATGTCATTTTTGATTTTGGAGAAACTCAGCTACTACTACAACTACTAACATAAGAATTATAATAATGTGGCTAGAGTGAGGCAATACCATGCCTGGCTCAGGAGTGAGGAACGACTAGATGATTGATCCAGTTAAGAATTTTTCCACGTGCCCCTCATCGCTTCATTGTCTGTATGATTTCGATGTTTTCTATTCATTTCCTCCTTAGTCAGTTATACTTGAAGGTACATAGAGAACCACAGCACACATTAAAGAGCTTAATCACAAAATCACAAATTGGCTTCTGCTTTGCACAAGATCTAAAATACAGACGTGCAGACAGCACGACAGGACACATCAACAAACTGTAAGAATTTATGGATTGATATTGCATAGGAATTTCATCATTAAAACCATCTGAAACTTGGACTTGGGATATAAATGAAAACCAGAATGTGAGCTCAGAAATATGCGAGCAGCTGCCAGAAAAGCAAGCACACATGACTCCGTTAATAGAAGTAGACAACGGCACACAGGCACACATTAACGAGAAAAGCCTCGTGAAAATATGTCCGCCCTCCCCATGCACGTTGAAATATTTTGGGCAAAATGTCTTAAAGGGGCAATGAAGATGTCACAGCTGAATATACCATAGTGACAACAGAAAATGTAACGTAACCGAACATGTCAGTCAAGACGGGTGAGGAAAGGCAACCCGCGTGCGTACACACGCGTGTCACACGCGGGACACGGAAGCGGCATGGAACCACAATGAAGACCACAGAACTGAGTGCGAGGAGACCTTTGTAATACCAACCATGTGTTTCTGGGAAAGTCTGTGGGACTGAGCGTGTTTATACTGTGGTGGAAATAGGAACAGTCTGCAGGGAGTACCTATATAGTCCTTAAAAACCTATTTCCTTACTTGACTTAACAAGTTGTGGTTGAATGAATAGGTTTATACTTTTTAAAGACAGCTGTTAAGGTTCAGTGCAAGTGTTTTATTATGCTATTTCATGTATTTATATTATATATAATTATCTTATAACAGTGGCTCAGTGGGTAGCACTGTGGCCTCACACCTCCTGGCCTGGGGGTTGATCTTCTCCATGCCTTTGTGTGGGTTCTGCCTGTGTTGACCCCCCCCCCCACCTTGTTACTTTGATTACAGGCTTCCTCACCCAAGGTGCAGAGTCAGGTGATGTATGTAATATGGGGTCCCTCTGTAGCCCAAAGTGTGTGAGTGTGTGCACTGTGCTGGAATGGGATTCCAGTTCCCTGTGCTTCCTGCAATGGGCTCCAGGCTCTCTGAAGCCCTGTGCTGCGGCTCTATAAAAGATGTTGTCAGAAATATATGAAGAGGGAAAACTGGAAATGTGCACAAGGCCTTGCTGGGACATCATAGTAACAGCAGTAAAATCATTACAATGAAAACAGAGATGAGATAAACATGGCAGAAAAGTATAACGAATCCACAAGGTTAAGTTTCTAATATTCTTTTGCCAGTTATATAATTAACCTTGTTATGCAGTTTTAATGAATGCAAACCATTCCTTTCTGTAAATCCTCTATCGTGCTATTTAAGCAGCGGCGTTATCTGTTTGCGCTGAACGTGCTAATATGGCGAGTGACACAGGAGCCCATACGTTCAGCCAAAAGCCCTCGAACATGACCAGATTACACGTCTCACAAGCAGACTCCTGCAGAGCTGGGGAAAAAGAATATGCTGGAAAAAAGTTAGAATATCTTTGCCAGACGGTAAAAAGAACAAGTTTCTTGTGAAAGAGCGCTAGTGCACAGTCGCACTGCAGCTGGGTAAGGAGATTACAGCATGTAAGATGTGCGTTGAAACATCCAAAATGGCCATTGTTCCAGGCCGCCATGCCGTTGGCCGCAGGGCGAGTCTTTCAACCCCCAGAACAAGCAGTCACGGGGATTTCAGCTTTAAATAGCCGTCTGCAACCAGAAGTCATGATTTAGTTTACTGACTTGGCAAATTAAATATATAGTTATGTGGGAAAGAGACAAACATGTACAATGTCTGCACCACAGAAAAAGAGAAAGAGATTGAAAGGAAAGAGAGACTTTGTCATCGGCCATAATTGCTTCGCATAGGCCCAGCCTGCAGCAGCTACAGAAATGGGGGCGATGGGAGACAGGGCAGGCGGCTGTCACCGACTGACGATGGGGGCGACGGGAGACAGGGCAGGCGGCAGTCACTGACTGACGATGGGGGTGACGGGAGACAGGGCAGGCGGCAGTCACCGACTGACGATGGGGGAAACGTGAGACAAGGCCGGCGGCAGTCATTGACTGACGATGGGGGTGACGGGAGACAGGGCAGGCAGCAGTCACCGACTGACGATGGGGGAGACAGAGCCGGGGCAGGCGGCAGTCACTGACTGACGATGGGGGAGACGGGAGACAGGGCAGGCGGCAGTCACCGACTGACGATGAGGGAAACGTGAGACAGGGCAGGCGGCAGTCACCGGCTGACGATGAGGGAAACGTGAGACAAGGCCCGGCGGCAGTCACTGACTGACGATGGGGGAAACGGGAGACAAGGCCGGCGGCAATCACCAACTGACGAGGGAAATGGGAGACAGGGCAGGCAGCAGCCACTTACTGATGATGGGGGAGAAGAGATCTGGTGCAGGTATAGCAAAGAGGCTCTAACATTATTTCTGGGTCACACCCTACCTGCCATTCAACGGACATGGCTCTGGTTCCCACTGAGACTGCCGAAGACCCTGGTTTCTCTCTGTGGGTTTTTGTGAGTGCACAGGCTCAAGTCAGACTCATCCTCTAACTGAGGCATTGTCCTTGCCAAAGGTGCAAGCAGTTCTGTGTGTGCGCGTGTGACCTCTCGAGAGGGCTTTGGATACTAGCGGGCTGAGATCCAGTCCAGCACCAGCCCAAGCCACAGGGACTGCAGTCTGTGTCACTGTCATGCAAGGAAATGGCTTTATTCACTGATGGCAGACTAAAACAGAGACAGGCACGTTCCATCTCACCATTTTACAGCTCTGCTTTCATCAGGAACACAACACATGTCCAAGAAAATGTCAAAAACACAGCTGGGTTCAAGCTGCAGGCTTGCAGACATCTTATTATTCATCAGAACACGGTTTCATGAAGCATTTGGATAATCACAATACCGAAATTGCGGTCTCCCCCTGACCTTGCGGGACATCAGCTGAGGTTTCTAACATGAGCAACAATGTGAACGTTAACATCTTCATAATCAGAAGCTTTGTCCTTCTGTAGTCTCTGTTCCATGGTCCCTGCTTTGTTGTTGCCCCTGTACGGGTTCAGACACATCACTCAACAGTGCCAGTCTATCTTCCCTTTGCTATCAGCAGTGTGCTCCCATTATGGGGCACAATTGCCAGAATTTGACAAACCTCAATGAACTGCTCGATGAAGCTCATCTGTCCATCCTGTCACCTAATATGGCATTTTTTAAATGCTAAATTTTCCATAAAAGATTTGGAAAATGCAGATAAGACTGCTGGACATAGGGGAAAACTCCTGTATTGGAGTTCAGTAGTGTCAAAAATGCCAAGTTTCATTTAGATAAGCACAAATAACATTTATGCACCTAACCACATATTGTACCTTCTCTTCAGCATGGAAATGAAAGGAGGCACTTTACATACTATTAGTAACACTGTGGCATCACCTATGTCTAAAATACTATCAAAATGCAGATCCAGTATATATCAGGAAATCATCAGCAGCTGCTTTGCTTCCGTGGTGGAAAACTCTCTCGCTTTTAAAAGACATGAGCAGATGAAATAAACCTTTTAACAGTAGATGATGTAAAATAAGAATAAACAATGTCAGTAACCAGAGACTGACAGAGCTGGACAAAAAATTACGGGACAGTCCTAATACGTGGCTTCCCACAGGTCGTTAATCTACTAGAAATAGCAAAAAAAAAATTAAAATGCTACAGTGCAACAGTCATCATTATACTGAATTCAGAAAAATTTGGGATGTTCTGATACTGTGAGCTGTCTGATTATGAATACAGTGTACGCCTGATGTCACCATCGACTAAACGAAGAGAATTACCTTCATTCATTTTAGAACACGTGGCCACGGGCGGCCATCACACACCTGGATGTGATTGATTTTCAGTTATGCTCTGGTGATAATTTGAATTGAACCGCAGGCAGACTTGCGACCCAAAGACGTCGCGATCCATAAGCCACACGCTCAAATATCAGCAACACCACTTCCTGTCATAACATCCACATTTATCTGTGTATCTGACACTTATATTTCCAGTATTAAGGTGTCCCTCCCAAAAACAGGTGGAATGGAGCTTACTGGTTTGTGCAACAACTGAAATGCCTGACTTTCGGGAAGGGCGGGGGGAGGGGCGCATGATTCATCCGGCTTAGCTGATGGTCAGCGACACTGGGGTGACGCTAAGGCCCGCCGAGGAGGGGGGACAAGGCTGTGGCTGTAAGGATGCTTCCCAGTTCCCAATGCCTGTGCCCTGCCAGCCTGGTACAGAGAGATAGCGTGGACTGCACACTCGCCAAGATGAAGACACCAGGTTATGGCAGTGTTGCCATTTCTTTTATTTTTCTCAGTGAGGCCTTCCGACCCTGTACACAGAAGCGTGATGAAGCCCTTCATTCTCCAACATGCTCTTGCCGAATCTCTGCTTCACTGCACAAAAACTGGAGGTGTTGCTTGAGAAATGACACTACAAATCAATTCAGTCTACAATCTAGCCTGTTCCTGACAAAGGGCTGCTTGGTCAAGACCAGCATTCGACTTGAATCTATGCTTTGGACACTTAGGGAGTCAATAACTGTCACTGAGTCATATACCTAATAATATTAAGAGATAGGAATATTCTGTTCATCCATTTTGCTGTCCATCACATGAGCCAGCAGCCTACTCCAGGAAACACAGGGGACAAAGCAGGACAGAGCCGGGAGGAGATGCCAGTCCCTCACACGGCCTACTGCCACAGAGGGAACAAACAATCAGGGGAAAACATACATTTTCCACATGCACTGCAGTGGTACTGTAGGAACAGAACTGAAACCCTGGAGATGTAAGACACTGAGGCACTGTGCCAGCCTTGTATATATATTTTTCCATAATATTCATATACATAGTTAGTATCCAATAGCTATTTAGGATCCAGAAACTGCTTCTGTGTTTTCATTTGCATCTGCAACACAGTGGATTCAATTAGATTATAAAAGGGGAATTGAGTTTTCGAGTAGCAGTGAACAACCTGGTCTTTTCCAGAAGCTTCTGTAAGACTCTGTAAGCCGATAAAAAGAAGCTTTATGAATACCTCTGTGGGGGGGTGGGGGGGAGCTTCGCATTGGGCAGAAAACAGTCAACATCAGCACTTCGTGTTCAGATATTCTTTGCAAAACCGGCTGCTTTGTGCTTGTGTTACAGCAGTAGCCTGTGTCTCCTGCTCTGTTTCAGGACCACGGTCCCCGTTTGAGCGGTGCCCGGGCGGCTTCTCTGGGGGCCTGGGGGGGAATGGACATCGCATGGTGGCAGAGACACACAGCTGCCAGAGAGAGACAGGGCAGCTGGGAGATAAGGCGGGCGAGGGGTCCTGGGAGCACACAGCAAGCTCTGGCTGCCTGGCTCACATTTCGCCTATCAGGCCCTGATATGCCTCCCCAGCACCCAGCGGAAGCACCTGCGAAACAGCCGAGCGACGGCGACGCTGCAGCCTGAGGTTTCACACGTGGGAACCACACGTTTGGGCATACGGGGTTGCCATAGTGACCCCAGAATGCTCCCTAACACCTGATAAGACCCTACATACACTATAACAGGGTTTCTCAACCCAGTTGATAACACTGATTAATATGCAAACCACACGACTTTTTTTTTTTGGCAAGGCTCAAAATTTAGTACAGATGCTTAATACCGTATTTCAGCTCCACGATGAGTATTCTTATTCCATTCTGTTTTTCACTTTTAGTACATTATTTAATTATTACATGCGATATTCAACCACTTTATTATAAAATAGGCTTTGTGTTAATGCTGTAATGCCATTGTTTTTATCTACTATGCTTGTCCATTAATCTGTCAATGCCTGTTCTGACCATCCATGATCTCTGCCTGCCCACATGTTTGTATGGTTCCCGGGGTGGGGGCACCATCTGAGCTGGAGTCCTGGTTCAGTCCCATGGAGGGGTGACATCGCGGATAACATCGTGGGTGCAGTCTTCAATTTGCCACCCTAGACAGAACGGCGTGGAGAACCGACTCATTGATGGACTTTGGCTTGACCTTAATCACAGCTTACACCTTACTTTTAATAACGTTAACATGCCCCGGGGGGTTGGGCAGCCAATTGTCCTTGGACCCCCCAGAAGATTTTTTTCCTCCTTACTTAGGATTTTTGGTTCCTCTAATCCGTTATCATCTGGCTTTCTTTACTTAATTTCTTTCTCTTTCCTTTGCCCTGTTTTGTATTACTCTCTCTTAACGATGTTGTAATCACAACACACCCATGTAAAGCGCCATGGGATGACTCTGTTGTGAAAGACGCTATATAAAAATTTATTGAATTGAAATGAACGAATGATTTTGCCCAACTATAGGCTAATGTAAGTGTTCTAAGCACGATATGGTAGGTTAGGCTATGATGTTTGTTAGGTTAGGCGTACTGTATTAAAATGCATTTTGCCTTATGATATCTTTTGTCTTACAATAGGTTTATCGGAACGTAACCCCATCGTGACCCGTGGAGCATCTGTAAACTCAGGACTCAGATGATCATTTAAGAATGTTCTCTGTAACTGGCATCAATGTAAGGTCTCACCTTGCCAATGATTCAGAATGCAAGGACAGTGAATTCAGATCAAGATACCATTTAGCACGGGATTGCTGTTGCTCCACGCACAATCAAACCACACATAAAGAGAACAAAAAAACACAGATCTTCTACAGGCAGAGACATAATGCGAGACAGAAGGTTATTTTGTAATATAATTCAGTACAGCACTCTTCAGTACTGAGTGTGTGCAATATTTACGGCGAAATCTGAAGTGTCTCACATCAAGGCAGTGTTACATTACAGCAAAGAGTAATGAGAGCGGAGCATCCAGCAGCTGTAATATCCATGAAGAGAGGACTTCGTTTGCCACTGAGCCAAAACACTAATTGCAAAGCCCACACATGAGCAAACTGCACAGAGACAGTCTGTTACACAACGTTCCTAAGATCCGCTTATTAAAAAAATAATCACTTTACTGCTAATAAGACTTCCGAAGTAATCTGTCCTTATTTTCTCCGAGAAGGCACTGGTCCTAGTCCAGATTCAACAGTATTTTTCTGATGTTGGGAGAATAGCCAAAAAATAAAAGCTTTGCATAAACCTAAAAAAAAAAAAAAGAAATGAGTTGGGTTAGTAACTATAGAAACAACAGCAAGTAAATAATAACAACTACAGTCAAACAATTAGTTTTGTTTTGCGTATGTCAGGCCATGCATGGCGAGCGTTCTCCACTCATCTGACAATGTTGTAGTGCTTTTGTGAATGAATAAAACAATTTGTCACCAAAGTAAAGTGGATTGGCTCCCTGTCTTCATACTGGTCTGACTACTGCTGAAGTTTATCACATGAAGAAGAGGATAATGGGAATTGTACTACAGGCTACCTGGTCCACAGTTAGAACTTAGTCCCTGCCTCAACCTCACATCTTTAATGGATTTTATCTTTGCACATTCATTTAGTTTTGTTCGACCTCTATAGTCAAATTAAACAGAAGACTCTTCTGTGATTTACCGCCGTGCAGAGTTTAATTACTTTCCCCGCAAGGCAGCAGGAGAGCATGGCAGTCCGTGTGGGCACCACACCGAAAGACGGGCTTCCCGCGGTTCCGTTCACGGCCTTCTGGGAGGCCGTCACCTGGACGACATATTTGTCTTTATTTCAGGTGTCTGTTTTTGAGCGATCACATGACATAGTGGTGATGATAACCTGTTATATACCGTTCCGAGGAAGATCCCCAGAGAAAATTAGGAGATTATGTGGAGGATGTGCTCGAGTACTCTGATATTTTGAACAGCAGTGGCAGACGAACCACAGATGATAAAACCTGGCTTATGGAGAGGTTACTCAGGACCAAATAATGACATTTAGCAATGGAAAAGCACCTCTGGATGCTGTAAGCAATGATGAACATCTCCTCTGTTTACCACCCATTGATATGTTATACATCCCGTCCAATCAGACAATGTCTATCCACCACAGAGGAACCTCATGGCCAGAGTACAGGAATCAAGCTCCAACTCAACCCAGGGCAAATCCACCTTTTGTACTGGAACAAATGCTGTTCAGGTTTTACCCACTAGCACACAGTTTGACTGGGCATCTCTCCGAATGATTAGAAACATTCTACAAAAAATGACTTTGAAGTTTATTTGGTTTCATTTCCAGTACCCACCAAGAGGAAATCAAAAATAAATACACAATTATTTGATATTACATCAAATGGGCATGCGCTTTTAAGGCTGGAATTTAGAGGTCAAACAAACTGACCCACATGATAATAAGCTACATTAAGCTTATTTAGACGCCTATATTTTCACACCTGTGGGGTAGACAGAGGGTCGCAGACAGGCATTGGAGCCTTCGCTTTAAAAGTGTATCAACACAAGACCAAAACAGTCTGAGCTGATAGGGAGCCAAAGCGAGTCGCCACGGTTACAGACCACGGCACTTAAAGGTGAACCGATCTGCCTGCAAGTGCTTCAGCCATGAAACTGGCTGTTAAATGTTTTCCAAAACCATAAGAAGAGCCATTAGCTTTACTTAAACCATTTCAGCCAATTGATTTCTCCGGTGTCGGCCGCACTGTTTTGATGTTGGCACACAGTCTCCAGCTGTAGAAATTGCTAGACTGAGCCCCACAGCGCCTGTGTACCGAGCCGGTTTCTTGCACTCCTGCCCACAGAAACGGTGTGGTAATTGTGCTTTGGCTGCCAGAGCTCGGCCCGTTTGAGGCTCCACCTGGAGGCCCGTCAGCATCCACACGCCGGCACGCGCAGAGACAGACAGCACTGCGTCTGCCAGTTATGATGCGCGGAAGCGACACCGGCTGCGCCGAGGGGGGCTCTCTGCAGGCGGAGTGCGAGATCGGCGAGCTTATGGCTCCACTAATTGACTCATTCTCACGTGGGCTGTCGGGCTTCCCAGCTGAATTTATGAAACCCTGCTCCCCCACTGATGCTGGGACTGGGGGAAGGGGCCAGCGGTTGACGAGGGGTCACGGCTCCCCAGGGGAGTCGGCGTAGCGCTGACACGCACAATTGAACATGTGATCGTCTCCCCTCTGAACAGAGGAGGGAGTGTAAAAAGAAGGGAGGGAGAGGGATCATCGCATGTGGTGGAGGACTTGAACGCATAAACGCCATCTCTGAGTGGCTGATTATCCTGAGCACGGTGGTCTGAACACGGCCTGCTTTACACCATTATCCACAGCTCGCATTAAACACTGCGCTCATTAGTATAAATCTGCATGTGAATTATGCAGCAGGAGTGTTTACTGGCCTAGCAGGAGAGCCATCTTTAATTCATTAGAAAAAATACAGTTTATGGTAAGATTTGCAGCAGAAGGTTCAAATTAACTAGGCGTGCTTAACGCTTCTCGGGTCGGCGGCAGGAGCGGGACGCGGAAGCGGACAGCACTTTCCGCGAGACGCGTCCTTCGCGACGAGCTGTTAATTAGCGCAGACGGAGACGAGCGTCATGTTCAAGACCGAGAGATCCTTCATTAATCTTCCACAGGGTTCAAACACATCATTATTCCCCTGAAACTGCTATTTGCTGTTGTGTCTAAGGCTTTTGATTTTGGCCCATCATATTAACACAGTACAGAAATGTACAGGAGGTTACTGTTATTCAGAGAGTCACCGCCTGCATAGAAAACTGTGCAGGTGAGTTTGATGTGTCTATTTGAATTCATTGATAACCACTATTTCAAAGAAAGTTGCAGTTACCCAGAGCTGGCACCAGGGGACATGGGGCGCTCAGCGGGAGCATTCCGGATGGGATGCCAGTACACCTCAGCCGGTCGCTCTCTGAGGGAAATTTAGAGTCACTTAAAGCCTCAGGAATATGAGGAAAATGTTAAGTCAACCGAAAACCGCATAACGGGGACAACAGGAACATGCCTCGCCAGACAAAATTCTGTTTGTCCAAAGGGCAAGCCCTTTGTTTTAGAAAGAAATCACTGTCTGACGTCATTAGAGGAGTGCACCCTTGTTCTTCATAAAAACATCAGTCTCTGCTATCACCAAAGAACTAGTCCCTTAACCAGAATGAAATACAATGCTCTTTGACATCACCAGAAGACATTTCTATTCCAGTTTTCGTGGAAATTAGTTACAAATCTTCAGAATCACCTTCAACATGGAACAGTATCATTTGCATGAAACTGCTATATTAAAAGCTGTAAATAGCAAATGTGTTATTTAAAATTAATGTATGTTTTAATTCATTTCTGTTTGTCTTGAGAATCTATGGTAAGATCAGCCACTTACTAAAAGACCAGGTGCTTATGTGGTCAACCACAGCCTGACTGTAACCAGGGCACCTATCAGGTTCCTCTGTGATTGGTATGACAGGCCCGGGATGGGCCACCAAGGACCAGAAGACAGAAGAAGCAGCAGAGTGGGACCAGCAGTCAGGCACGTGCTTCTCAGCAACTGCACTGCTAACTCTTCCTTTGTTAGGTCGTCTTCACATTGCATCTTCAACAGATCAAACTATGAATACGAAATGGGTGGGGGGGTGTACAGGCTAGATTTAGTTCTTTTCAGTGATTTTCAGTTAGGGACAGCTCCCTGTAAGTGAACTCATCAAGTCCAAAGGACATCTTCCCTCTACACCTCCTATTTCCCCGAAGGAGCATCTCATCCGGTATTCAGTGCAACAAACTTTCTAAAAATAATGCCCACGCTGTCAGGGGGGGTCCTGAGTGACTAGCGGCCCCAGGGGAGGAGACCATGTAATCCAGTGCAAAAAAAAAAAAAAACCTTCTTTTCATAAACATTACTGGTCCTTGTTAGGTTCTTGCTGATTTCCCCTTCGAACATGTGCAGCCTCCCTCTTGGTCTCGAGTGAAAGGTTTTCAAAACGTGAGAATGAGAAGTAGTAGGAACATAAATTTACAAACGAGAGGAGGCCATTCGGCCCATCAAGCTCGTTTGGGGAGAACTTAATAGCTCAGAGTTGTTAAAATCTTATCCAGCTCTGATTTAAAGGAACCCATGGTTTTAGCTTCCGCTACACAAGCAGGAAGACTATTCCATACTCTAAATACACACTGTGTAAAGAAGGGCTTTCTCAAATTCAGTTTAAAATGTTCTCCCGCTAATTTCCACCTATGACCACGAGTTCTAGTATTTAAGCTAATATTGAAATAACCATTCGGCTGAACAGTGTCCAGACTCGTTAGAATCTTATATACCTGGATCATGTCCCCCCTCAGTCTCCTTTGCTCAAGGCTAAACAGATTCAGCTCAGCTAACCTCTCCTCATAAGATATTTGACATTTACGTGAACTGGCCCATTGATTTTCAGAAAAAAATTATAATTTTATTTAAAAAAAAAAAAAAAAAAAAACACACACACACGTGTCACGATCGTCGGTAGGCGAACGGGGAAGCAAGGGAGAGGAGCCAGGAAGTCGAATGAAACGGGAATTTAATCAGGAAACAGGCAACAACATGGGGCAGAACGACAGCAAACATCAATGACAAGTCTGGGGAAGACTGACTCTGACGAGGACTAAATACAGAAGACTAGCTGGTACTAACAAGAGACAGGTGAGAACAATCAGGTAGAAACACGGGGTAACGAGGTGGGCGTGGCACACACGAGGATCGGACAGAGCTGGGCGTGACAACACGCACATTCTGACACCACCAGTGAATTATCCCCTTTATTTCAGAATAAGATGCTCTGATATCAGCAGAGGATGCTGCTCATTTTTCTCAGAGGACACCTGCCTGAGGTAAACCTGGCCAGACGTGGCATGAGCAGAACTGCCCAACATTAGGCACCTACTGTAAAGCACTGCATCAGTGCGACAGCATACAGCCAAAAAAAGTTTTAATTGCAAACATATTTCAGCCAGATAGCTCTGGCCAGTAGGTTGCTTTGGGGTTAAAGAGGTTTAACTTGAGAATTACTGATACATATTCAAACAGGGGTCCTGTTCGACCAAACTCTAGATAGTCATTCTGAATTTCTTAAGTAAATACCCATCTAAATAAATAACTGAAATAATAATCAAAATAAGGCAAATTGTTTAGATCAAATAAACAATAGCTAGATGTCATATAGGAGGCAGAGGGGATTTGAGTATAAGTAGGGAAGGCCGCAGGGCAGTGGCGCAGTGGGCACACGGGCTGCCAGCCTGGCATTCCCATACCTTCTACATGCCAGTCCTCCTAAAAATCCAGCTGCTTTTAATCTCCCATCTTTCATGCTCCTTATAACCCCGGAAAACTCGACAGTCACTGGGAGCAACTGACATTCCTGTTTCATCCGGAAGATCCAACCCAGTATTTGTTCCCGCCTCAAAAATCCACTGCGCGCCCGGCCGGCCCACTGGCGTCACTGCGCAGCAACGTCACTGCGTGGCTCCAGCCGTGCCGCACCTCCAAGCCACCCGCTCCTCACTGCCAAGCAAAACTCCATGAAAACAATGAAGGGGGGGGGGAAGAATCACGCATTCTGCAAACGGAACTGACTTCGCAAGACACCAATGGCCTGTAATTCCACTGCGTCGGCCCTGCATTGTTAAACACACACTAATTAACAATAATTAAAATCAGGCAGTCTCGAAGAACTTCCCAAGTGGGATTACGCTAACGAGTCAAACAAGAGTTAGAAATCAGCCTACCAGTAACATGCCATTTTAAGGCTAGAAACAATAAACTGTGAGTTGACAGCCTAATGGGAATAGACAAGGCAATTATTTATGATGTAATAAACAGCATTAATCCTTGTTAGATGTCCCCCAGTCTCACCCCTTCACGTTGCGGCATTCCTGGCCGCCTTGGATGGCCAAGATGTGGTTCCTTTCCATGCAGGCAGCAGAGGAATCGGTCTCAGCAACAGAAGAAAAACTGGAGGACATCAGTAGATGCACCAAAGCCCCGGCAGACCCCAGAGAAACAGGTCGGCGTCTCGAAAAAAACACCAGAGAATCTGCAGAAGCCGCTGTGACACGATTGTTTTTTTATCGTGTTGGCCTGGGCGTCAGCGGAAAGCAGGCAAACATGACGAGCACCTAATGAACACAGACACACTTTTTAACGTACCCCTTTATTTAAGGAGAGGGCCGTAATTACTGTTCAGTCCCGCTGGGTTTTTTATTTCAGCGGCATAATGAATTCAATTGGCTGTACCTCTAGTGCCGAATTAAAACATTAGCTTTTTTTAAAAACATTATTTCCTTTGTTAATTTCCGGCATCGTACGTACTGCCAGACAGCTGATAAGGGCATCGGAAGAGCTCCCGATATCTGCTTTGACCCAGCCACTCGGAAAGCACTGGGGCTCCAGGTACGGTAAAGCTGCAGTTTCTGCATCCGCTAGATGAGAGGGCTCTCGGTGGATTTCACGGCATCTGGGAGTGAGGAGAGGACTGTGACCCTCCGATCCTGGGTTATAAACCCAACCCATCCCTTTTGTGTCATGCCCATGTATGCAATGCAGACAGCGGCGGTACACACTGACACAAAATGATAATTAGAAAAGATATCAGAGGGAACTGGCAATGCAAAGGCTTATAAACTATTATATAATTATAATTACTCGTGTCTCCCAGTACACTCTAACGTTTGACTTTACCAACACAATACATTAATTACCTCTTAGCAAATTGGAAACATCACAGAAGCAGCATGACGATTTTAATGTCAAACTCCTCTGTTCTGTTGGGGTAGAAATGTGAGGTTAAATATGCCAAAAGCATAAAGTAGTTACAGTATGTGACAATCGGTGATTTAGGCCTCATATGGATTATACTTCATGCTGTGTGTGTAGGTCAGTACTTGATTCTAAATAAGAACCTCTGTTAGGAAGTAGCCTAAGCTATAAAGCGTCGTGTGCAAATGGCATCACTGTAATTTCAGAGATGTAATTTTATTTGCCCCTTTTGAAAAAAAAACATTAAACCTGAGCAACATGATACAGACAGATTATAGGACGATTAACATTTTTTTTCCTCCCAGCTTGCATTCATCACTAACTTAAAATTACAATAATATTTAATATTTCTAATTAAGTTTTACCTTCACAACACATTTAAAAGGAGAAAAATGTAATAATTCACTGCAAATTACCAAACCCATTTACCGCTGAACACCGAAAATAGCTCAAAACATTACTTAGAATCTGCAAAATGAGTCCCACAATTAGTTCTGTGCACGTGCCCTGATAGCGGTTCCTGAATGAGGCAGGGAATTTAAAGCAGCTTCCAAAAAACAGAAAGAGCTGAAGGAAAAAAATACATAAGGACCATTAGTCAGGTTGATCATTAAGCAACAGAATGTATATCACACCTCTAGCATGGCGTCTAAATCAGCTAATGCAAATGAAGCGGGTAGATACTGTAGGAAAGGAGGGAGCTTGTTAGCAAAGCTGCAGGGGATCATCCATCCAGCCATCCATCCATCCATCCATCCATCCATCCATTTTCTATACCTGTATGTCCCATGCAGGGTTGTGGGGTTCAGGAGCCTATTACCCCAGGATGAAGCACCAACCCATCACACCTTGCGTCATTTATGAAAAATTAATTCATAGATCTTACAGTCACTCAGCAATTCGTCATGGCCAAATGACAAGAATATGATATATATTTTTTTTGTTCATACGGGATGAAAACTGAAAGCGTTACGTCTGGTGTGAACCCGAAGACATCACAACATGGCACACCAGCCGGTCAACACCCCCCCCTGTCAAACACAACGGCAGAAGCATGAAATTACAGCGCCGCTTCTCATCAGCAGGGACCAGGAAGCTCGTCAAGGACCGAGGGGGAAATCAAATGAGGAAAGCACGGGCGAATCCTACAGGGAGAAGCTGTTTCAGTCTGTTAAACATCTAAAACTGGGATGAAAATTCACCTTTCAGCAGAAAAGTGATCCAAAGCACAAGGACAGAGCTGCACCGGAAGGGCTCCGAGTGAAGAAACTGAAAGTCCTTGAGTGACCCAGTAAAAGTGCTGCATAAATCTGACAGCTGAAGATCTCCTGCAGACTTCAAGACCGCACTCCGTCAACAAGTGCCAAACAGCCTCGCAGAGCGTGAGCAACCCTGTGAAGAAGGGTTAATACTCCTGTAATCAACATATTTTGGTTTATGAGAAAAGATTTTATAAACCAATGAAACAACATGTGGACGTAATTCACAATTAAGGAAACCGGACATTGTGGCTGAATGGGGGTGACTTCTGTCAGATGTGTTTATGGAGATCCACAGCTGGCTTGGTGTACACACTCTTCTCTAGCTTCCATTAAGCATCCCTTACAAGCAGCTGCTGTAGAAGGGAGGACTGATGGCTTCTGGGAGATCCTGCAAAGATCTGTGCGTGTGTGTGTAGCCACGTACGTATTACATTATGAGGACCAAATGTCCCCATAATGTGTTAAAAATCTGTTTCAGTCCCCACGAGGGGAAACTCAATTTTATAAAAATCTGTCAATGCAATGAAAAAACCAAAAGTGCAAAAATATTTTTTTGGTTATTTATGGTTAAGAATAGTACTGCGTAGGGGATAAGGTTAATTGCCATTAGAGTTATGTCCATATGAATTAATAGGAGTCCCCACAAAGATGTAGGTGCCTAATCTGTGTGTGCGGATTAGGTTTATATTATATTGTGATTTACCACAATGTGATAAAAGCCTGTTATTCTGATGTCGTGGGGACCATTTTTCAGGTCCCCACAAAGATCTGCGAATGCAATCAAAAACCTAAAAATGCCAAAAGTCTTGTATTTTGTGGGGACAAATTTTGAGCGAACGTCCCCAGAAAGACAGCACAACTGAAAAACAGACTTTGTGGGAATGTCTGACAAGACGCCTTTTCTCCTTTCTGACTGCCCAAAAAAAACAAAGTGCCAAAAAAACACTTTCTTTGGAATGGAGTTTAAAATTATTAGCATAAAAATGGAGGTTGGTGCCATCTTTGTGCGTGTACGCCTGTCTCTCTCGGGGTGTGGGGTTATAGAATCACCCCTTACCTGTCGGGAGCATCTGGCGAACGATGTTTATTCCCTAAGCTGGCGCTAAACACTCCGTCAGGGCAATCGCGGCGACTGGGACTGCTGTCTGAGAGCTTCCTGTTTCATATTTTCCAGCAGTGACCATAAAACCCAGACATGCTCACTCCAAGCGTCCGCCCCATGACAGCCGACATTAATCACTTTCAGACGCATCAGCTAAATTAAGCGCACCGCAAAATATAATACTCTGCTCCCCAAGCACGGTTACACTTCCAGCAAAACTTTCCCTTCCGTATATTTATATAGAGAGACTACGAACGACTAACACAGCGCTCAGGAAAAAATGAAATCGACCACATTTCAGGTCCATTCTCGCGTCGGCCCGGCTTGTGAGGCACTTTCCGGGGAGGAAAGCTTCCAATTCCCTGCACACGACGTAGAGCCAGCCAGCCCAGCAAAGGGAACAACAAGGTAATATGTGAGTAGTCACAATACATTTTGCATAACGACTCTACTTAAGCGCCTGGACTGCTAAACCTGCTGATGTATACAGGACAGGACTGAAAAACAGTTGGGTTTTCCTACCCTCACTTTAATAAGCTTTTTCCTTCTGTTTTAATATCTGGACATTGAGGTTTTACATTTTTACAAGAAAATCTGAATTTGGTCACTGGGGGATGGAGCACAATGTATTTGAGGCAAAGCCTCCCTTGTCCACGTACTCAGCGGCTACCTGTGCCTGTGCCGGAAGAGTGCCGGTTCGAGTCCCGACCTCGGCAGAACAGTCACATGTCCGTGTGCCCTTGACTAAGGTCCTTAACCCCCAGCTCCAGGGGTGCCGCACGCTGTGACCCCCAAGCTATGGAGAGCAAGCTGGGGTAGGCAAAGAGGAGAATTCCAATGCACCTGTACTTGCGCAAACGGCAAATAAAGGATTTATTATTTATCAAAAAGGGCCTCTGTCTCACAGCGGCTTGTGTGGACCTGGTGAGGAGGACGTAAGTGGAAAGGGCAGTACCGCACCCAGTAGGATGGCCGAGACGGGGCGCTGAAGGACAGAAATGTGCCCACAGTATAACGAAACACTAACGAAAAGGCTCTTCAAAGGGAAGCAGTGCTTATTTATCCAATCAGCTTCTTTGCTTGCATTTATGCTTAACAGTAAGATGAGCATAAGATGACAGTGATGATAAAGGTCTGCATTTTTCACATTCCATGTTTTCATCGACACAATCATTCGCTTATATTGTTTTAATCTGGGGGCGGGGGGGGGGTGTTTGATCTGCCCATGGACCTGCTTCAACCAGTAAAGGGCCAGTTCAAGTCTGAGCGGGTCAACCTCTTCCGCCCAGGTGGCACTCCACCAATCAGATTGCATGGGGCAAGATGCGAAAGAGCAGAAACCTTCCTGAATTTGTTCTTGCTACAAGTCTGGGAGTGACTAAAGTGCAGTTCGTAGAGGACAACGTCAGAAGAATGCTTAAGTCTACGAAACGCACCACCGTGCTTTATGAGCTCTCCGGCAGGCTGAGGCTGAACTTGATACGGCCCGGCAGGGTGTCTTGCTGGCTGAGTGACATGTTTCCGCAGGGAAGCCGGAGAGAGCGGCCATGACAGTGGGAAGGGAAGCCGGAGCGTTTATCGCGTGCCGACGTCACTCCGGAAGCAGACAGGCCTGATCTCCGTGAACCTCGGTGTGTGGTCAGTGAGTTTTTTCCAAAAGCAACTGTCCCTTCAGACACACAGAAAGTACGACAATAGGAAAAAAAAAACAGAAATTAGGAAAATGAATAGACTAAAATTGAAACGAATGTATTCTTCCTGCTTTAGGAACATCCAACATAAATACTGTTACTGTATACCCAATGTGTTTATGAAAACATTTATGAATTTGCTGCAAGGATCGTGATTTATGGTGAAAATGCTTCTAAAGGCCCAAGACCGGCAATGGTCACTTGCGAGAAGTATCTACAGAGCGTATCTACAGAACGGCATTGTGGGTATCTGTATGCTGGGCCACAGCACACATCCGGTTCCCTCCTCAATAACAAAGACAGCTCTCAGGTGTCATAAGGTGCACAACCTATAAAAACAAACCCTCCCGTCTGAAGGATGCCAATCAGGGCACTGTGTTGTCATGCCCAGCCGCTGAATAATTTAACTGGCAGTGAGTGAGTGTCAACCGGCTGATTTATGAGGGGAGGAGACACCGTGCTCCGCGAATGTCTGTGTATACTGCCGTACTTGCACTCATGCATGCCGCGGAGGGACCCACGCCGTCGAGCTGGGCGGGGCCGTGTGCACAGCATGCTGGGAATTCTCCAAACCAAATGAACAGACACAGGTGTGTTACGCAGTAAACACTATATTTACATTCAGGGTGTTGCGGGTATGCTGCTTGCAAGGGAATACAAGACAATAAAAAATGGACAGTTAACGTTTTTGCAAAAAAAGTATGTTATCGCACTACTGAAATGGACCAGCGGGGCAATGACATCAAAAGGCAATCGGTACTGTGTTCAGTGAAGGATCCCACGTGAAACAAAAAACACTGATGAGTGAAAGGTAGTTTACAGGAAAATGAAGGCAGTATCCCCTTTGCAAACAACAGCTGTAACATTATAGAGCTACATCAGTTATTTGCACCTTCCTTGCACTTCGTTTTACACTAAATATATGTTCTTCTGTGCTCTATATACCTTGCTGCTGTATGCACAAGAATTTCCCCCTTGGATCAATAAAACGTATGTAATCTAATTTAATCTAATCTGGAGGTGTACTGTACACACACAGGTCACAGACACAGGTCGTCTCATAGCTAAATGGGGCAGCACAGGGTAACACATACAGGGTGACACAGGCACAGGGGCACAGACGAGGCCACACAAACACGAGGATCACACAGATGCAGGGCAGCGTAGCCACTCGCACTTTCATACTCTCACTCTCACTCTCAGTCAAATCTATATTATTCCATTACAAACCTAAAATTATCTTGCAAACCCTACAGACTACTTACAAGGTAAAAAAAAACATTATTATAAATGTATGTGCGTGTGTGTGCAGACTTGTCTCGAACTGAAAATCTCACTCCAGACATCTGACAAAAGTCAACAACCCTGACGGGGGCACAGACACATGGTTCGGAATAACCCCCCCCCCCCCCCAAGAAAACACTCATCGAAACACCCCTGCTTTTATATGTGCTGTTACAGCCCTGACACAATTTACTTTGAAATTATTTGAATGGAGTTAGAACTGAACTGGACTGAAGGTGGCAGAGTGGGTAGCAGTGTTGGCTCTCGCTCCCACTCTGTGTGTGTGTGTGTTTACCCCTGCAGATCAAAGACGTGATGTTGGGCTACCTGGTGTCTCTAAATCGCCTATTGTGTGTACAGTATGTGCCCTGTGATAGACTACCATTATGTCCGGGGAGGACCCCAGTCTAGTGCCCTGTGCTGCCTGAGACTCTAATTTTAATATACTGATAATTACTGGATGAAAATGCCTGTGAGGTAGAGTTTTTGGTAACGACTGCTTGACGACTATCAAATATTTACAACGGAGGCTCATTTTTGATTTCGTATGATTCAAACAGCCTCAGAAGTGAAGATACGATCTGCTCTGCGGTGAGACTTTCCACAGTCTCGGGTAGCTTTGATTAGGTACGAGAAACACAACTCCATCAAGAGTGATGCTTCCTGCGCCGAAAAGGAGATTTATCACGTTAACAACGGAGGGCATGAACTTAATTTCTTGTGTGTTGCGATTCAATTACGAGGCTTCCTAACTGTTTTAGCTGTAGCTGCTGTAGACAGCATCCACGGCGTGAACCTTGATCGGCGTCTCCCAGGCGAAGGTCCGGGAGAAGCCGCCGAGCTCAGCAGAAACTTGGCACTGAGCACCTTCTCCTCAGGCACTCCCCTCTGCCTCCCAGCCATCTCTACATCTACAATCATGTTGTACTCGTGTCTCTTGAGCGCAAAAAAGAAAAAAAAATGATCTTCAGCTTCTGTCACTCCCCTGGTGGCATCATTGTCAACAGTGATCACTTGGTCCAAGAAAGCACAGCACGCGTCTTCCCAAACAACTCCACTCCGACTGACTCACTTGAGAGAGTCTGCTACTCGACGGGGAAGGAAAATGGGTCACGCATCTCCACAAGTAAAGTGGGTGTGTTCCTACTTCAATAGCAACTCATGTTTTCCTGGCAACCATTCACAAATAAAACAATCCGAGCGCTGAATCACCGACAGAAGGACGCTGCGTGTTATATTGTTTTTGTGAATTGTGTTTTATTTGTTTCCGTGACTGTAGGGTAATCCCGTCGTTAAGGTGTCTGCCATGTGCACTGGGGGCGCCGGAGGGGGTGGGCTTTCAGCCTGGTGGGACCCCCCCAGAGCCCTGTCCCCTCTAATGACTACCGACCTGCAGATCCCCTGGGTCCGATGCATGCCTTACGCCCGGGGGACCGTGCTCTGCCACACACACAGCTGCTCCCTTTCTGCAAAAACAGCTTATTTGCACCCCCTCCGACAAACATCCTCTCCGACCACCTTCATCCGCATCCCACTACAGGCGCTTTTCCGTGACGGCTACAGAACCGGAGGCGGAATGCGTGCCACATGACAATCACTTCATATGCCCCCAACATAAAATGAGAGAAGATGCTCATCGCCGAAAACAGGCTCCCTCTTCACCGAGTAGATGACATCATTGACCACACCCACCTTGCCCTCAAATGCTAATGCCCAAAGGCCTCCGTGGGGTATAAATCAATAAGACAGCCTTCTCCTTTGAGGTAACAAGGCAGTCAGACACGTCAGCTGGTAGCCGCTTGATTTCACTTGCTCTCTGTCTCTTTTTGTTCTGGCAAACATTAATTTTGCAAGAAGTAGAGTCAAACAGTCGAACCCAAGTATTAGCACATGCCAGCGTGACTCCTGGCTACGCCCCCATTCCACATTCTTGGCCCCCTACCTGGCTATGCTGCACCACTCCTTGTTTTTCTTTCAGAACTTAGATTTTTAAATGAAACTCCAATACCAGGTGCCACCCCAGACCGCAGCTTGTTTACATTTTTTATTATTATTATTATTTTTTACAAAAATGCTAATTTAGATTTATGGGCTCGAACGATCGATTCTTGTCCTCCAAACAGGTGCAAAAATGGTCTTGACGCGTCAAAGTATCGTCTACTGCGCATCAGGTTTCATGAGCCCCTAGCTAGACAGCGGAAATGTCAGGAAAACCCAAGCGACCTGCAAGAACAAGCCTGGCAAAGCCGAGGTGGCAGTAACTTCAGGGCAGAGCAGCTTTGTTTAATTGCCCAATGATTTCTTTGAAGCGGCACGTCATTCTATGAGGTCGATACATAAACCAAAGACGAGACCATCTTTAACTGAGCCGGAAGGCAGTACTGGTGAGACAGGAACAGGGTGGAGCAGGGTGATGACGGCTGTCTGTGCTGTGGGGATTGGTCCTTCACTGCATCTCGACGCTGTGGGCCAGCCTCGTTCTCTTTTAAGCCGACAGTGTGCGTGCAGTGTCCTGCTTCACACCTGCATACCATGAAAAGGCTTGACAATTATCACAGATTTATGCCACCTATTAATTTATTTATTAAACTATTTACTACTTTTTTTCCCCCTAACTTTAAAACGTACCAAAATGTAAATCGGGGGAAGAAATATGAAAAATTTTTAAAATGACGAAATAAAAGTAGATGGATGATTTTCTTGTTTTAAGGTTCTTTTTTCTGTCGTTTTTACATATCAACACATCAAGCTGTATTTATCAGTACTGCAGTTCTTGGCTGCTTCTCAGAACGACTAAAGTTAAACAAAAACGCCTGCAAAGGAGAGTTTTGGACTGCATGAATCCTTTGGCATTTCACCTTCCTTTTCTCCAATCTCTCTGTATGACTGAGACGTTCATTAACTGTGAAGAATTAAACTGTCAAGATTCCGACACCGTGGAGGGCGGTATCAGGACAAGCGGGGGGACCCCACACACATAAAGCTGAATCCTCATGAGTCTGTTTCTCCACGGCACGCAGCCTCAAAGTAGCACAGTGTGTAGCTCACTGCAATTCCCTCTCCAGAGACGGAGACAATCCCAAGCCCACCTCCATCCAGGTCCCAGGAAACGCTGCCAACACCCAGCCAGCACCTACGTTTCACACAACCTCCTTTTCTACATGTGGCTGCAACTTTTTTCTTCCTTAATTGATATGCCTGCATTCTTGCTGAGACAGCCAGCATAAATCTCGGCATTTATAAATAAAGCGAGTTAATTTGGGCCCGTTTAAGCATTTAAGTGAGAGCCACCTTTGGAGCTGAGCGGCACAAGGAGAACAGTTCCTCGTGTGGAAGGACGCCATCGTTCTCCGGGCAATCTGGGTCCGCTAAAGATACCGAGAATTGGCCTGGTTCTTTTTATAAAGACGGGCCAGGGGCGGCTCCTCTACCAATGGTTTGCTGGCTGGGGTCTCCAACCTCGATGGCATCAGGCAGTTACGCAGGCAGCAAAAATAACGACAGAACTTGGATGTGAGCCTACGGTTCGCTTCTTTCTCAGGGTGCCCACTGCAGGTGTAGCGGTCGCCGGTGATTTTCACAGGGCTCCATGCTATCAGCAAGGCTAGGCTGTGCAACATGGAAGCAGATGTCACTCCATCGGAGGAGGCTCCAGGGCATTTCCTCCAGGAGTGTGATGACAGTAAGAATCCAAGCAGAAGAACATTACACCAGGCAGGAGGATCATCAATGACCCATTATCCATCCTGTGAAGCTACGGCAAAAATTAACGTTTATGATGGCAGGCTTTGGAACCTTAAGTACATTCAGGCACTGGTAGGCCCCCATTATTCTATTTGCTATGTAATGGTTGGGGGGGGGCACCTGACAGTGCCACCTGACAGTGTCCCACTGAAATCCTGCAGAAATTGATATTTAAATGATATAAATGCGAGGTCTGATGTATAATCTTTGCATGTTAATACCTAATTAGCTAATTATAAAGTAAACACATCTGTGGCACTACAACAAATCCAATTATTTCAATATTGCCTCATCTTTTTATCACAGCACACATTTGCTCGGAAATTAAAATGCATTTTTGCGTGCCAAATGGTTCATAAATGTGTAATTATTAAGTTACGAGGACGGAGGGAAAAACAGCGAGCCAGCGATTTGATTTGCTCGCACGGTAATCCTCGCGCCGGATCCTCTGCGATCCCCATGCGGGACGCCGGCCCAGGCTCGCTGTAAAACCACACTGCTCAGCTCCGTCTTGCCAATTAAACAGACAATTATGCAAATGCAGCATTTGCTGAGTTAGTGAATGGGCAGTGACCTAGGCTTTCAGCGGGGTATCTGTACAGCCGAGATGCCTGCCTGCCTCCCTCTCTCTCTCTCTCTCTCTCTCTCTCTCGCTGCGGCTGATTACTGGAATCAGGCCCTCATCTACACGGGGGGGGCAGCAGGCAGCCTCTTCCAAATACGTGCCTATGGTGTGAAACACAGCCAGGACCCCAGTGCACACGTGTCCACATGTGGCTTGGAGACCCATGTCAGCAGCATGGAGTAAGATGAGATGTACAGCCCTTAATGGTAAGGACCTGATACCCCCGCCCACATTTTATTACAGCTTTCGGGCACCAACATTATCATCTTGTATCAGGTTTGACTCCTATAACCTAGAACAGTGATTAGAACCACCTGGATTATTATGTAATTAAAAGCCCACTAATTGCATTCTTGTATCCGAATGCACAATTTATCTGCTAACGTATCAGTATTGACCGTTACTATTCCGTTGATATTTGTTAAAATTGACCATTGATACTTGTTAAAAATCATGATATTGGCATCGGTATGATGTGTCAATCTTGGCCCTTATTGCTGGCCGATATTTAGACTTTAACAATATTCACAGTTAGCAGCACCAGAGCTAAAGACATAACTATAAAAAATAATGGAGATGATTGTACTGGACGATAAGCCATTTCCTGTAGTGGAAGACAATGGATTTCGTCTGCACTTTCATCACATATAAGACGTCTCAAAGTACTGGCCCGCGCCACGTACATAAATCATTACTGAATCTGGCCCGTAGATCTCTCGTTTTCCACAAAATAAAAGGCAATGTAACGCCATTCCCCTAATCCGCCCCGACAAGCTTATTCCAATTTCACCTCCGACAATCCCCTCCTCAACCCCCCTTAGCAAGTGGCTCGGATCAGCCGGCTACCGCTATCGGCGATATTAGACAAAAATGTATCGTTATCTGTATCCGTCACAATTTCAGCATCAGTGCTGTAGCAATATTACAGCGCCCCATCCAGTGTGTTCCCCAGGTAGCCTCCAGCAACCCTTGCCAGGAGGTGTGGATAAACATTCTTACAGCACTTCACCACACAAAGAACCACAGTTCTGGTGTCACCGCCATCAGGCTCTCTGGAGCTAGGCCCAAGCTCCAGGTTTTCCTGCCATGGTCAAAGTGGATCCAGAACCTTCCCTGAGAAGTGCAGCTGATACGAGAACGTCACCGAGGCAGCAGGCAGAAGGCAGATTCCGGCAGCACCCATATCGCTGGAAAAGCATCTCGAGCGACAACTCGGCATTTACAGAAGAAAGAGCCACGCTCTTCAGCAGTGACTAAATATGTGATTCACTTGTCACTCACAGGTGGGCAACCTTTGCGACGATCCGCAACGTCGACGCAGCGCAAACGTCCCCCCCTGAAAGGCTATCAAAATGATGGGAGTCTCCAAGACAAATCTTAGCTTTGTTTCACTCCAATTAACAGAATTTACCTGAAAACCGGGGGGAAAAAAACATGTCAGAAAGCCTGTCGTTTTAAAATGACTCATCCAGCAACTGCTGGTATCACTGACACATCGAGCAGATTTTCAAATCTCAACAGCCCGACTTGCACAGTGGCTTCTACTAGATTAACATCGCTCTCTTCAGGCATCAGTCAAAACCACGTTCCCGCACTAAATCAAAGTGCGTGTTCTGTCATCTCCTTGGGAGCAGCTCTGTCTGTGACTAAACGGACTGAAATAAGGCCCGTCTGCAGTAGGGCCACCTGAACGAATTTAGCGGCAAAGACAAGCGTCGGTTTGAGGCTTATTAAATCATCAGTGTAATGAGAGACGTGCCGAGCCAACAGAGGATGCGAATGTGGCTTTCCTCGTGACAGAGGCTTGTGTCTCAGCGCCTGCGTGTGTAGGTGACAGGCTTGATTGTGTGTGTCTGTATCCAATTTTTATGTTGCTGGGAGGGGTGGGGGGAGGCTGAGATGGTGTCAGAGTCTGTGAGACTAAGTTGGAATAGGATAATCTTCAGCCAGGTCCTGTTGAGAGAATTACCGCCCATGCTGTACTACTGTAGATTTTAATGAGTGCATTAATGTCTCTGTTCTAGCTCGTCCTATAATGTTCCACTGAGGGTATTACTGCCTGTGTTCTACCGCATCCTATCATGTTCCACTAAGGGTATTATTGCCTGTGTTCTGTCACATCCTATAATATTCCCCTGTGTGTATTACTGCCTGTGTTCTACCGCAACCTATGATGTTACTCTGTATCATGTTACTGCCTGTGTTCTACCACATCCTATCATGTTCCACTAAGGGTATTATTGCCTGTGTTCTATCACACTCCATCACATTCCACTGAGTGTGTTACTGCCTGTGTTCTACCGCAACCTATGATGATACTCTGTATCATGTTACTGCCTGTGTTCTATCACACTCCATCACATTCCACTGAGTGTGTTACTGCCTGTGTTCTTTCCCATTCTGCCACATTCTCCTGAGTGTGTATTACTGCTGCTGCTCGCATTCTATCGAGTGCAGCACTATATTACATTGAAGACACCAGTATCTCTGCTCTGCCAAATTCTGTTAAATGTATCAGTGTCTCTGAAATTGAGAATTCCGCCGGATACATCAGCGCTTTGGCTCTGCTGTAAGATGTATGGTCTTCTCCGCCGTGTCCCGTTAAATGAATCAGCGAATGTGCTCTGCTGGATTCGGCAGCTCTGCCCACAGCACATCCCTCAGTGTGGGAAAGGCGCCAGCCAAGGGAAGGTGGAATTAAACTGAAACATTAAACTGACTTTGAACTCCTGCTCCTTATCCTTGACGACCACATCGCCACACAAATGAACGCGAGTCTGGGACCACTGGAGGCAGTACGTGACACCAATTAGGCAGTGTTTCGCAGTCCATAACTGGAGGCCTTCGGTGCGTACAGGTCTGAGTGGTGCTTCTGATACCCAAATGAAGAAAGCATGCTTGCTGTTTGACGCAAAGTCTTAGAAGGTTTGATGGCAAGATGATAAAGGAGCTGAAAAGCGCAGGCAGTGGATTCAGGAAATTTCCGCTGAATCTCCGGCGCCTGTGGGAGTCTGTGGCTAATCTTCAGTGGTAACTGATTACGGTCCCGCAGACCATATTAAAGAGGCAGCGGGTTTCAAGTGAGCAAACGCTCTGCTGTTTGTTTATGGCCCGACGCCGACTGCCAATCACACGCGAGGAAAAATGGATACCTTGACATGGTGCCATGGAATACAGTTTGCAGTGCGGCAGAAACGAATGTTAAGCGACAAGCTTTGGTACGCAGACACAATCTGGGAGAGTGCGTTCGCTTTTGGACAGCCGTGTGTTTGTAAGTGTGTGATGAACATCACGTTTCATTTTTTTTTTTTTTGATGCAATCCATTTGCATTCTCAAGCTACTCAAATCATTTTAGCGTTTCCGCCGCAATTAATTGCCAGCACACCATTTACCTGTAACAAAAGGACAGTTTAACGGCACAGCGAGAGCGAATGTGAATTCTGCAGTACATCCAGTCTGACAGTAATCTAGGGCTGCATCCAAAAAGAGCGGGGTCACCCAGAGATTTCCACTGCTCAAAATAAAAAAAAAAATAAAACAAGCCATCAGACTCTCATTAGGCACCCGGCCCAAGAACATGAATTATGCAACATCGAGAACACTGGCCAGAGCGTGCATTAAAAAAAAAAAAGGTTTTTGATCTCATCAAATTTACTGTGCATTTTTGTGGCGTTCTGCTAAGTCCCCTGAATGCACACACACTTGGGTCTGGATGGCAGTCGCTGCTGTTTGATGGTTATAAATACGGGGGCTTTTGATGATGCACCCACAAGGCTGAGAACACTGATGAATCTTGCAACCAGCGGATCTCTTAATGAGAACCCTGCCCTGGTCTTTGGCACCATAAACATTTTACTCCAAATGCTCCACATCCTGGTGGCATCAAATCGCCCTGAGATCCCATTCCTCACTCTTCTTCATCTCATTACCAGAGTGTAAAAAAATAGAAGTTCTTGTTTATTTATTTACCTACTAGCGCAGCCATCCATGTACAGTACACAACAAAGGCACCGCGGACGGCTCTCAAACGGTTCTCCGGGGCTTTAATAGAGGGGTTACAAACTCCACAGAGTCGGCACAAGGCCATGTGTAGCCTGTTTTTGTTTGCTCCTCATTAATAACTTAACAGGTGCAATCAATTAAATATTTTCTCAAATTATAAATACATCTGATCATTTCAGGTCTTCGTATCTCATGCGTTGTCAATAATGTGTTTTACTACAGTGATTTTGGAAAAATAGGTAAGAATAACATGATTAACTAATAACTGAGCCAATTAGAGCTTGAGACAGGGCTGTTTGTGCACACTGTGAGTCTGAAACCCCAGACACTGGAAAAACCACTAAGATTCAGTTCTATTGAGGTCCTATGTTGTTACATCCACGGTGCTGTTAATGCACAGCTGTGGCTCATCTGGCTTTTTTTCTGAGGTAACCTATAATTGCGTAACATCATAAATGAGTATAAATATATAGAAACATGGCCTTATTTTTCCATTGATAAGCTTGCCTGGAAAACACATCTTCATCCATGTTTTTTCTTAAGTAAAATTCTCATTATATTGATACAAATCCATATCCCTGCAATTCAGATTCATAGGCTTGAAGCTTCTTCATACCCCGCAGAGATACTTTGCATTTAAAAATGCATCAACATTCATACGTATGACTATGGTCCGCATATAAACGCAAGCTTCCGAACCCGAAACACTGCAGGTCTGACCGACTGAACTGGCTCGGTGTTCCTCGAGTAGGACTAGAAACCCATTCTGAACAATGAAAACTCTTCAACAGAGCCTGGTTATCTCCAGCGCGGCCCTTCAGAAAGGGAAGCCCTGTTTCTGGAGCAGGGCCATCATTTAGCCACTGGAGAGGGTCAGATGAAACCAGAGAGGTTTGCATTCATGAGAGGAGAGACAAGGCCGTGAACCTTCAATCGACCACCATCTTGGTGCTCGGGGAGCCGGGGAATTCATGCGGAGAGAGTCACTCACAGCTGAGGAAGTATTAAAACTGGCTTTGAAGGTAACGGTGAGCTGTGGGGGGGACAAACACTGGGGTTTCCCAGCTTCTTTAGCTCAACAGACACGCTGGGGTGTCACCCATAGCCAATTCCCAGAGACACTGCTAATCCAGTGCGGCCCAATCATTTGTACCGAGATCAAGGCTGAAAAGAAGAGAATGAAACCTTAGAGGGATCTCTATTTTGGCTTTACTGGAGGCCAATATACCTTAATTGTGATGTGGCCAGTCTTTCCCTGAAGCCACGGAGCTTCAATCTGACATCCGGTATAATGAGGAATGGTCCCAGTAAGACAGCCTCACGCTGACCACAGCTAAAAATACAGAAGGGAGGATGTTGGGAGACTGGAGGCCTGTCCTCTCAAGTCATTACCTGAAATTCCAATTATGTGAAATTCCATTCGAGTAAAACCACAGGGGCACATGAGAAATGGAAGGTTCATCCTCAGCTTCAAAGTCATTGTGAAGAGTGCTGGGGCCCTGCCAGCCATCATCTCGGGCTGCATGGGGGGCTGCATGGGGGGCTGGTGGAGAGCGCCACACTGCCCTGGTCCTGCAAAACTGTCAGTAGGTCAAGGGTGTCTGAGGGGAATGCACTGGAGGTGCGATTCTGCATTACATATAAATATATAGCCGGATTTGTTCCATCTGTCCATCATTTTCCTTATGCAATAGCAAATCCCAGTGAGGTAGGAGCCCTTCCCACCACATAAGGCAGGGGGACACCGTGGATTAGATGCAAGGCCATTACAGGGCATGCAGTCACGTGCATGAACACTGACTATAAGAAATTTAAAAATTCCATTTCGCTTATATACATATGTCTTTAGCTTTCGAAAAGATTAAAATAATAGTGACAAATCATATATAACATAACAAATACACATACATATATATTTTTGTTTTATACAAACAATGTTAAAAAAAAATAACAGCTGGGTAAGTATTCAGTGAGTCACCTTCAGGGCCTCCAGCCCTGAGTGTAAATTCCTAAAAAAAGACGACGTTGGCATTATCTGCACTAGGCAGACGGAGAGCGGCCATGGCGACGCTGTGAGGAAACTCCGATCTTCCCTGAGCCCAAGCTCCTCCAGCGCTCAGTCGAAAGCGTCCGCCCGACAGCGGCCGTCAGACTGAATTAATGGCAGATTTTTAAGCATAATAAATATCCGCAGAGCCGAGCTCATGTCTGAGAGCTCACTTCACAGCATGGACCGTGAGTACCCTGCTTGCTCCAGAGGATAACTGAGTAAAAAAAAAAAATTAAAAAATCACACTACCACAGTTATTTCTGGCGAAGGAGTGAAATAAGCAGTAAAGATGATATGTGACGGCAGCAGCGGCCACAAAAGTCAGAGTTTGAGAATCTGCTTTTAAAAGGTGAATAGAACCACACAGCTTCCCATGTTTGGGCTGGGATATCGCACGACTTTGCTGTCGTCCGGTCCACACTCCGCAGTCAGAAGATACTGTTTGGGGTCAGGCTACCTCTGCAGGCACCCTAAGGTCCCCTTTACGTCTTTAACTAAATGGTAAAAACATGACCTGACAATCTGTCCATAATTAAACTCCATAACCTTGCAGTGCACCGTCACGAAATCCAGCCCAGGGCGACATCCGTGTGACAGGGCCTCCTTTATCACTCCTGTTTGGATGTTCTAAGAAAGTACTTTTCAGATGAGACAAAGAGATCGTTCTAATCTGATGGAAGAAACGCTGAGTCTCTGCCTGAATTTAGCATAAAAATTGCATGACCAGAAAATACTCCATCTCAACCGTATTATCACAAATTCAGTCTGTTTAATTCAATCATTTCATGTTAATCTACATTTATATTTATCATAATATATTTAGCGTATTTACATCTGCTGCATATAGATATTAAACGTCTGATGTCCCTTCGGTTTTAAACTCTATCGCTTCTGTTGATTTCGATCAGTTTCCACCAGGTTTCATCAGCTGAGGGACAGCGCCCCCTTGACTGCCTCTGAGGCTCTGCGCTGAGGAACAGCGCCCCCTTGACTGCCTCTGAGGCTCTGCGCTGAGGGACAGTGCCCCCTTGACTGCCTCTGAGGCTCTGCGCTGGGCAAGTAGCCCTCTCCACTGGACTCTCTCCACGGTAGCGGTGGCCTGCTTCTCCACTCCTTGGGATTTCCATAAGAATCCTTTCATTGACCTCATACTGATCAAATCACTCGAGAAGCAAAGTTTGTATAAGTTGTGCTCACTGGATAGTAAAAGTTGTTTTGTATGATGACAATAAAACCAAAATGACATTTAAATTTACTCTGACACAGAAGCGATGAATTTATCCATGTAGGCTTACTGAATCTATATCTCCACCTGTGAATATCTGTACTTATCAGTCTGTTTGTATAAGCTTTGTGATCCAACATTCACAGCAGCGTTTTGCCGCTCAGTGAAGAGCGCCAGGCAGACCTGCACCCCCACATTGTCTCCATACCTGGGCCACTTTCGCTGAAGCTACAAAGATACACTGTGTGTGTTCATCCTCTCTCTCCTCCAGTTCGCTGCATCCAAAACCCCAATGAGAATATGCATCCTGCAACAGCGGTGCCAAGGGACCCTACATACTGAGAACGTTCTATACACATTCAGCATATCCCAGTCGCCATCGTTTCAGAAAACGCATGTAATGACATTATTTACAAGTTTGTTATGAGTTTGTCAAAGGACCAGTGTTATATCAATGATAATTTTGAGACCCTAACCTGGATAAGTGGTTAGGAGATGGTTCTTTGATGATGTTCATCCACCTATTTGAATTTCTACTGAAAAACAATAAGCTCTGAACAGCGACTATGCGTTGACTAATTTATGTTTCATTTTCTGTTCTCCTGTGTAACCAAAAGCAAACCAGAGCCCTGTACAAACAGCTTTGGAAATGACCACTAGCTAAGCAGTTCAATAATAACTTTTTGTACCAACTTTGTTGGGTCTGAGGCACCTGGGCTTTGCAAACGGTGCCACTGCCTAACCTGACCTGGTTCCCGTTACGCAACACGATGGAGCAGCAGTGTTTCCGGCCCGGGTGCAGTGCACCAGTTCCGGTAGGCACCCCTTCGCAAACCCTCATCTGCCACTGCTCCCGCCTGGGTGGCTCCTTATTATAGCTGCCTGCCCCCGCCAGCTCCGCCACCCCCCTCCCCACCACCTTGGCCACTGCAGCTGGTCTCTCCCTCGTCGCCTGGTGAAGGACGTCCGGTTGGCCTGGCGGATAAGAAGAACTCCTCTCTTGCCATTTTCAGCACATTTCTAGAAGATCAGGCCAGGCATCTCACAGCACTGTAATGCATGACGTATTTATTCACCTCAAAGGCCAAAATAACCTTCTTCTCCAACTAGGTCTTTGACATCAGAAGAGTTAATGCATGGTAAGCCACAAGTGGGTGGTTTATTTCGAGGTGAAACAGCAACACAGCCAGACAGAGCGAAAAAAACAAGCAAGTCATCAAATGAAGTGAATGGATTCTACCTAAACACAGATGCCTCACTGACAAATAGAACAAACAGAGGGACAATTTCTACATGAAGCATGAGAAGACTGAGGATTTTTTATTATGGGGATTAAAAGCAGGGCACCACAGTGTATCGGTGAGAAAGTCTGAACTCACACCTGTCTGGTGTGAGGATCAAATCCCATCACTATCCTCTTGGTATGAGTTTAGTTCATGTGCTCTACCTGTGTCATGTTCCTCCTGTAGTCTAAGGACATAAAATGAGTTGAAATTGCATTTCCAACGTGGCATCCTACTCAGGGTATACCTCTGTCTTACGCCCCTGAATGCCGGAGTTAAAGACCAAGACCCCCCATGATTCTGATTGGAAAATGAATAGACATTGCCAGTGTTTGTCTTCATCCAATGATTTTGGATGATATTGGATTTTTGTGACTCTCCTTGGCAGACTAAGATAATGTGCAGTTAAGATTCTAAAAAATAACGAATTACTAATTACAGGGCGCCTAAATATAAAATAAGACTGACAGTTTTCTGCACCTTGGGGTCACGCAACTGAACCAATGAAGAGCCTCAGTGAAAAAAGCAGACGAATAACAACCCAGTGAGCACTGCAAAAAGGTACTTTATGTAGGTGTTAAAAGACAGTCCTCTGCCACCGAACAAGCAATAGGTTCCCCTCTAATAAATGGTGATATCTAATTAGAGATATTCCCACAGACCCGCGGGTGCTTGCAAGCCACATGTATGCATTGTCAATCGGAAGTGTTACATCATAATTGACTGTCAGTGTACAATGGAAAGATATGGCTCGCAGCTGTTGCAAATTACTCACAATCTTTCACAAAAATGCAGTAAAACAGAACATCAGCCGAGAGGTCAGCTGATAGCGATCTGCCTGCTAGGTATTTGCTTCGCAGATTATTCTTTGACTTGCTTATGATTTGATTGGATAACTATCCTTTTCATTGCCAATGCCTAGGGATATATTGTTAAATGCTGCCAATTACCTAACTATTCTTAAACATTCTGTAGTCTAAGCTCAGACAAATTCTTTTACAAGATTTTTATCACAAAGATCTTTCCTCTGTACAGAACATTGGACGGTCAGATATTAGAAATTCGAGACGTGACTGTTCATTTTGATTCAGTATATCTTTCTATGTTAACAAATGTACGTTATGTTAACACCATACCAAGGGGATATGGTGGCATGCTGTATGCTGACTAAATTCCTTGGCTTGTTGTGGGATAATCATTTACATGTTATAGATGTAGAATATGGTGTCTCGCATCATGCATCCCATTTTCCGTAGTTCCTTCTAGACATTCTGAGACGGGGTGAGCCCATGTCACCGTTCCCTGCACTCAGCAACAGCTCCACAGAGCAGAGGGACTCAGACGATGGCTTCTAGTTCCAGAAGCAGAGGCAGAGACTCACATGAAGACATGTTCAAATCCCAACTGAAGTCACAGTCAACTAAGTAAATGCTCTATAAAGATATTACACTACAAAAAAGACTCGACAGCTTTTCATCCATCCATCCATCCATCCATCCATCTCCTTCTTCTGCTCACCTATAAACTGACAGGGCACATGAGGTTCAGTCTCAGCGACATTCGGGACATAAGGCAGGGAAAACCTGGACCGTATGCCAGTCGATTGTAGGACACTCACACTATGCGAAATTTATGAACCAAATTCCACACACAGACAGGGGGCAGCAAGGAGCTTCTAAGCCCCTTGGGGGGGGGGGGGGGATAGCCCCCCAC
>JAODLC010000021.1:8356163-8377412 GCA_026781145.1 Hippopotamyrus pictus
ACTGTAGATTATTAAACAGAAAAGAGACATATGATATTTTCCTTCAGAAAGGGAGTTGCATAAAAGTGTAAACAGTATCCCATGACCCTGTAGTGAATAAGCAGAAAGATGGATGGATGGCAAACAAACCATAATGTAAATTCAATTACGTATTTTATATATTTTACTAGGACTGAGGTGAATGAATTTGGTTTTACATTTCTGCCCATATAGAAATTAAGAAACAAAACACACTGTATGAGAAAATACTGAAAAGATATTGAAATACGGGTCTTTACAGTCTCACGTGGATAGAAAATGGAGGATCCCTTTGACTATCCATTAGATTTGATTTTGATTCATGCATTATGTTCAAAGTACAGAGAGAAAAAAAGAAACAAAAAGCTATAGATGTGAATAACAAGATCACATTTGCTTTTTTTCCAGTCTTCAAAACTGGAGAAAATATCTTTCTCATCAAAGTCTCATTACCTGCCACCTCCCCCCCCCCCCCCCCCCCCCCCCCCCAAGTGGCTCAGCAGGCCAAGGCATGGGTCCAAAACGCAGGCTGAGCACCGCCGTTCGGAGAATTTGCCGATCATAACCAGGAGACCCCAGAAGGAGTAACAAAACTGGAACCAGTCCACTGAGAGAAGGAGGCTTGAAGCAGCCAGGGATTCCTGGCACGTCACATGTTTGTATGTGTTGTTTCATATATATATATATATATATATATACATACACACACACACACACACACACACACACACACACACACACACTGGCCACTGTGCATCATTATAGCTAATGCATGAACACATAGGAATAAGGGTGCAGGATTGGTGGTAGGGACCAAATCAGCCCCCCCACCACCACCACCCCCAAAAAACACAACGTATTTGCACAATACTGATAGGGACATGACCCTATCATCCATACCCAAATGTATTCCTCTGCACGGGGAATACCACCTGGGTACACGCACGCTGTGGGGATCATTTTCCGGTCCTCACAAAGGGAAACTCAATTTTATTCAAATCTGTGACTGCAATCAAAAAACTAAAAATGCCCTGTGTTTTGACTGGTTTCTGATGGTTAGGGCTGAGTAGGGGTTAGGGTTAGGGTTATACCCATAGACATTAATGGAGAGTCCCCACAAAGTTCAACTCAAATACAGGACACATTCAGTCCCAGGTTACTCATCACTTACCTGTGAAACACATGGGAGCTTTAATCTAACGGTAAAAAGTCTCAAACACCAGTCTTCTAATTAATGACACTCCAGTCGGCCCCATTAAGTGGTCTGAATAAGTAAAATTGCATTGAATAAAAGAAGGGCCAGCTGAGCCGAAGGAGAATCTAGGGGAACTTTCCAACTATGTCAAACTCATTTATTTGTGTGTGCGGAGCATTTCCATATTAGGCACCTTCCAGCTACTGTTGCATTACTTTTATGTTGGTATTTCTTAAAAGGCCCATGGGACAGTTTATAGTTAGAAGTAACATAAATAAATCCTTCGCTTTATTGCACCCAGTCCCAAGCTTGTATCAATTCTGTTTACCTACAATCTGCCACAAGCGTTTTCTAGGCAAAATTCTGCATTAAGAGAAGCAATAATAATTACCCCTCTAACACTATCGTTTTTCCCCGATACAAAACAGGTGACTTACTTGCTTTAATCAGGCTTATATTAGTTGCAGGTAATTTAATATTTTGACACCTGCAAGCCTTTAATAGCTAAATAATTTACTTTGATGTTATTTTACCCACACAGACCATCTCTTTATTCTTAATTAGCCGAGGCCTGGAATAAGCAGAACTTTTAACAAGTAAAATACTAATATGCTCCAAAAATTTATACATTTTAACCAGAACTGCTGGCATGACATACAGCAGGCAGACATGACACGTCCCAGGCAACAGCAAGCTAAAGCACCATCTGCAGTTGGGGGATTGTTGACAGATGATCTGCGAGCTGATCTGTTATTTTGGACTCATTTTAGCTATTTAAGAATGTGCGTTTCCAGTCATAAAAAAAATCAAGGACCTAGGCCATGGGTGGAATGTTGTTTATGGATCTTTGAATAATCGCACAGCATTATGGTTTGTATCGCAAGGGCACCTGCTAGCAAAGTTCAACTGCCTCCACCATTACAGCTGCACAGTGTCACATGATTGAAATAGTGAATGCTGATTGGATCATCTTGCATAACTCTGTTATTAAGGCTCTAGTACATGACTACTGTATATTCCCCTTGTGCATGACAGCGACCAAGGGCTCCATTTGAGCTCGAGCAATGGGATTGTTCTTTTACTACTCGGAGTCCATCTGCTACAATGGTAAACGTCTGCTGTTCCTTAGAGCCTCCGCTAGCTAAGAAACATCACACGCACTCACAAATCTTTACTTGTGAGCGATTTGGAGGAAAAATCACACGCGCAACTTAGACGGCTATAAGTGTTTGCAGCCACAAAAGTCAAAACTCGTGACTGCACAGTGTTCATGGATATGTCTTCAACCAGGGACCCTGACGAATCATCAAATGGGTGAAACACCAAGGAAGACAGTGGCACATAATACCAGCATTTTAGTGGATCTTAGAGCCACATTGTTAAAACGTTCAGCCTACATCTGTGTTCCATATATTGCTGTAATTTATATAACATAGCAGTAAAAAGACAATAAATGATTAATTTTAGAATACGAGTACTAGAACGTTACATTGACTCCAAACCCTGGTTTTGCTATACTGCTAATCAGTAAAAAGTGACAAAAAAAAAAAAAAAAAAAACAACCCAGAATCACAATAAAAATTACAAACCTTTTATAACAGGGTTAACAAATTTACACTGGTTTCTACAGTCCCTGCATTTATTTCTTATTTTTCGCTCACTTCATCGTTTAACTCTCCATGGAGGTCTTACGTAAGGAACTCCCGAAAAAACCACGGAAATCGAGACAAAGAGTCACCGGGAATAACAGCGTATTTAAAAAGAGCGTTTTATCAAGCAGCTCCTTAATTATTTTTTTACTTCCCGGTTTTTATCTTCTTTTTACAGTGCATTTTTAGCAGTGGTGACAGGACTCTATCACATATTCGTTTGCACAAAGCCCATCAGACATACTCACACACACACTCACGCGTGGACAAAAGCTGCCAGAAGTAAAAGACATGGGAGGTGTTTTGACGTAAAGCTGGCATTTATTCCAGCATGCCAATTTACTGAGGCAACTCAGTACAATCAATCATACCTCATACAAGCCATTCCTATTTGTTATTCAAGTCTGATCCCATTTTTCATCACTGCCATAATTTGCGAAAGAAAGTACATGAGTTCTAGTAATCACATTCTATTTTTTCCTTTTTTAACGTCTGCACAGTCAACATATTTTTTTGTCATTTATACCCAAATAGCAGCTTGTTTAAATCGATGACAGATGTTTGGTTGCCTCGCAGGACAGAACGCAGGCAGGACAGGAAAGCTGGAAGAGCGTGCCGGCACCGCAGCCAAGCCCGGCTGCAGAGGCCTGAAAGTCGCTGGCCTTCGAACAGAAAAAGAGTCCGTTTCAAAGGAACCACCACAGGCTCCTGAGTGCACCCAGCTTCTCGCAGCCAGCTGGACTCGGGGTCAGCTAACCTGGTTCTCCAAAAGCCAGTGGAGAACACAGAGAAGCTGAGGACTACCACAAATTCTGGCCAGGCACTTATTAAGATCACTAGGTGTGGCAGGCTTAGGGCATGCTCCTTCATACGGCTGGAATAAAGGGGGAAGCCTTTCGCCAAGGGACCTGCCTGCCTGCCCCTCCTCCCCAAAAAAAATATTCTGTGAAGGATCCATATAATTATATGTAATTACATGTATTCATTTAGCAGACACTTTTAACCAAAGCGATGTACAACTGAGAACAACTGTAGGTCAAGGCCCACTGGGTGAAATCACTCTGCCCGCGACGACATTTGCAACAACGACCTTCCGATCACAGACACGATGTCCCGAGCCACATGTCACTCCCACAGCTACATTATTACGCCTAAATGACAGCCACTTCATTAAAATCACATTCAAAACATACTTCCTCTGCTGGTCCCCTGGGTCAAACGTGTCTCAGGAACAAACCAGGCTGAAACATGTGAATAAGGTAAAACACACTAATGAAAGTTACCAAAGATACACCGCAGGTTAGTTACAGGTCTCTCACATCATTATGAAACGCAATGAGACGTCAACATTAAAAACAATAGCTACCGCAGCTAACAAAGAACATTCCGGCCAATGCTATGTAATGGTTCACAAAGTTAGCAGAGGACATTCTTACTGTAACGTTAATGTAATGTTATTTCCACATTTTACAGTGAAGACAAAGGTTTTGTCAGTGTCAGCACAATACCATTGTTACCTGAATATCCTTTAACACAATTAATGTAGAAAAATATTGTTTATAATAAAATTTATTTAGTAAAAAAAAGCAACATGCATATACCAGGAACACGCCATCTGGCCTTGAACCCATGACCTTAGGAGTGTAACGCACCAGTATTACGTAGTAGTAGTATATTGTAGTAGCAGCTGCAGTGGGCTAACATTCTGGGAACATCCGGAAAACTGGACATTTTGAATATTTCCATAACATTCAGTAAATGTTCCTAGAACGAAAATTTGTTAGCCGGGTATACCAACAAAATTTATAATGGCCATGGTCACTTTTCCAGCTGCAACGAATAATACATTTAACAATTTCCCCGTATCCTAAATGCTTTTCCATTTATAGCTTTAGACAGTAAAATTAAGCACTAACTTCATTGGAAGATATTACTGTAATATCTCTCAATATATTCAGCAGATGCAAACTAAACAGCTAAAATGTCATCGACATCACATTGCAAACCAAGGATACCAAAGTTAAATTTGTCAGCTAATCAGAAATTTCTAAGTGCAGTTTTTCTGAGTTTCGATGACTTATCTGTGTCTGCAAAATTCACTTGTAATTCTTGGCTGTGTCTAAGGTGTCATTTTATCTGGCACTTCTTACAAGAACAGTGTGATACCTCAACTCCACTGGAAACGCTACAGCAAAGTGTTTCTTCATGACAAAATACTTGCTATAAGAAGCCCCGGATCTCAGATAGCTTTATTAGACGTTTTCTGCTTCGGAGACACTGTTGGTTGCAGTGAGTAATGTCGCTTACGGTCTTTGAGCTTGCCGATTAATGCAGCTGGTCATTTACTGAAGCAATTTAGCACGAGTGCCTTCAGAAGTGCATAACTGAGCAACAATCACTTCATGACAAATGACCTGTTATTGTCTCACAAAATATGTGCCGAAGGGGCTTCAAAATCAATTTCAAGGCAGCCACTCATCCAGACAGGGAGCAGGCAGCATCTTGTGGAAAAACTTGCTCCCCGATTCCAAGCCCAGTGACAATGGCGCCCAAGGAGAAGCCAGCGGGCTGCGGGCGGGTGAACTGATAGCAGCTGACCTTTCCCTCCGAATACGTAAGGCCCAGTCAGTGAGAACGGTTGGAGGGCCTGAGAAGTTGAATGAAAAATGTGAGCACTGAAGATGACCCCCCCCCCCCCGAATAACAGACCCCCGAATGACATACAGGGTCACAGACAGTAGTCATACCCACATTACGCTGCAAGAGGTATAAAGAAAAAAACAGCAGCTCTCCTCACTGTCTAGTCAATTATCTAACATAATGTTTTCATTGTAGGCTGTCTAATATTAAAGTAGCTAGTTTAGTTAATGGAGCTAAGAACCTTTCATACAAGTGTCTGTTATCAAGTATCTGTTGAAATATTTTTATTACATAATTACATTATAAACATATGGAAAGGTTTTCATTATTTTTTAACTTTTTGCCCCTGACTGACAATGTACCCATGTAGACATGTTTTTTTTTTTGTCTCAAAGCCAAGGCAGTGAATGTTTGATCGAACCTCAATGACAGGCATAGTAACAGTTTTTAGTAAATTAGAAGATAAAATGCAGAAGTTCTGCTTTGTTCTTCAAAAACACCGGAGTTGGTTGTGTGAAGCAGACCAGGAGATACAACTGCCAACCTTGTTAAATTAATTTACGTTGTTTTTTGAGGAGGAAATTAGGCCTAAAATCACTCCACGTTTGCACACAGCAGACTTTCAAGCTGTAAAAACAGCAAGATTGTTTGTATTTACGCTCACGTTGTCGTGCAAGTTTTGTTTACGCAAGCCAAATCGGGTCGGGTCATGGACAAAAATACTTCTGGATACGGGCTGCAGGTCCGATTACATTGGCTTCACGAGACTCTCATGCTTGTGCGTAAAACACCTCTAAATTTATGAGTGTCTGTGTGAGGTCTTTAAAAGGATTTCTAATGATTCAAGTAAGGCGGGTGTGTGGTCTCACCCCACTTAACAGTGGAGAGCCCAGGGGCCTGTACTACGAAGAGGGGTTACTGGCTTATCAGGGTAACTTGTTGGATTTAAGGTAGTCTGGGCAAAATGTAGGTGAACGAATATGAAGTCCATTTAAACTGTGGTACCTTAAATCCGACAAGTTATTCCAATAAGCCAGTAACCCGGCTTCGCAGTACAGGCCACAGGTCTGTTGCCGAATCCTGATCACCCTGATATTGGCACGTTCCCTGCTCATGTACCTGCCAAACATCAGATGGGGGAGACGTTGTCCCCCCCCACCCAACCGGATAAACGCTTCTTACATCATCTATGGCACCGGAGCACCTATGTACTGTAACACAACAGTGGCTCTTTGGGGGGGGGGTTACAGCCACCGGGGAAGGGAGCACATCCCGATCGATGGCGGAACAGCTAGAGTCAGAAACAGAAACGAAGGTGATCCCCGTGAAGGCGATCCCCATGAAGGCGATCCCCGTGAAGGCGATCCCCGTGAAGGCGATCCCCGTGAAGGCGATCCCCGTGACTGCGTGGGTTTGTCCACATGTGGAAGGAAAGCCATGACTCACACTTCAGCACAAATCTTACTGCTTATTTGTAATGAGTTTGTGAGAGTTTTTTATTTGTTTTTTTTTTGTTTCTTTTGCAACGTGTGTTTCAGTAACATATATAGTATCCCCCTCCTTATCGTTAATCTCCCAGGCGTGTCAGACCATCAGGCCGTGGGATGTAAAAAAGCAACGGGTGATATGACCATGCAGAGATAATCCTTGCATCTGACAAGAAGGGTGTTCACCTGTAACGGAGCCCCCCATTTGGGGCAGCTTAACAGGTCTTTTCCCTTGGGGACCGCAGTGTCAATCTGTCCATTCCACAGGCCGAAAAAGAATCAAACCACGAACAATGAATCAGAACATTGTCTTAATTTACTCTAGAAATAACATGTCAAAGTTATATCACAGACATGTTACATTTCTATTCATTCCCTGCAAAGGTAAATAAATGTATTAACTTGAAAAAAAGCTTCAGTTTAACAGTGAATGAATTCAGTAAGTTTTCTGTCACTCTATGTTGTTGTTAACATACATTTTTCCTCATTCAAATACGTGTTCTTAAGGGTTTGCAGGACATGGCTTGTTCTGAGTCTTCATCACACCATCACCTTTTAACATGTGCATGCATACCGACAGTCATAGTGTTAGGGAAAGAATCATATTACTATAGCATCTAGCAGATAACTGAGCTGTATTTTAGCATTCATTATGTTCAAGGAACCCATTTTCCAACTGAGTTATGGTGTTACTAACAGTAAGCACTGGATGCGTACCATTTCAGGGACGCCTGCTATTGAAGGCATGGCCTGAAGGGGGTGATCTTTCCTTCTTACTGCTGTTTGTAGGGGCCGGTCAGAGTCAGCAGGGCCAGACACATCTGCACGCGGTTAATCAGCTTTCTGTGCGACGGCCCGTACACTTGAAAGGCACTTTGTGCAATTAGCAATGTGTAGAAAACTTCCACCTGGCCCCAACAGAGATGGAGGGGACCGAGTGCTCCCAGCCAGCTCGACCCTGAGGCTAACTGATAGTGCCGTTGCATAGCCGTCACAGGAAGCCTCACGCAGCTGACTGGGAGGAGTCTACCGGATAGGCTTCATGCCTTGCCAATCAGGGCTATAAGTCACCGTCATTGGCTACGTCTCTTTGCCGCTCTGACACAACGCCCTCCAATGTGCTAATTCACTGTTTGAAACGTAAGCATGGCAGGCACAAGGGCGCAGGTGGGCAAAAATTAGGCTAGAACTGGAATAAATGTAAAGAAAAAAAGAAAAAAAACTTAAGTAGCTTTTCAAGAGAAGCACCAGACCCTGAAGTGAATGGGAGTTGCTTTCCAGGGTTAGTAGATATTAATGAGACTCGTACCAACCACTCATGGGGGATTACAAAATATATACATTCTTTCACAGGCGAAAGCCCAGATTTGTCTTGCCTTTTCACCCAGATTTAACGCGTGTTCTTCCACAGTATGTTCATTTGCACCGACGATCCTCTTACGCTTTGCTCATTCATGCCCGTGAAATACATCCACCGATAGACAGACAGGCCCACTGGAAGCACAGAAAGACACACAGGAGAAGGTCTGGCCTCACGCCGCCAGGCTCTCACTGTCGCTCTTTACCGCAGACTCTAACGTAGCCAAACCAAATCCGCCTCTGAACGTTGAGTAGAGCAGAACATCGTGGATCAAATCTATTCCGGCACAGAAACGTTTTACGTTACACCCAAACGGACTACGGTTACAGGAACCGAACACCATCTAAGTGTCCGGCCTTCAGCGGTCTCTGTGCCTTCTGCTACGGTGATGGCAGTGTATGCCGTAAACACAAGGTTTTATGACACACGCATGCTAATCTGCAAGCTATGTATGTTTTGCTCCTAAACCGACTGTAGCCAGGTGATTACGATAAAATAACTGTCATTGTATGTGGTAATGTACATCTGCAGGACACATTAAGAAGTCATAAATCTTATGATACCATAAACCTGGATATCACTTCATCTAAATCAGTGAAATTCAATGCTAAGGTAACTTAGTAAGTGTAATTCAGGAGAGAGATCCGGAAACGGCACGTGGCATTCAGAGACGCTGTGCAGAATCTCCCCTGCCCAATTTAACTGCAATTAATGCGCAGCAATTTGACACAGTTTATGAGATCTGATTGAGTTTATTAAGCATTTAAAAGTAGCATTTTGGACCACTGACAAGTCTTAATCAAACTGTAAATGTATTTGATAAGATAAGATATTTTATTCGCAGGTTAAAATCATGCTGGATGTATTTAGTTTATTCTCAGTAAGGAACACTAAAGGAAATACAGAAATTTTAATAAACAAAGTTTTCATTTGGTATGCAAAACTTTTAGTACATCCTATTTAGCCTTAAGAGAATTATGTAAACTTTTATTGTTAATACTTTATCATTAAATTAACAACGTCCGAGTACAAAATGAATTCAAGCATTTTATCTTACTTATTTTAATTTCCATTTAACTCCCTCGCAAAGTTAAACACAGTGAACACCCTACAGCGATTGTGTAATACAGCATGTCTGTGCTTCCTGCAGATAATAGAAATCCGTCATCTTCACTTGTAAACGATTAAAAGACCATACCTTTTCATTCAAGAACAGCTGCATATACAATGAGTCACACATGGTTGTCAGGAGTAGTAACCAATACTAACCCTAATATTACTAACTGTCCTGCCCTACCCTTTTCCTCTCTCGCTCACTCCCCCGGATCATCGAATTCTAATAAATGTATCCAGGACAACCACTACAGGTCTATATTAGTCATCTCAAAGTAACTGACTCTCTCAAAGAGTTAAAAAGGCCATAGTCTTCTATTCAAAATCATCGCCTACTCTTGTGATTGTCCTCTTCATTCGGCAATGAATTGTAGTACTTTCTTCTTATATGTCTGCGGAAATATCAAGCAGTTTTCTACTGTTAAAATCATAGTGGTTATCAAAACAATGGTTTAGTTACACCCATAACTAACAGAAAAATTACACTTTGAAGCTTTTCCTGGTGCTGACAGGCAGGAGAGTGTGTGTGTGTGTGTGTGTGTGTGTGTGAGTGGGGTGGTCATCCCATAGTTCCCTTCCATATATTAAACAGGTAGTCTGTCCAGTACTGGGTGAGAGGACATCACGATTTTCGGCTTCCAAGCAGGAATGTGGAGTGGCGCAGTACTAAAACAACTAGATCAGAGCAAAAATACATTTGCAGGGGTTACGTAAGTTAAGCAATTCTCAAGTGAGTATTTTTAAATTGGTAATTAACAATGTGCTGTTAGGAAGTCGTAATGTTCCCTAAACATCACAGAAACTTGATTAACATCTAATACAGTTGTGGTTGAATGCTGATGTCTTTCAACAGTGCAGGAAAGGACTCGCTGAAGCTGTCTGATGGATATAAAAAGTGTCAAAGCCAAGTGCAGGGTGAAGGGGGGGGGGGGGGCAGGGGGGGGGGCGGTTTAGGAGGCAAACGAAAATCTGAGAGCAACTTTTTAAGTCCTTCAGAATCATTGGTATGTAACATCTGAAAGAAAGAAAAATAAAAATCTCTCCTTCGGCTACATAAATCCCAGAGCATGGCAGCGGTGGGGGGGATATGGATATTTTGCTTCAAAATGCGAGGCAACATAACTGAACATTTATACCACAATCCATTCATTGAAGAAGTTCATCACATTATTATTAATTACTACGGTCTAGGGAAATGGGTCATTGAGTGCTTCAAACATTCCGCAACCACATGACTTTGTGATTTTAACTCAAGAATACATTTCAAATGAGCTCCCTGAAAGAATGGAGAAAAGCACATCGCACGGAATGCAAAAATACCATCAAAGGAAAAGTATCGATTTAATAATATTCAGAATACTTAATAATGATTGATTGTCTCAGTTGTTTAACATGCTTTGTTATAAATTTTAAGGCAGCAGAATCAACAGAAACAGAAATCATGTCTCCAAGACATGGTCACTTCTGGTTCCGTATACAACTTCTTGTGTCGTGAAATAAACCATCTCCAGCAATATTAAGAATATGGCAACTCAGAACGCACGGTTATAAAAGGTACTCAGAAATGGCCAGGAAATGGTATAGTATCCCCATACTGACAACATAGGAGCAGCACTTCTATAACTTTTAATACCCAACAGGTAAATATTTGAAACTGACCATCTTCACTGGGATGATTTAAGGGCTTCTGGAAACCCAGGTAGTGAGGATATGAAAAGTAGGATGCAAGTAAAATGCATCTAGATTATTTTGTTAATGAGATTTTCTGTGATTTCTTTGACAAGCTAAAGTAAATTAACTCACGTTGGATTATATAAAATAAAACCCATCAGATCAGTTTACAAGAAGCATTGGTTTCTAAAGAAATCAGAAAACTACTTAAGAATGTCTACTAATGGTTTTAAATAAAATATATTTTCCAACAGCAAACCATGACAGTCAAACATAGAAAAATGCCTTTTGTCTGCTGAAAAGAGATACAAGGAAAACTTACTTATCAGTTTAACCACACATAGGAATGTTATGTTTTGTCATACTACTAGTGAACAACGAAGGACTATTCCTTAAGATTATTAATTTCATTTAAAACAATTTTTTCTGCTACCACTTTTGGTGGTCATACCCCAGTATGCAATGCCAACCATGAAATTCCATGGAAAAAAATAAAATTCATTATTAATATTGCGAATCCCAAAAAAGTTATTAATAGTTAAAGATTTGAAGCTCAGGCTCTCTGTAACTCTTGAATATCTTGAATCGTGACATTCGCCGTGTTCCTGTATAACTTAGTGATTTTGTTCCATTTACCCGATCTGTCCCACATATGCTTTTTAATTACAGCGTGTCTGGAAAAGCCGATATCGCAGCCACAGAGTATCTTCGGCGCCCTCCGCAAGGGGTATACTTCATACCGTCGCTGCACCGCAGCCCAAGTCCATCAATCGCGGCTGACAACGACTTCATAAGGCACTGGGACTTCGCTTTAAAGCAAGACTTCACCAAAGCAACCCCCCACCCCCCACTAAGCATCTAGAGTATTTGGCTTCATTACTATTTAAGCTATGTGAGACACTAACTTCTGTAAATGGGACACACATCTGAGCAGACGTGTGCCACTTCAGACGGGGCCCCCATCGCCAGCGGGGTTCTCCCTCCCTTTTTCCCTCCCTCCCTCCCTCCCTCTCTCTCTCTCTCTCTCTTTCTCTTTCTGCCAGCCCCAGTTGAGAAGCCTGCAAACGGAGATCCAAAAGGAGCCATCCCGCAAGAATAAAACTTTGAGCCCCGTCTAGGAGAAACAGGTCATTGGTCAGCGGTCTAAATATCCGTGCTTTTCTCCTGACTTCCAGAGGAGTATCTCTGCTTTCTCTCTTTCTCTCTCTCTCTCTGCCCTGACTTTGTTTAACTAGTATTAGGCTTGTCCACAATCCCCCTCAGTTCCTTGTTCCCTCTAAATCTCTGTTTATCTTTGGGGCGGCCATGATGAGCAAGATGCGGGACACAACAAAAAATGTTTCGGACCAGAATTTGTTTTTATGTGTGCTATAAATCTGACCTCAACCTGGACAACTATATCACAACAGTGGCCAGTTTATTACAGAGAATGCTCTCCTATTTTATACAACACCAATCTTACAAACAAGCCTCATCCACAGGAGGACAATGAATTATGTAAATTTTGTGAAAAGTTATGCCGCATGATCAGAAGAACAGAGAGAATAAGGAGGATGCAGGAAAATATTAATTCAACTCCAGTAAATTATTGCGGTAACTCCAGTTCAGGGTGATACAGTGGATTATTGGGTAGTGCTGTTGTTTGACATCCACAGCGTTGGGGGTTTGAATCCAGCCATTGCTATGCCTTTAGTGTTAGCAGGTTCTTCCCACGTTGTGTTGCTTTACATCAAATTCCCTGGGTTTTCTTCACACACTCCACAGACATGCAGCTAGACTATCTGGTGTCTCTAAATTGTCCATACTATATGAACGTGTATATGGACTGGCATCCCATCTAGGGTGTACCTCTGCTTTGTGACCTTTGTTGCCTGGGGTCGACTCGACCCCCCACCAGTGACATTGACCAAGAGAAGCGGTTAGGAGATGGATGGATTATTTCTACAATTTAACTGCTCTGGGTAGCTTACTAGTTATTTTTACAAATTCATAAACACCCAACAAAAAAAAGGATCAAACGGAAGTGTTAAAGAAAGCGAGGAAGATCGGTGAGGTAAGATCAGTGAGGTGAGATCAGTGAGGTGAGATCAGTGAGGCGAGATCAGTTATCAGCAGTAGGCTATGGTGGAATTTACTATGCGGTTTCACTGCTCCACCACATCCAGGAAAATGCTTAGCCGGTGCTACTATGCAGGGGCTAAATCCAGAATCAGGGAGGAGGGGGAGCTCTGTCAGGTACTAAGCATGGAGGGGGGGGGGGGTCCTAAATAACCTCTGTATATTAATTAATTAAACATCTTTTGCAGTTATGATTACAGTCTTAAAGATATAGTACATTCATCTGTCTGTATGTTCAGTTACTACTTTATAACAATACAAAATAAATAGAAAAATGTGCTCAAAAATTAATTTTTATTTGATATGAATATTGCATATATCACATAGTTAAAAAGTACTGTCGCTACAAGGAATAATCTTTGCTAATTCATTTATAATGTCCCCCTAGAAATAAATTAAAATATCTAGCTATACACGGACTGATTCATACACGCATCTTACCTCCAGTAGAGTCTGAGTACTAAGTGAAGTTTTGGCAGCAGTTTGGTAAGTGAAACAAATGAAAATAGAAAACCATGGTCAGAAACCCAGGTTTCATGTACATGTAGGAATGTCATCCGCTCGAAAAATGAATGTCTGATCAAAGCTACTAATGAAAATTAACATTAACTGATGAAGAAACATTATTTTAGCGCTAAATTCGCCTTTTATTAAACTTGTCGCTTTCAATTTTGTGAACTATTGAGACATTTAAAAAAAAATGTTAATGTTGAGGGAGACGGAGCGATGTTCCAACAAAGTGCAATTTGGATCCGAACAGGAGGGCTGGGCTCCATCTATATCTAAACTATCTTGAGCACACCACTAATAGCTTAGATGTTTCTGATTTCGCAGCCCAAGTAGGAGGATCTCCGAACCTCCTGGTCACATTTAAACTGGGTTTTAAAAAATGGTATTAAAAAAATTAGCCTGAATTTGACAGAAATAGGCAACTCCTTTACAAGAAGTGACTGAATACTACAAGCCCCTGTAGCAGTGAATCATCCACCCATCCATCCAGTATAGGGTCATAGCAGTAGAGTTTTTCTCCTAATAATATACATTTAGTGGCCACCTGCCTAGCTGTGGGTAGGACCCCCATTTTCCTAGAGAACAGCTAGGACTGAACAGGCTTTCATGGAATTTGGCCCATCATATTTTTCCACTTGCAGTCTCCATGTTAGCTTTATCAAGTTTGTCCTCAGAACTGCCACTGAAAAAGTAAAAATAATGTATATATACCGTTGTTGTTGAGTTGTTTATTGCACCATCAAACTCTAGATGCCATAGCACATGAAAGTTGCAGGACGGTGGACCGCAGTGGCAGTCCGTAAGATCCGCTGAGCGCTAATGCCTGCTACAGTACATCACGTCCATCACACAGATGCACAGGCCTAAGTCTCAGTCGAACAGTAGCTGAACCTCAAGACCTTGTCTGAGTTGCAGCTGCATGATTCGCCATTTGCAGCATCAGGCGATTGACATAAACAAAGGGTGCCTGTTAAAGTGGACGCTGAGTGTGTTTAATGTTATTAAAAGAAAGATAACAGCAATATCTGCCGTAAACTGACAGCAGCCATAAAATGCTTAAACTGAACTGAAGACAATACTCCACAGAACTATGACTCGGAGAAGTAATTAGAAGATGAATGGATGGATGGATGGATGGATGGATGGATGGAAATAATATTGTGCTGCATGCTCCCAAAGAGTATGCAACCTCAACAGTAATGCCAAGATCAGTGCTAAACCAGCTTTTGATTACACAACCCAAGCCATGAGCAAAATCCTTCTTAAGAACTTGTAATAAACAACATGCAAAACATATTTATTTTTACTTATGCAAATCTGAACTGTTAAAACATATTTCTGTACATATTTATCTTCATAATTGTTTAGGTGGGAAAAAGGCACCAAACTGAGTATTTGTTTAACAGAAAACACAGGATTATGTTAATAAACGATGTGTCATTTCTGAATTTGGAACAACAACAGGGCTTCGCTTAATGCCGTAAACCTCTCGAGTCCGTAGGCTTGGGACACCCGATCCGAGGCCCGGGTCCTGTACGGCACCAGCAGGGTGGCTTGTGACACATCGCACTTGAGCGGATTAGAGGTGCTGGTGGGTGGGGGGGGGGGTGTTATGTCATGGGAACAGTGCCAGATCGAGAGGGATGCTGTTTTCCCTGCCTGGGTCTCCCTGCCATGGCCTGTCTGTCAGGGACCTGTCCAGGCTACCAGGGGGGAATCACAGGCCCCACGTCTGAGGACCACCAGCACACGCCTCCCGCTTGCCCCCCATCCCCACCCTCCCCCATCCATCTCCTGTCGGTGTTGGGTAAACACACACGACCCTTTCCAACCCGCGGGGCTGAACCGTGACGCCCGGAATGGCAATGCTGACTGGGCCCTTCAAGTGCCCACAAGTGGCAGAGGGTGCGCAGATTATCTTCTGTGAGTCAGGCCATGGAAGCAGCAAGGATATCTCAGGATGGGATGTTTACCTTCTTATACTTAATCCATCTGGGAGAGCGTGAATTTGGCAGGTGGCTGAACATAACTCACTCAGGCACAAACATAGACATCTAATTGGCGAAAAGGAAACAGTAATCTTATCATGCAGCAGTACACCGTAGACTGCAAATATATACTGTCAGAGATTCTTTAACTTCAATACACACCCCCAGCAGAGGGATCCTAATTACCTGCTTAGGTAAGCTAAACAATTTTGGTTTTGTTTTTCATAAAATTAATTTTAAAGCAAGCATAATGCCATGTACTGTAGCCAACACGAAGATAGATCTATCTATCTATCCATCCATCCATCCATCCGTCCACATTTATTTGTGCTGAATTTATATATTTTTTCAATGCTTCTTCACACCACATCTCCCGCTATCTTATCGTATCGTTTCTCATTTTGGAAGATGCAAGAAGCAGTGCTTCCTTATGGCATATCTGACTTGAAGTGCAACATCTCAGGCAGGCATTCGCATCTGTGATGCTGAGCGGCGCTCCTGTGGCTCCCCAAGACCCCAGACAGATCACAGAGCACCCACTGGAATCCTGGGGCTTACTTCCCTTGTTTTTCATGTCACATCACAGTCACTGTAGCGACTGTGCATATGAGTGTTACAAATGATTCGTCAACCTGAACTCCTCCGTGCAATTCAGACTGATGGTAACTGAACATTCCCAAGATTTTCAAGTGTTTGCGACTGGACAATTTCTGTTATTGATGGAAATAGTAAACGTCACAGCTGGAAGGACAAAGGAGCCCCAGAAATGTCTGGAACAGGTTCAGTCATACAGCTGCAATTACCCTACAATGCAATATTGGCCAGTGCAATATGCTCCATCTGCTAAGGTGATGCATTAAACCATTAAGAAATGATGCATTAACCGTTGCATTGCAATGTACTGTTGCAAGCTTTGCATTTACATAAGGTACAATGTTTTCCAGTGCAATTACAGCGAAGGCTGTCATGCCACAGCGATTAATTGGCCCACCTCAACATTTTTTTTGGAGGGAGTGGTGGCTCTGATGCTAGGGCTCTGTGCCAGGAACTGGAAGGTCGCTGGTTCAAATCCCATGAATGCCCAGAGAGATTCTACTCCGTTGGGCCCTTGAGCAAAGGCCCTTAACCTGCAATTGCTTCATCCTGGGTATGACGTTAATCTACATCCTGCTTTATAAGGAGGTCCTCCAACTTACAGGGAATAACTTGGAGGTTGAATCTTTTACAAATCTAACAAAAGCACAGGTGCATCACTGTTTAATACTGGAATTCAGTAATAACTCTAATTAAAATACAATGAACACACCTCACTGGACACATGTCTCCTGGATTGTTCCCCATTGTGTTTCCCAGAACATGTCACCAAAAACTAAGATTCTGAAAAAGCAGTAAATCTGAGCCAAATAGCAACAGGGTAGCATAAGGGGTGGGGGGGGGGGTACCTATGGGGGTCACCGGGGACCCCAGAGCAGATGGGCCAGGGTGGCAGCGGGGAGGGTGGGGGCTGTAGGTACAGGGGTCTCCCCAGGTGAGCACAGCCGGGCTGAAGGCCTCACCTGAGCTCTTCTGAGCCTGTCCGCCTCTCACATGGTAAGCTCGGGATGCACAGCTTAAGGGACGCAGGGAAAACAGAGAAATATCCATTCACACTGCTGCTAATGAGCTGGCCCTTCATCCAAGCGGTACCGCTTTTACAGACCAGCGCTAACCTCAGAACACCAGGTCCTTTAGAGAACGAGCCTCCATCAGAAGTCACAACGCTCCAGGAACAGCGTGGGACGCGTCTCTGTTTGGCAGACCGTCGTCAGGGCGCCGCCCGACACTCCCCTTGAAACGGTGTTTGCTGGGCCTCCTTTCCTCTCTTCTCTGCCCTTTTCACTTCCTCCCACGTTAAAGTGACCGAGACCAGAAACAATTTGAAATTGGCCTGATAATAAAAACATTACAAATGTCAATTTTGCGTCGGGTGTCGAGGCGTTTCAGAGGTCAGAGCTGTGGGGTACTTTTGCGAAGGAGGATCAAAGAAAAGTGACAAGAAGAAGACAAACACAGAACAAGAAATAATAGCTGGCAACAAAATAAAATACCATGTCTATGAACAAAGCTATACAAATGGATATTTCAACAAAATCCTCCGTCCTCTCAAAATTCTACAGAAGCTGGTGAACGATTTCTTAAGGTGAGAAGACCATTCATACCTTTCAAACACAGGTCTCTATTGTACCATCTCACCTTCGAAGAATTGTTTTGTATTTGTAAATATTGCAGCTTTGCATAGATCTTTAGCGCACAGCTAGTGACGCAAGTTTGCAAATACAGGATAAATATCCTCAGTGCCATAAAGACAACATTAAGAACTGCTTTAATACATACTTTTAACACTATTCTTCTCTGGCAGATGGCAATAGAAATTCCTAAGTATTTGTTTTGTTTATTTCAAGTATATAGAAAATATATTCAGTAGAGATGCTGGCTTTGTGTTGATAACTTCCAGCACCACCACAAAGTCAATATGCCATCGCGCGGAGTCACCTGGCGTTATTCAAAATTTAAGAATAGAATAATTTTACCACACCTCAAAAGTACTCACACAGATGCAGTACTGAGACAATATTGACGCTCAAACAAGACTATTAAAACTCTTTTTAACATGAGAGTAAACTATTCTCACAATAAGCAGCCCTGATAGTTGATTACACTTAATGCCAGTGGTTGGTACAGAATTAAACTGAAATAAAACTGAAAATACTTAAAAACTACATTTTAAGATATCTCAGCAATGGTTATCACATGTAATTTAAGGCCAAGGGTATTACTAAATAATCACTGTACTTGATTTTAGTTGATTAGGGATAGTAAAATATTTTCCCTAAGAAAAAAATACAAATATAAAAAGCATAGGTGTTTAAAACTGTGGTCATATTTATGTGTAGGGTCAAGATCTTTGTATTTGGACATTTTCGCAAAACTATCAGATTGAATCAACTGGAGGCCGCCTCTCTTCTCATTTTTTTTCCACCGAATGAGTTACATAACACATGGGAAGGCGTTTCTCTGACTGTCTGTCTCTGCTTCCTGGGGTACCTTAATCCAGATCGCAAACGGGGCGAATATGGGTCAGCGGGTTAGGAGTGTCTGGGAGTCAGATGCCTTTCATGCAAGCGCCAGATCACATGCGCCCCCACCCAAAAAAAAAAAAAAAAAAAAAAAAAAAAATCTATATCAAATAAAATTAAATATTCAAGGGAGTGAACGCATTCCTACCTGCCCCTGCTTATTACATAACCGGGACCTGGCAGGGAACCACCAAGTTAAAGTGAAACAATGTCCCTCATTTCTCTAACAGCGGATCATCGCCACATATCACAGGCTACTGAAACCACGTCAAACGGCCGGGGGAGGGAAGTGATTTTTTTCCGTCATCTTGAAAAAAAAAACTGGAAAGATCTTTAATGGATATTCCCTCGCTCCTGCCTCCGGTTTATGGCTAAACCTGTTACATAACCGGCTTACATTCCTCATTCAACGTATCAGACTCTAAATATACCCCATCCGCTGAGGAAATGTGCACAAAGAGACGCGTCCGTGTCTGAAACTGCTTCGCTTGTCTGTGCCATTTCGTCCACCAACCTTATTAAAAATCAATGTAGATATTAGTGCATGAATATCTTTCCGCTGTAACTTGCGTTAGATGCGTAAATGGAGGCTGTCTACAGGGGGTGTGGCTAGCCGGAGATATTGTCTGTAGCCTAAACAGACATCAAATAATCAGCCATATTTAGCATTAATATTTCAAAAAATATTCAAAGCATTTTGGATGGATTTAAAAACGATCAGGGAAAATTATCGCAGGCGGTCTGTCCGTTCGTGATGAAACGGCTGGAAACCCGTCAGGTTAGGTGCTGGAATATGTCAAGGCAGCCTGTTTAGCTGGAGCAGAGGTATGTACGAGCAAGTAAAAGACACGCCGGTTTATTGCAAAAAAAGGCGTCCATATATGCGCATCCAAGGCAGCAGCCCCGCCAACAGCATCCCGCTGCTGTCAAATCGCAAACGGGAGAGAAAAGTTTAGCTACGTTACTTCCAAGTGGCAGTCGTACTTCTCCCCAAAAAAGTTCCACTTTCACAAGCATCTAAGCAGAATTCATGAGATCAGATTATAAAAGGGCATCAAATAAAAGCATTTCCATGCGAACGCGCACTGCGAGCAGTCCTGCAGAAACATTGCCGATCGTTTGCATTATTGTTATATATTTTTTTGGGTATTTTGTTTCAGATGTCGTATCCTGTTGCTACTTTTTAACCCTCAGGACGGCCGGTGAATCTGCCCAAATGGCGCACCGAAGCGGCGATTGTGAATTTAAGTGGCGATCCAGCGGCTGTCACGTTAGTCGCCGAAGTGGAAGTTTAATTTCTGGACGGTGCTGAGATCGATTCCCCGAAGCTCCCGAAACTGCGGTCATTTACCATGTTCACATAGGGAGCCGGCAGTTCTTTTGAACTTCACCGATTTTCTTTTTTTCCCCATCAGATGTCAATACTGTTATATGTCTAAAAGATACGTTTTGGGATCTTACCTCTGTTGGTGCTCGAACAGCTCTGCCTTCGAACCGGGGCTTGCTGGTCAGTTTTTCCGAGAGTCTCCAGGTTAACCGGGGTGTCCCTGACCGGGGTAGCCGGCTCCGCAGCGCCGCTGCCCGTGTCATTTGCCGGATCTGGAGGGGACTCCATGTTTTAAACTCGGATATATATCTTAACTGCCGGAGCGAACGGTTTCACACCGGGTTTCTATAAATTGCGAGCTCCGACGCTCGGGTCTCGCCGCCTATTTTAGAGTATAACTAAGAAGTGCGAGTGTGAGATCGCGGCAGCGGTGGGTGTGTGGGTCTGCTCGTCCACTGGCAGCGCTAGTGAGAGCTCCAGTCCTACAACTGGAAAGGGAAAGGTTGTCAATAGCCGAGATAATAGATGAAAAAAAAACAGTGCCGTCTTGTTTTCTGACATGGGGATGACATATAGGCTGCTACGGAACACTTTTAAGTCGGCTGATCAGTCCAATAACTGTTACAGGATCAGAGGTGGCGGAAGCTTTATATAAAGATCACAACGGTGCACTTTAAACAAAACGCCTCATAAAAACAAAAATGTCTGATTTTAACAAACCTACACATGTTCAGCGTAAATTATTAAAGAAATTATGAATTGTCAAACAACCTATAGCATCAACTGTCATTATTCTTACCTGAAATAGCCATAATTTCTATAGTAATTTTACTGCCACCACAATTAATCTTAATTCAAATATTAACGCGGGTCAAATAATACACCACACACTTTTTAAAAATCAAATGACGAGATTTCCTTTGGTCCCCGAAATGCGCTGCAAGACCACTTGTGTAAATGCGTTCAACAAGCTGTTTCTGAAAGACCTGTGTAATGTCTGGATGTGGTGAAATTAAGTCACATTTGTCAGTTCGTGAGACGGAAAATGAACTATATA
>JAODLC010000021.1:8384826-8424812 GCA_026781145.1 Hippopotamyrus pictus
CGTCCCCCCCCCCCCCCCCCCCCCGAGAGGGGGCATTGCCGCCGAGACATCCGGTGCTTTTTCAGTTCCAATTAGACGAGGGGAAAATTAAAATAATAAAGGAGCAAATTAACTGAGACCATGCATAATTGTGGCAGTAATTACAGCCAGAGCTGTTACAGCAAATTGATCATATTGACTTGCTGCCTATTTTGCAGGAAAACAAACAGAGCAGAAGAGCTGGGTTGCACCATGATAAGCAAGGCCCTAGAAACACAAAGGCAGCTTCTATGTCCTCACACACATTTACCTGGAGATGATAAGTCCCAGCCCTGACATTTTGAAATAAAAAGCAGAGTCTGGACAGAACAATAGAGGGAACACAGTCAACTAGTTGCATATATCGTGTTAAATGTCAGGCTGTGATAAACAGCGATGGATGCCGGCTTCCCGCTAGCACGTTTTTAGCATCAGCTAGCGTGCCCTGACTTTAATGTAAAAAAGCGAGGGACAAGCAAAAACACGGTCAGATCGGGTTTCTCTGGCAGCTCGGTTGGCTCGCTGCTCTCCACGCATGGTGACCGGGTGTCCGCTTAGGTGGAAGAATGGCTGGCATGCTTCGAAAGACATGCAGGCTCTCCAAGGAGTTCCAGGGAAGTAATAGGTGAAGACTCGAGCTGAGGGTAGGCTACGAATAGATATGTAGAGACATCATGTTGTCTTCAGTTTTAGTGCTCATGCTACAATCTGGCCCAGAACCATTATCTCACAGTTGTTGAAAAGAGGCAGCTACGGCTGACTGTGATTTGCCAGAAGGGTATGTCTAGGGGTATGTCCAGGGAGATGCCCGTACGAGACAGCAGAACGAATCGGGGCCCTCGGCTGAAGAGAGTCCAAATCCCTGAGTATCAGCTCCATCTCTCACTCCGCCAGGCTCTCCCGAAAAGGGCAGCCCTCTGCAATTCATCTCTCCGGCGCCGGCTCTAAACTTAGCTACTTTTTTCGAACGCCATGGCGCACGGAAACGAGGACAAGTGGAGCACGCGGGTTTATTCTGAGCCCGGGTGGAACTTTCCTGCGCCGATTAGGAGAGATCTCAGCACCCCTCCAGTTCCTCCTGGCGCAACCTGGGATGGGGCAAGGACGGGCTTGATGGTGCCAGTTTTGTTCTGAAGCTATGATGAATTGCAGCTGCCACGTCGGGCCGGAGCGTGAGAGGGATAACGTCGGAGCGGAGCAGGCCGAGGCTCCTCATTCCTGCCCGGGTTTAAGAATGATTGATTAAGCTGACACAAGCTCAGGAGTGCACCACCATGTCATTTATCTTCCTCATTACATAAGACAATATTTCAAATCAATAGGGTACAACAGAAGACACTAGAAGTACCAGGACATCCTTCAAATAAAGTTACGGCACGAACAACGATGGAGACATCAGCCGTCTTCTATTCATTTTTAATCATGTCCCAAATGTGTCAATAAGAGCCCGCAAATATTGACTTATTTATTCCAAATCGTGCTCGACGCTGTCAAGATTACAATGTCATAATTACAGTCGATGTCATAAACTGTGAAATTCCCATTCATTAGCATCACAGACATCTTTTATTTTTATCTGTCCCCCCCGCCCCCCCACAAGAATCGCTGTTTGAAGATGAATCCCAAATTAATCTCAATGCAAGTATTTCTGTCAAAAAGATTTTTAGCAGTTCTGTAGGACGTGCGCATGGATTATTTGCAGCAAATAATGCAAAGTCAAGTGACTGATACTCAGGATTATCACACATGTTATGAGCCGAAGTTCAGTCTCCCGGGAAAAAAAATGCCTCCTGTCCCTTTAAGAAAGGTGTACCTCTGCAAATATGCAGTGTTTTACCTGCATATTATATACATTATTGCGTACCGATCTTTCTTCCAGATGCTTAATTTACAGACTGTTCAGTTTATTTTCTCTGCTTATTCAGCTGGAGGTTGCACCATGCGCTTCCTGATATTAATGGGATCGGTTTATCTCTGGTTCTCCTCACTGGAAACACGTTGCCCAGTCTGTTAACTCGAGTAAACACCGCGCTGAGATCACGGAGGATGCTGGAGGTGTATCTGCTTGTATGGGCTCTGCACTGGGCGGTCCAAAGTTAACTGTGTAGGCAGTGTGACGCAGACTTGGATGGGTGGGGGTGTCAGCACAATAAAATAGATTTTTACAGCTGCTGAAACTTGTCTCGAGACTTTAAAAAAAAAAGGAAAGGCACAGAGTGACTCCACAGAGACACAGGATGCAGAACAATCTGAAAAAAGATGCCGATCAGGCAGTAATGCACATTATTAGAGAACTGAGCCTAAAATCTGTTGCAATACAAAGACATTGTGCTTGTTTTATTTTGTTTTGGTCAAGCCCTGAATGGTTCCATTAAGTGTGATAGTTCTGTACCTGTAAATTCTTCAGTGGATAACAATGGATATAAGATGCTTACATCTTCTCTGATATGCCGTGGGGCATCTGTTTAACAAAAGCGAGATGCCTTTAAGCATGAATCTTTCTGCTTTGTTCCTCTCCAGGCTCCTGTAAGGGGCATTTAAGGTCCTTCAGTGCAGCCTATGGGAGAGAAGGCTAATCATTTCTGTTTGAAGGGCTTCTGCTTTATTAAGGGCGCCTTGTATGGTGTTCTTGCCCAATTTACCACGAATGCCGTGAATCGGTGCTAATTTGGTTGCGACTCAAGCATGACATCACGGCACATCGTGAGCCCCTGCTCATGCCCCACCGATGCAAGTGGCCGAAATCTCGCACCACTGTCAAGATACGTCGGAGCAACATCGCTAATGAGACACATTGCGCAACGCATTCATTCTAAAGCCTGCGATACGCCCAGACAGTGTTCGGTAACCGTTGTCATAACACTGTGCGACTATGTCACAATGTACGCCTGTTGTTTACGGAAATGTGGGCTTTCTGGACTTTCTCATTTCTGACAGAATGGTAAAATTGTCAGAAATAATTAGAAAGTGTGGACTTGCTACGCTACGGCTGACGTGACAGCATCGTCTGCAGGTGTCGTTTGTTGTTTTGTGAGAGCCTTTACTCTGAGAACCTGTGACAATAATTCTGAATATCTGCGGATAACGTGAGCATTTTCATTAATACGTTCGTTATGGTTTATGCTGAAATGGTGGGCAGTGGCGCTGAGGCCCAGTGTGCTGCGTGACAGAGTGGGTGGCGTGCAGGAGCCTGCGAAGGTGCTACTCCCCTTAACACTCACATCACCTTCATCTCCCTACTAGCGCGTCGTCTCAGAACACGTCCTGCTGACAGCTGATTCGCTCTTCATCGTCATCTGATAACACGCTGAGGTGAGAGCTAAAATCCCAGAAAAAATCAGTTATGGGTTTTGTGTCAGGGAAGTACAGTTATTGTGTTCTGGTTTATCTGTAAAAAGAGAAGACGAGGAGATGATTCCAGTTATTTTTTAGAGTTATTATTGTCCAAAGAGAGTATGCTTACATACATCCATCTTGTTTCAAACTGATTATCGTGGTCTGGGCCACATGAGACCTGGAGCTGATCCAAGCCAGCACAGTGCACAAGTTTGATTCATACAATCTTATTCTTTGAAAACAAATTCAGTTTCACAGTGATGGAAACAATATGCCTCTTCCTTTTTACCCGTTGTACAAAATAATAAAATCCAGAAAAATGAAAGTGTGAGGTATTTAATGTAATAAGTACAATGTAATGTAATATTGAGGAGGTCCCATATTTACATCATGTGGAATCTCAAACAGTCTTATTTCTGTCGGTTATGGAAACTTTTTCATTGAAATACACCTGATACGTCTTCACTTTATCTTCCTCTTTTAGATGTTTCCCATCTTGTGGTAGATAGACACTATTTGTTTTGTGACCTATAATGGTCCTTTGGATACAGCCTGTTGGTTGTTTGAACTTAATAGGATGGCTGGGTAGGAAGTGATCAGATATTTTTGTGAATTTCACCCGTGTATTTGATTCTGAAGATCTTCCTTCACAGCCAACATGGCTACCCTGCCCATTGCTCAGGAATCCAGTCAGGACACTTCAAATATTTCGGGTATGACACGGTATAGCCCGCTATACAAGTGTGGTAATGGGAAAAGACTTTCAAAGTATTGAGAAGTTTGGAGAAAATCATCCAGAAAATGAATAGTTTAACACAGTGACATTGCGTGCAGTATGAAAGCACACTGTGTAAAATTTTAATCTGACAAAAGTTATAAAAAATAAAAAGAGTGTGTCGCATTCAAGGCGACTGACAACAATGAATTATGGTTGATATAGAATGCCGTCTTCTGGCACCTTGGCCCACAGACAAACAGACCAGACAAATGGGATTCTACTGGCTCATGGGTGGAGCCAGGCTGCTGTTACTGTGGGTGTTAGTTAAACAGACTAAAATATCAACATGCTGAATACACTCTGCACATTACTCTCTGTAAAACTTAAAAGGTTGGATCAAAACGCTCTTGGTGACCCAGATACGGCAGGTTTTTCTTGGCCTGATAAGAGATGGCTAACGGAACAGCACCATCTAGCAGCAATCAGCCTGAGCTCCACTCAACACTAACCGCCTTCTCAATACAAGTACGTTACATGACAGGACATGAGTGTTATATTTACATTTTTCAACCATTTTTTTTTTCAGAAAGTCAATGGGATGTTTGTCTAAAAGATTCTACAGATTACCCGTTACCCATATGATTCACAACACCAAGAAAGAAAAAATATGACATCAAAAATAAAACATTTTAAGAAAATGAGATTTGAAAATTTTGACTGAAAGCAGTCTAAGGACTCCAATCCAAAAGTTAACTTGTAAGCTGTTTGGGTCCAGTGAGCTCACCAGCTACCACAGCCTCGTCCCTCGTTCTTGATTCCCAGTGTTTGCGGGCGCCCTATCTCCACTTCTACAATGACACACTCTATTCTTGATGCTAAGCACTTCTCTCAGTTGCTATTTGTGGCTTAAGTAATATCTAATGAAACAATAATGTCACAGTAACAATGCTGAAAAATGCAAGTGTTTTGTCATACTTATATATAGCATAGCAGGAGTGTGAAAGGAGCTGAGAGGTGTGGAACAGTGAGCATTTGAAACAGATGACTGACTCTTTTTGTGGAAGAATTTCAGCACAACTGTCACTCTCTAAAACAGTGTTTCCCATTCCAGTCCTCGGAGACCCACAGCCAGTCTACGTTTTTGCTCCCTCTGAACTCCCTGCCAGACAGTCCACATTTTTGCTCCCTTCCAGCTCCTGGTAGAGCAAAAACGTGGACTGTTTGTGGGTACCCCAGGATTGGACTGGGAAACACTGCTCTAAGACACTGATTGGTTTGCAGTAGCACACTCCCCATTGGGTACTTTATTGAATGTCATCAGGATTAACCAAGAAGTGAGTGACAATGGTAATCCCACCCCCTGTGAATTTTGCTGCTTCCCATGTAATTTTTCAATGCCTGGTTCCATTATCATTAATCAATTCACCAGTATGTGTGTGCCTGTGTGCGCCTCAGTCTTAGAATCGTACATGGAGATTTGAATTAAAAATAATTTATATATTGCCAATTATCTATTAAAAAGTTTTCATTGACATTTTGTGTCCATAGACATGCACAATAAATTACTACTGTATTTTGTAAAAGGTTTCATTTTTAAACATTTTGTTTAAACTATAGCACTTATAGTGCTGGCATAGGTGTTGATAGATTACTTGTCTGTCAAATTATAAGGTTTTTTTTTGTATGTTTAATTTCTGTAAGTTTAGACAAATGAGGTGATGCCATTTACCTTTTCCATGGCTAATTCAAATTTAATTTACTGAGCTCACTGTGCAGAAAAATAACCAAATTATGACTTTTCATGATCCAGCCACATGGATCTTATCTGTCATTTCCTACTTCAATCAAGAGTTGAAACAACAATCTGGCATTAGGATGAAAAACAGATACATTTCTGTGTTGATTAAGGCAGGTAACAGCATTTATTATTGAAATTCATTAATTTTAGTGTTTCAACAAAGATCCAAGGATAAGATTTTAAACAACAGGTTACAATGTACATATTAATCATGCAAATCTAGTGAATAATCCAAATGATAAAAAGATATTTATTTCAGTTTAAGTTTCCCTTTATTTAATAAATGCATTAAATCGATCCTCCAAAACACCAGGGTCAGGAAAATCACAGATGACTTCATGCTGTATGTTAACTTGAGCTGATTGCAGAGATGGAAAATAAAAGTAGAATTAATCAGAGGGGCAGCTGAAAAACAGTGAAATGACTCTGCTGAGTAATTAAACTTGATACTAGTGTGTCAGGTTGCGGAAAGAAGCTTCTCACACAGGGCTGGAGAAAGGCCAGGACTGGAGTATGTGGTAGTGGAAATGCTTCTATTAAGCTCAAAATATAAAAATGAGAGAGTCTTTCAGGACAACCACATCATCAAGGTGAAGTCAAGTGACTGAATGAATTAAAAAGCACCGCTTATCACAGATAAGAAAACAAGGCTTTATGCTCTGGCTTTCCACTCTGTTTCACTGTTCCATTCATTCAACACTACATTCACTCTCAACTTAGCTGGTTAAACCTATCATCCATCACCTCTTGCAAACCAATTGGGCACCATTGACCAGGAAAAGGCCCATGCAATTGTGGCTGAGTCCTGTACCTCCTGCAGCCAGCTCACTCCGGAGATGAGAATGACATGCAGAGGAGCAGTTTTGCTAAAATGCTGCTTGACATGAATAAGAATTCATTGACTGCTGTGGTTTCACCCCCCACCCCCCTACACACACCTAATCCCAACACGATGACCTTAACCCCTACCCAGCCCTAACCTTAAACATAAATAACCAAACAAAATACACAACTTTTGGCTTTTTTGGTTTTGTTGATTGCATTCACAGATCTTTGTCGGCACCTGAAAAATGGTCAAAATAACAAGTTTTTAATACATTGTGGGAACAATTTTGATCCCCACAATGTAATATAAACACAATACACACACACAGACACACACACGCTGGAAACAGCCCATATGTTGCACAGATCACAGCAGGCCTGTCAGCACCTACAGGTATAAACCAAAAAGAACACTTAGATATTGAGAGAGAGTCAGGCTTCAAGTACTTCTGTAGTCTCAGAGGTTGTTACTTCGGCCCTTAGTTTTCGTGCTTATTCAAATCATGACACTGAAAAAGACTGCATATGATAATATAATATTTATTTGCCTCTCCGTATGCAAAGAACGGTAGAGAAGCACAGAGCGGCAAGCCTTTGCTTTTCTTTTCAAATAAATCCTGGCATTTGTTATGGGGGGGGGGGGGTCAGGAGGAGGCACTGATGGCAGCAGGTAGGACAGATCAACAGCAACGCTTCTTAGCACAACGTTATGAAATGAGCTAGTGGCTAAAATTGCTCCAGTTGATCGCCCCCTGGAGGGGATAGACGGCATTTGTCATGATGCACTGCATGTTTCCCATCATCCTCTTCTCTGGAACCGCCTTCAGTGGGTCCGTCCGTCCTCAGGCGGAGCTGGTTTTTGCGATGAATTTCTACAGACACTTGCATCATCAGATCAGCAGACCACAGTAGAGAAAAGTATACTGGCTACTATGGACTGGTCAGATATCTCCAGTGACTTGATGCACACATAAAAACACACGCAGAAGCACTCAGCAGATACAGCCTTACATTAACTGCTTTGTTTCTCTGCAGTCTCTTTTGTTTACCTTTCTCCAAAGTTGCGTGACTCGTAATTAAAACATCTCCACCAGCAGCAGCTGCTGTTTTGCTGTGTTTCAAAAGATGCGGTCAGTGTTAGAGCAACTCCCATTTAGACAAACTTTAACGCTGCTCCAAATGGCATTTCCCGCAGGAATTTGCAGCAAACAGCTTGCGTTAACGAGGAGCCTTGTGTGAAGAGCCAAGGAGTAGGCAGGACGTGCTTTGAGAAAATCAACAACTGTTCGCAAGACAGATCTCATTTGCTCACTATTGTTAGGGCAAATGTTCTTCATTTGACTGCTCTGTGTTCCACCTTCTCCTGGGATTTTCTACCTCGTTTTATTTATTTATTTAGCTGCCAATCAATGAGTGGCCTTACATCGAAAGCCACGTCTAGAAATTCAGAATAACAGAGACCTCCAGATAATTGGGGGCAGGTGCTCTGTATCCCAGCCTGATAGCTGGCTTAATGCAATGTAACTGCGATTTTATGGATACATGTGAAAACCCTTTTGGGATATTAGGATCAAATTAAACTTCTGTTCTGCTGTTATGGGTGCTTGCAATTAATAAATGCAAACAAATTTTGAGAAAATCATACAAATAATTGTTTAAAATTCAATATAATTCAAAATTAAAATTAAATTCAAGATTAAATCTGATGGAAAAGCAAATCTAGCTCCAAAGGATGGTTGGATCTACCAAGCTTATGTAAAAATCACCCGTTCTCTCTTTTCCTTATCCTGACTGTGCGATATACCATACATGAAATCTTTTTTCAGTCAGACTGTTCTTCAAAATGGTAGCCAGTCTATTTTCAGAATAATCCATTAAGTTGAGACCATCATGCAACCTACCATAGATGCTTTTCTGCTCTTGACAGGTAGACCTCCCTGTCATTCTTTTCAAATTTCCATGATCAGTTGTCAGATCCTGCCATCAGCCCTAAATGATGTACACAGATACTGCTCTGTCATGACTCAAAACCCTTAACTTTTACCAACCCTAGCAGGTGGAGTTCAGCACTTCTTCATTACTCTCTTATTATCTCCCGTGAGAGGTACCTCAAGGTTTAGGTTTTGGACCACTCCCTTTCTTCACTATACCCAAAATGTTCCCAAGAATGCCATGCCATCTTCTTAGAAATAAGCTTTCCATGACTAAATTCACCTACATTCTTGTCAGAGGCTTCCATGGCTCAGTATTTCCCACTGGCACTAGTGATATACCCAGTCCAACCTGGGACATTGATAGCATCTTGGCTCATCCTATAAAGGAAAAAAAGTGTTATCAGTACATTTAGATTCTTCCTTTCAAATATTTGAAGAATACACCCATTCCTCACAGTTTTTTGTTCTGGGCCCTGGTCCCTTCTTCTCTGACTGTTCCACCTCTCTTCTGCTGACCTTTACACAACGCGGTACTGTAATCCCCCGCCCCCCCCCGCCCCCACACACACACACACACACACACACAGACACAAACCACAGCTGCCTGTCAATGTTTCGACCTTTTAAGATAAATGCATGTCACCTTTTTTCCCAAACTCTCCCCATCGTTTCCCAGTTGTGGTCAGGGTCAAGTTAATTGGAAAGGCTTCCGGCCTACTATGTGACAAAAGACTTGGGACCTCATTATCTGCAGAACATCATCAACCCCTACAGCCCTTGCACTCCAGTCCACTCATTAATGGCCGGGCTTTTAATAGTTTGTACTGCACAGCGTTGCCTTTGCAGAGCTCACTCATTTCCTACCATCATCCCCCACTGGTGGAAAGAGCTCCCAACATCTGTCAGATCTGCCAAATCACTTCCCTCACCTCAGACTCACCTCTTCAAACTTTGCCTCGTTCCCCAAAATTTTTGCATTTTTGAGCAACTCCACCAGTAATATATACCAGTTTACAGTACCCACTAACTTTATATGCATAACATAAATATGAATTTGATTTGCTTTAGTATTGAATTTGACAAAAAAATGAAACATCAGATATACAGTATTGTATTTACTCACCATTGTTTATTCTGAACAAGACATTTTCTTAGTGAGTATAATGTAAATGTAAAAATTAAAATCGTGACATCTGGTTGTATGACTTTATCTTTGTCCTAAAAGGAATTCCTAGTAAATATCCCTGCGTCCTGCTCAGTGGTACAACTGCTCAATGGTGTCTCTCTAAGGTCTTGGAAATGTAACCTACCAGATGGAAATCTAGTCATATATTTGCATTTATTCATTTCACAATTTACGAGTTGCTGGACAGAATGATATGTGCATTAAACCACAGATAGGGTATTAACACATACACATAATCAGTATCTACTCTTGTGTAGTATTAAAATAAATATTTTTCATAACGCTTTACGTTTTACAACACCTGTTATTCAGCTATATCAATACAGTATTTCTATAAGCAAACATGTTTTATCTGCTTCTATTGACCAAAATAAATGCAAAGATATTAGATGAAACTGACAGTTAACAACTTATGGTGGCAGTTAATGTGAGTCTTTCAGGTATAACCTTGATTAAGGAGTAAAAATCTTGCTAATTCTTTTAGCAATTTTTTTGACATCAATAGATGTAATGTATAGTTATCCCTTCAAGACAGATGTCTCACAGGAATGGAGTCCATTGGTTTCAGACAGACTCCTTGTGGTCCTGCAAGAGAAGTAGATGATAAGAAAACCTAAATGATCAGTTGGTAGAAGTAGGAGGTCACTTTGATGCATTTATTTAATCTGATCCAAGAATGTCTCAAATGCATTGATTAATCATGAAATATACATGAAGAATGGCTTCAGAGAGAAGGACAATGGGTCTACTGAGTCACCAAGCAAGTCTACTGTCATCAAATATCTCCGACTACCTATTTGCATTAACCTCCTGTTTCACCACTTATGATGCCCGCAATCTTTCTCCAGCATCTGCTGCCCTCACAGCAGGAAAGGTAAGAATCCATCAACTCCCATGGGATTTGCATAATCTTCTCGCAGAGGTGCAGTGCGTCTGCAGATATCTGTTGCTGTGTCTGGGAATGGCACCGTGCCCTGAGTTTCATCCCCACTGCTGCCTGCCCTGCGTTCCACCAGTTCCCTCACATACCTGATGTCAAAACTACTGGTCCCCTGCAACTTCCTAGCCGGAAAGGCCCTATAGTGCATTTCAGGCTCAACTGCTTTTTAAACAACTTACACATCCACAGACACATATAGTTAGATTCGTACAAAAGCAATTAGCATATGTTTGCAAGTGTGCTCATTTTCCTCATTTGCTGTGAGATTTCTTTAATTTAATTCTTATTTATTTCATTCTTTCATTGTTATTGGTCAATATTCTAGGTCATTCCACTCAGATAAAAGAGAGAGTAGCTGCATGATGGATGCCCTACCAATGTTTTCTTTGATGAAAAATAACAAATTAGGGTCGTTTGCATTATTTCAGCTCTACCTGAAGAAACTCTATCCACATGATTGTGCACAACACTGTAAACTATGACTTCAAAGTTCCCCTCAATAACATGGTAAACCTAGAACTCGAACTGGAATTGAATTCCTCCTGGTTCATTTCTTTATTTTTCTGCCCTGTTTTTGCCTCAAAGGACTTAAAAAAACAAAGACTTCTATCTAAACGGCTGGGGCAAGGTATGCTTGGTAAAAGAAGGGTCAGCAAGCAGTGAGAGGAGGCCACCAAAGGAAGCACACTGAGCTACACTGCCTATGGCAACCGCTGTCAAAGGCACGAAGAGAAGGTCGTACATCAGACGCGTATATGGCACAGCTGGCTAGCTGCTCCCTGTCAAACACCGGAAACCTCCGCTCTGAGCTGTAAGCTGTTCAACTGATCTCAACAGGAGAGCCAGATCCCCACGCATCCAGCTCGCTTTGGCTCCCGCTCCAAGCCTGCTCTTTTTGACAAGCCCCCTTTTCCAGCTTAGAGGGGACTTCCAGTGAAGTCCACAGAAGACAAGTGAGCCTTCAGGGACCAATAAATCAATACCCCGCCGCCTCTCATCCGTGACAGGATTCTCAGGCTCACATCTATATTCATGACATACAATCGGCTGTTAACAAGAGATGTGGAAAGTGATTATTATGTCTGCTGTTTCTCATGCACGCACACAGACAGGCACTTGCAGACACGCACAGAGGCCAAGGGCAGATTATTTCAGGGATAAAGGGGTTACTCGACAGACAAGGCTATGTTCAACATTACAGAAGAGCACAAAACCGTCATGCCAAATACATAAATCCATATATAAATATAGATATAAATATCTTCATACTGTGATTTAGAACATATATCTGAATGTTTTTATACTACAGTACACCAAATTGTTCTATATATTTAAAGCATAATACAAAGCACTTGTAGACATACTTATTATATTACATCCATCCTTCCTTTCTTTCTTCCTTCCCTCCTTCCTTCCAGTTACAGGGACTCATGGTGAACCTGTGGCATATCCTGGGAAGCACAAAAAGGAGCCACCTGGGTTAGATGGCAGTTCATTGCAAGATACACACACACACATATTGAATCACATACTATGGGAAATTTAGAGCCACCAATTCACCTAAATGTATGTCTGGTCCAACACTGTATGGAGGAGATGCAGCAGCTACTTGAGGGTGATACCACTTGGCTCACCGCTTACCGACCACATGTAGCTGTTCAGTCCGCCAGCTCTCTACAACTCACCACCGTTCAGCCCAGCAGCTCTCCACAACTCCAGGCTCTGGCCGAAGGAGAAAGAAACAGAGGATGTGGGCTGTGCTTGTGGCTACTTACTGGGCAGACCCAGTGCCTCCAGAGCCCTGCCCAGGGAAAGGCACTGCTGAGCCTCCAGAACTTTGCCCAAGGGAGGCCGCCATTGCACCTCCAGAGCCCGGCCTAGGAGGGACCTCTGCTCTGTCCAAACTTCCAAGAGTCCAACCCACAGGTGTCCACTACTCCCAATCTTCCAGAGTCCAGTTTGGAAGGGGCTGCCCGCACTTCACCCTAGCCTCTAGAGTCTGGCCCGGGAGGGACCACACCCATTTCTCTTGAGCCTAGAGGATCTCAGCCTTGGAGGGACGTTGCAGTCCAAGACCCAAGTCAGTGACCCAGAGGGGGTCTCTCTCCCCATGCACCTGGCACCTTGCTCAGATGGGGTCTCTATATTCACGGTCCAGGCTCTAGGCTCCAGTACCCAAGAGGGCCGCTCTGGCTAAATCCCAGGGTCCCGGGGTCACATCGCCTGAACCTGGTCCCACAACTGCCGTGCTACCCTAATCTGACCCAGGAGATGCTGTTCTGCCTACGTTCAGCCCAGGTGAAACTACTCCCCAATCGGAACACAGTTTTGGGCTGCTTGGCCTGCTCTACTTTGTCTGCCGTCCCACAGAGAACAGCAGCTGGAGTCTGCCTTGTCTCCCTTCATCGCTTGGGTGGCCTCCTCAAAGTCACCTCAATCTCCTGCCAATCGTCACCAGTACAGCACCCACCTCGACGGCCGCCACCAGCCTGATGCCCAGCTCTGGGGCCACCGCCAGTCCGGGTGGAACTGATCCGGAAGATGCCCTCTAAGAGGACTTAGAGTGGGATCCTCTGGACCTTGCCCTAACTCCTGCTCCATGGCCCCCCGTCTTAGCCCAAAGTCCATACTGACCCAGTGCAGATTTGTCAGTGGTGTTAGCTAGACCCCTGAAGAGGGGCTGGGTGAGTCTCGGTCTTCAGGTGGGGGAAATGGGGGCACACTATTCATACCAGCCACCCAGACTTTCGTCTACCTGATGATATTCACCCAGACACCTCTCTGGCTGTGACCAGGAGAGGAACTGCGGTGTCCTCATGCACCGGCCCTGCGGTTCCCTGAATGCCCTCTTGCTCCTGCCCTGCAGTCTCCTCGACACCCTCCGGCTCAGCAGTCCCCTGAGCACCATCCTGTCCTGCTGTCCCCTTAGTACCCTCCTGCTCCTGCCCTGCTAGCTCCTCGGTACCCACCTGATCCTGCCCTGCTGATCCCTCGGCGCCTTCCAGCCCCACTGATGCTCTGAGGCCCTTAGGCCCTATGATTTGAATGGGTCCCTTCTTTCTGGGGAACAGGTCCAGGAGTTCCAGTTTTGCCGCCCAGCTCCCCAAAGTCCAGAAGACTTCTCAGATGTTCCCCGTTCCCTCCGGTCCCACCTTGGTCCCTGTCCTGCTACTCAGCCATGTCTCCATTTTGCCCTGGCCTGTGTCCACTATTGCTCCCTCCAGTGTTTCCTTCCCTGTCTTTGTTGTTCTTTTTCTTCTTTGCTCTGGTCTGGTGTGGCATGATCTGTCTGTCTACAGTATGTCCCTGTCTCTTCTGTTTCCTGGTCCTCACTGATGCCTGGTGTTTGTCTCCCTAATCCTGGGTCTGTTGTCCTTGATCCTGTCCCATATTTGGCCTGTTTCGTCAGTGTGGCTTTATTTGTTGATCTCTCCTGTTGTCCTTATGGTCCCTGATCTCTGTCTCCTCTGCTCCCTAATCTCCGCTGATGTCTGGTGCTTGTCCCTTTGGACCGTTGTCCCTGGTGCTTTGTTCTGTCTTGTGCTTGGTCTGTTTTGTGAGTATGGTACCTGTCCCATGTACCCTGTCAATCATGCTGTGCCCTATCCTATCTGGTGTATCTGCCTTTGCATTCAGTCCCCTTGGTCCCCACTGGACATTCCGCGTTGTGGTGGCGGGGGGGTACTGTTACATCCATTACATCTAGCCCACTTGATCCTCCTGTCTCCTCCCTCACATGGCCCTGATGAGCCACACCTGGTGCTTGTTGCCCCTCGTTAGTTTTCGTATATAAGTCCCTATTTGTCTCATTATGCCCAGTCTGATCATTAACATCAGTCCTCATGTTGTCTGTGTTCTTCCCTGCACTAGGCTTCCCATTTTGATCCCCTGTGGGCCTGTTTTTTTCCCTGCTCTTGTTGGTTTTCATTGAATAAACACACAAATAAACATTCCTGCCCTCCAGTCCTTCATTTGTTGTGATACAACACAAATATCATATTTCCCTGCTAAAAAATTTACACTGACATTTGATTATATTTCTGCATAGTTGTTTCAATATCCATAGTACCTAAATATAAATGTTTTTTAAATGTATAAATGTATTTAAGATCATATGATATAGGACTTAAAAAGATAAATTTAATTTACAAAGTTCATTTACTGGAAGTTATACTGGGGAAAATGTACAAATATATACATATAATTGCTGTAATACCTGCAGTCCATGTTCACTGTTATGGTCTTTGACAGAAAAAGGCAATAATCACCATTCTTAACAAGAGAAATGAAAACAAAAATATTCTTTCTGGAACTTAAGAGTTAACAGTCAGGCTATAATTTGTATCTTCTGCTTTTATTGAAGCCTCATCATATAGCCATTATTTCTATAATAGGAAAATCTGCCATGGAAAATGAATCAAGAATGAAGTCCTGAGAAGCTCAGAGGATTCTTAAGCCTTCCCACAGTTTCGGAAATGGCCTGGCTTTATTCCTCTAGGGTCGTCTTTTTCTTTTTTCCCCCAAATCCGTAGAACCAATTCTGAGATCTTGGAAGAAGTACATTACCTGTCCTGCTCCCCCAATAAACCTCAGAGCTTCGTCATGAAGTGGAATTTGTCAAATATCTATATACAGTATACCATATGCACTATATGGATATTGTGTATATATATATATATATATATATATATATATATATATATATATATGCACAATATATGCCATTTACTGTACCACGTAACATGGGAACTTCGAACACTTCAATATATTGTATAACCAACCTGGCTGTTGCTACAGAGGTGATTTTATGTAGGTCAAAGACCCAACAGAAAATCTGTACATTTAATTGTTTCATATTTGGCCAGCGTGCTTTTGATATTTTAGTCTCAGATATTTGTATATTTATTCTCTTTTATTCTTTGGATATTTTATTCTCAGAAGGAAATTTGTATCACCCCCTAATCATCGCTAATTCTATATGATGTTTTTCTTGCTAACCCCTTTTTTTGCTTAGCAAACTAGCAGATTATTCTGCCCACTTCTGCCTGTTACTGTAAATACTGCCTGTTACTGCAAAATAAAACCAATAATTATATGCATGTGTTTACCTTTTGTGGACTAGCTATTTTCTGATTGCCTCACTTGGACAAAAGTGGCTGGTAAAAAAATTCACGTAAATGTGATTTCCTCATTGGTTGTTCTTTTACAGTGGTTTCTGGATGATTCCTGTCTCTTTTATCGTGTCGTATTTAAAGTGACTTAGTATAGCAGCATTGAATGGCAAAAGGTACCCAATGCTTTCTCATTTTAACTGGTTATAGAAAATGGTGAGTCATATTATGGGATTGGTATTTGTGAAAACATGCATAATTACTCAGCATTTAAAAAAAAGTCGTACCATAATTACTAAAATTATATGGTACTCGCTAATGTCATATGGTACATTATACATTAAAATAATACGATGGAAAAAAAAAGTGTTCCAATCCAATCCAATGTTCCAATCCACTATACTCAGTACATGTTCCTTACCTCCGTACAATCCATTTAGTAAGTACTCTTGTATTTAAAATATTTTGTGTCGAAGATAGAACTCGATGTGTCTGTTACAATAGAAAAGATTAACCAGAATGTATTCAAGTTTTAAACATCATAGACAGTTTTTTTGAATAACAACCCAAGTGGGACTTTAGCTAGACTTTACTAAAAATTCTGTGAGCAAGCATATGAGATCAATCAGATTGCTTTACTAATCACTGGGGCCACAGTTTCTCCCACACACCCAGGTGTCATTAAGCCTGGCCTGAGGATCCGGAAGTTTCTGTGTCCTTTGGCTTGGAAAGACACCGCCCTGCCGTAGCATGACCCTCGGACCTCACCATCTGCTCCCAGGCCAGGCCTGCGAGGAACAAACCTGCCAGCTACGCGAGGGCAGCCCGCTGTGGGACAGGGCCTCTCTTCATCATGCCTGGACTCTCAGCCAATCGCACGCTTTCCTCTGATATCGAGTAAATGTAAAGATTCCCATGCTCTTCTCAGCAAAATATAGAGGGACAGAAGCTGAAAAAGGGTTGCTGTGATACAGAATTTTGGCCTTATTTATTGGCACAACAATTTCCCAGTATCTTGATTACCAATAAATTCTTACATACTAGTCACTCTGGTATTTGATCACATTCTTGGTGGATTTAATTATTGAAGATTAGATTGACGGAAAAGTACAGAATTCAGCTTAACGTCAAAGACCTGGGATATACTGTAGCACTTAGGACTAACAGTAGATTATTACATCGTTACCCACAAGGTAAAAACATCATCTCCACAAAATGCCAGTGCAACTGAATAATATGCATATAGTTCACAGGATTTCCGGAAAGGTTTCACCTTTTACAGATTTTAATAGAGTTGGGTATTGAGGTTGGATGTTTGAGCCACAAGTCAAATGTTCTTCAACAAATTTCTGCTATATTTAAACAACACAAGAAGCAAAGAAAGTCTTCTGAGTCGTGCACAGTGAGTCATGAAGCCGGCTGTCACTCTGCTCTGCGTCTATCCTTTGGCATAAACCTCTGATACACCATTGATCTGCTGAGTGCAACTGTTGATCTCTGCTTAAAATTTTCTCAGAAACATTATTCCCCATTTACATTTTATGTTTCATGACAGCCATTATAATAATCATAAATCATTTTCAATTTAAATTAATTGATTAAAACTTCTGCTACAGCAACAACAATCTTTTAGAGAAAGTATAGTGTTATATTAATTGTTTATTCATTTAAATTACGCTTTTTTATTTTTCACATCTCAGGGAAACAGTCTTCTTAAGCCCTTTTTTAATGAGTCAAGACTGTGAAAGTAAAAAGAACCATAAAAATGTTAATACATAAATCAGATGACGTGCAGAGAACAGGTGGCCCATTGATCACAGATGATAGTAGCTGAAAGTTGGTGATCATGCACAGGGATCTGATTCCTGAAGCCACTTCCTGCAGCTAATGGATGCAGAGAATGTATATGTTTGGATTGGACTGGGTGTTCAGGCTTGTGATGCCATGAGTGGTGATCCATGTGGGCCAAGTCATGGTACATTATCAAAAGAAGCCCGAGGCACATGGGAAAGCAGAGATATCCAGCACCAGATTTTGGCCCAGGACTGTAAGTGGTCACACATTGTTATGGTGGCAAGCCTGATTTGAGCTTGGGGTTCAACCACCGCTCAGCACTTTTGAACTATATGAGGCGTTGCTATAGGTGCTGAATTGAGCACAGCCCGAACCTGAGCGAATAAATCATCCTGCTCAGGTGACAGAGGGGCCCAGCACTGAGCCCCTCAGCGGTGCTACAGCCTGTCCAAGTGGGCGGGACTTCCTCCTGCGCCCAGGTGTCACGCTGAGCCTTACAAGGCTGCTGATGTCCACGGAGATATAATTTAGCAACTTCTTCCCTGCTACTCGGGTGATTCTTCACTCTCTGAGCATAAGAAGTTTTCATTTGCCTAGAATGCTTAATGACTGGAGAGACAAGCCGGACGCTACTGAAATGAAGAACTATAAGAACTGGCATAAAACTACAGAGTGAATGTAGGACTGTTAGAAAACTTTACAGCTAAGTTATCTGTGAAGTGCAAAGCAGAGCTGTGAGCTCACTTGAGTGCAGTTTGTGGTTAGTGCGTAAATAGAGTGTTATCTCTGTGCAGGTTTTATGTCAGTGGAGGTTTGTCTGGTTCTTGTGTCAACAGAGTTTCAATGTGTATTTGGTGTCATTGGGGGTTTATTTGTGAAAGTGATGTCGCTGCTTCACATTTTTATCCCGTGTCTTTGGGAGATTATATATGAGTCGGGTGTCATCTGTGTGTTCCCTCTTTAGGTAGGCGCACATGGCCCCTCCAGTATCCCAGGAGGATCAAAGGGCCTCACCCACTCGGTGACTGAATGGTTTGCTAACAGACCACCCTCAGTATCTAGATTTACAGCTGTTCACTTTGAGATTGTACTAAATGTACATGCTATAGAGCAAAACAGACGTATTTCTCATCCAATGTATCAGTAGAAAACCATCAAAATTATATAAATGTGTAGTATAGCCCAGTCACATGATAATATTGAATGAAAGTGAAGGAAAAGAGCGCTTTGTTATGTATTAAAATGGTGCATAATATCATTTTTTACAATGTCCCTCTAAGGGGCTAATGTACTCTGTGTCTCTTCTCATGCTTCTGGTTTAAGGATTTGGATATGAGGCGCACCCAGCATTATACCCCTGTCACTGTAACGTTTAAGACAGCCAGCCAGTTGCCTTACAATTTAAAATTAATTCAAATGAATTGCTGTTGTTACTGCCGCCAGTGCAAATTTGATACATTAATTCTGGAAGTTAACTTTGACCGAAAGGAAATTGAAATTAATTCCTGTTCCACAGTGTAAGATGGCAAATGTTAGCACGCCCTGCTGCATCAGACTCCGTTGTAACACTGTGGTTATGAAAAATAGTTTGCTATTTTGGAACCCCTGGCAGCCATAGTGAATCACCAAGGACTCTGGGATCATCCATCTTTTGTCAGGGATGAAGCCAAACGAAGCACCGTCTCCCCGTGCCGCTAAAGAATGAGGAGGCGCATGAGGAGGTAAAAATAAACTGGCGGCTCAGGTAACCACACAGATAAGTCACTTTGCAGTGGAGCTCCACATCTCCACTGTCACGATGTCCAGGACGAAGGACTAGAAGGCAGGCGTTTGGTGAACTGAAGAGGGGTTTTATTGGAACTAAAACTGAGCAAAACTAAACAGGGGCTGGAAAACAAATGAGGCCGCAAGGGGTCAAAACAAGAAGGCTAGTACAAGGACAAGGGCAGTCAGGAAGAGCGACATTAATGACCAGACTGGGGATGATGAGACAAACAGATACTTAAATACTGAGACTAAGGAGGGGCAACATGCAACAGGCGTGGCTCGTCGAGGTGACACTAGGGAGGAGACAGGACGGTTAAGAGGGCAGGGTAGGTAGAACAGTACAACCCCCCACCCCCGAATTGTCTGGCCACGAAACACCAACAGGGGCGTAGACCGAGGGGACAGAACAACGGGGTGAACACATGGGGTTGGCACTAGATGGGGTACCATATAAGACAGGGCACATAGGATAGACACCACAAAAGACCAGAGGGACAAGACAAGACACATAGTACCACAAGGGGAATGGTACAGGCAGGGGTCAGACCAGGAACCATAAGGACAACAGGAGAGACCAACAAACAAAACCACACAGATGAAACAGGCCAAACACAGGATAAGACCAACTGCAACAGATCTGGGATTAGAGGGACAAATGCTAGACATCAATGAAGATTAGGGAGCAGGAGAGACAGGGACGGACAGAACATGCCACACCAGAATAGGGCAGGCAAGAGGGGGAACAACAGACACAGGGATGGAAACACCAGAGGGGGTAATAATGGATACAAGCCAGGGCAAAACAAAGACAGGACAGGGAACTGGGACAAGGACCGAGGTGTGGCCAGTGGAAAAGGACTATGTCTGGGGAGCCTCCCGAACCCTGAAGAGCTGAGCAGCGACCTTGAAAGCAAGACCCTTCCGGACCTGATCATCAGTAAGGCAGGGCCAATCTGGACCACAGAACCAAAGGGCCTTGGAGGACCAGCAGGGCTGGAGCGGGAGAAGGAAGAGGGAACTGCAGGACCAGAGCAGGAGGATGCCGAGGGAAATGCAGGGTCGGAGCATGAGGGGGCCGCCAGTCCTCCCCTCTTAGCCACAACTGGAGAGTTGTCCCGATGGATAACTTTGGGCAAACAAGAGCCTGAGTGGCTGGCGTGGACAGCATGTGACTCAGCCAGCCCCACTTCTGGGCCCCAGCCGATACCACTAAGTGTACCAGGACCTAGGACTGGATCATGGGATGTTGGGCTGAGGCAGGGGCCCATGGAGCAGGATTTAGGGCAAGGTCCAGAGGGTCCCACTCTAAGTCTTCTGACTTGGCATCTCCAAGGTCAGCCTAACCCGGCCTGGTGGTGACTAGGGAGTTGGGCTTTGGCCTGGCGGTGCTGGGGAGTCGGGCATTAGCCTGGCAGTGACCGGGAGGGGATGAGGAGACTGCTTGCAAATAACCAGGAGGCAGTGAGGAGGCAAAAACAGGAGACAAGATGGGCATCAGAGGGACACCAGAAGATGAGGTGGGCACTGGCAGGACACCTGGAGGCGAGCAGGGCAAAGCTGGGACACCTAGAACGGACGTAGGTGGCATGGTGGTTGTGAGACTGTGCATAAGCGATAGGGCCCCTCTTGGGCTGGGAGCCAGGGACTCAGGCGTGTAACCCTCAGTGGGCCAGGAGCCTGGAACATGGGCAGAGCCACCTTTGGCTGCAGAGTAGCCCTTGTGGGCCCAGCGATAGCAAGGATAGTCTCTGGGACGTAGCAGAGCCGGGAATGGCCTCTGGAGGCACTGCAGAGGTGAGGAAGGGCTTTGGAGGTGCTACAGGGGTAAGGGTGGGCTCTTGAAGTGCTGCACGGGCAAGAACGGACTCTGGAGGCACTGCATGGGGGAGGACAGGCTCTGGAGGTGCTGCAGGGGGGAGGTACCATAGTCAGCTTCCACACAGCCAGGATTCTCCATCCAGGTTGGCGTCCAGGAGGGAGAAGAGGTCGTTACCTCATAGGCGAGGTGGTTCTGGTGGGTCCATTGCTTTGGTTATTTCACTAGTCCCCAGATCTGGGGAACATGGAGGATTCAGTCCGCTGGATTCAAGGAGGCCTGAAAGCTGGGACTGAGGTAACAGTAATGGGGTTTCTTTGAGAGTCTGGTCATTCTGTGACATCATGCAGGACGAAGGATTAGAAGGCAGGCATTTGGCAAACAAAAGAAGGGTTTTATTGGAACTAAAACTGAACAGAACTAAACAGTTGCTGTAAAACAAACAGGATCGCAAGGGGTCAAAATGAGTGCAGGGAAGGACACAGGCAGACAGGAGGAGCAATGTTAATGATCAGACAGGGGGTGATCAGACAAACAGATACTTAAATACCAAGACTAATGGGGGCAACAAGCAACAGGTGTGGCTCATCAGGTCACGCTAAAGAGGAGACAGAAGAGTCAGATGGACATGGCTGGCAGGATGTAGCATGTGCTATGATTCCTGCTCCCTTTTTCTGGCCACACTGATATTGTGCCCTTATCGTCTTCAACTAAAAAGGAAATGACCCATTGATAGCTAACAAGTTTCCAAAAGGAGGTTTTAAATTCCATGTACAGTGGTACCTCAGAACTTGAATTTAATTCGTTCAGAACTCTGGATCGAATCCTAAAAAGTTTGAGTTGTGATCAAATTTTCCCCATAAGAAATAATGGAAAACCAATTAATTGGTTCCCGGCCCCAAAAAAATTACACCTTAATATGTTTTTTTTTTTAGCATTTAAACACAAAATGAACCGGATAAAACAAGAAGAGCATATACTGTACTGAACACATCTAAGCACATTTATCAGTAATTTGTAAAGTAAGAAAATAAATGTATCCAAATAATGTGTCCTGCCCCGATCGTCCGCTCCTTCCGCATGCCACGCCCCCTCGTTAACCCCGTGTGGAATCTCCGTGTGATCAGCTGTTTCTGGTTGTTTTCATTAGTCATCTGTATTTCATCCGTGTTTCAGTTTAATTGTTTCCCCAGTCCGGTCATTGTATTGTCCGTCTGCGTTTTGCCTGCCTTACCTGTAATTAAACCCCATATTCCCCAATACCCTGACGTCTGTTTCCATTCCGTCCCCGCTCGGCACAACAATATTATTATACAGTAATTAAACGCATTAATGGTTTATTATTAATATTAAAATAATGAATAAAAAATCTTTATTTTTAAATGTATTTTATTATATAATAATAATTGCTGTTACTGTTTATCATTGTCTTAATGTATTTTTACTGTCTAAATATATGTATTCAGCTAGTGTAAACATGCACCTGAGACCGATGCTTTACCATTTGTTTCCTCTGAGACGTGCCGCGTGACTCATTTCCCCGCGCGTACAAGTTATCTTAGGTCAGCGTTCACGGTTTGATTTCTGAGATTAAGATCGAGCTCTAGGTATTTTTTTTTTGAACTGGTTGGTTCGACTTTTAAGAAATTCGTGTTCTAATGAGTTAGAGAACTGAGGTACCACTGTACAGTAAAATCCAGTTATAATGGACTTCAAGGAACCTGGCAAAGCAGTCCGTTATATCCAAAGTCCATTATATCCAGAGTTGCTGCATGCCCAGAACACAAATACAGGACACCATTTACTCATGCCACAACCCAGAGAAAATCCAACTTTGCCTGATCAGATGCATGACTATTAATAATCCCCACTACTTATCTGCGCTGGATATCACCGGTATGCCACTCGCCTTGTAGGCGGAGCCTGCATGTCCGTTATACAAGTAGTAACAAAACTATAGTTAAAAGTGGCCCTGGGGACCAAATTGTTTGTCCGTTATAAGCGAAATTCCATTATATGAGAGTCCGCTGTATCCAATGCTTTTTCTGCATGTTTGTAAAGGACCAGCGGACCTTGTCCGTAATTATAGACGATATTCTGTTATAAGTGAGTCCACTACAATGGGATATTATTGTATTACTTTACAAATAGCCTCCCTTTTACCACTTGTAAATGGTAGTAAGTCATTAATAAAAAGGAAACTGTTTTATAATTTGTTTATAATGGTCTATTAATGATTTGCAAAATGTTACAACCTAATTAATAACCTGATTATATACCATTCAGAAACACTTTTTAAAGGAAGTCTTATTGTAAAGAGGTACCAAATTCTGTTACTGCTTGTAAACAATGGAGAGCATGGAATCTCCTGACTGACTCCTGTACTGATTTGAGTCCCACAGCTTAGGCTGAGACACAACTTTGGCTGTTAAGTGCACACTTTATATGAGAGGAGCCTCACTGTCGTGAGTCCAACATGAACAGGCAACAACCTTTATGCTGTCCTTTGCCTAAGCACTTCAAACTAACCTGTGTGGGTAGGATCAGTGCTGTATACAGAGCGAGTGAAGGAGAATATTGCATTGTGTACAGAGTTTATGACCCGTACTGTGTACAGCGTGAGTGATGGTGTATAGTCTGTGAGTGTGACCTGTAATGTATGTTTCTCAGTGGGAGTGTGTACGCGTGACCTATATTAAATACTGAGGGAATAAGGGGCTAAAAGATAAAATCGCACTCTGTACAGTATGGCTGTGAGTGACCTATAGTATATACAGTACAATGGGAGTGAGTATAACGGAGAAAATCAAATTCTGTAAATTGTGGGTGCATGTAATCTCTAGTATCTCTGCCCTATAGTAAACCCAGAATAACAAGGTAAAAGAGAAAATTAAATTCTGTACATTGTGTATGTCTGACATGTAGTTTGTCTTTGCGTGCATGACCTGTAGTGTATACAGAGATTAACGGCTTATTAGATGATTGCACCCTGCAGACAGGAAGCAAGGCAGAGGGATGTCACACCTTGTTGTCAAAACATCCAGATGGATGGGAGACATGAGCTGAGGGCGAAGCCTTCAACTTTGTTGTTAAAGATGCGGCAGCAATTCGATCTATGTCTTGCAGCCAAGCTAAAACAGAAAGTTTACTTCATTTATGCAAAGTTTATGCAAAACAAATTCTGTGGTTAATGCAACAGAAAGTCTATCATATTTATGGAGCCAAGCTGTAAATATAGGGAATGCTTTTCCAGTGGGAAATAAAATATTTAGTTAAGTGTGTCTCTTTATGAGATAGCAGTGAAAGTAAATAAGCATGCTGAGTGATTTAAACATCATTGGGATTGGAAGAGAACTGACAGTAGATTGCATTAAATAATTCCAGTTCCATGCAGTATTGATGACACCAGATGCATTATCAGTGATTCATATTAATAAACAACAGGAGAAAATGCTATGGCAGGTCACAGGAACAGAAGCACATTGGCAAGTGCGAGTACAGAATATTGCCCCAGAAATTACAGAATAAGTTTTTTATTAAGGATAGGAAAAACAGAGATGGAGGGAAAAAGGCGGAAGAATCCCTGTCACCCCCTGCATAAGACAGTGGGAGCGTTACATAGCTCCTTCAGCAACAGACTGCTACATCCATCATGTAAGAAAGAACGCTTCCACAGGTCCTTCATTCCATTTGCCATTCGACTCCATAACACCACAGTCAACTAAAGTCCATTGCTTTATTCATCTGAATGTCCATCATACATGAATGTTCCTTACATTTGTGCAATATCCACTGCATGTGTGTAACTTCTATATTCATATCAACTGGGTGCAGTATCTATATTTGCATCCATAGTCTGTTGTAACAAGTAATTTCCCCTGGTCTGGTATCAATAAAGTCTTGCCCTGTCCTGTCAAGTGTTGAGGGGTTGCATAGTGTAGTGGGTTTGGGCTGGTCGTTGGCTCCAGTCAAGGTGTGGTTTCACACACACACCAGCACTATGCCTGGGCTTGAGGCAGTAGCCAGGTGCTTGCCAAAGGTTTCTGAGGGAACCTTTCTTTTAGCCCCTGAGCTTTTCCCAGCCTTCTGAGTGACTGGGCTGTACTGGAATAAAAAATCAGCCCTAGATTCCACAATAAATTTTGCCGACCAGGGGAGGAGGGGTGGGGGATTACTCACTATGAATTTTGCTGAACAGGGGGCAAGGTTCCCCTATAATAACTGTTGCCAAGTCATACCCTTGCCTAGTAGGCCAGATGGCCAGTCCAACCCTGCTGGATGGATGTATCACGTCTGAAGGCAGTAGCAAATGAACAGTGTGGCCACAGGACCTCATTCATGACCTGTTGGAACGTGTCTAGGGTCCTATGTAGCCCAAAAAACTGAGCACTGCCAGTGGCCACTAGGGGGTCTTGAAAGCAGTGTTCTCCCAAGCTGCTGAGATCAGGGGTACCAAGGTCTAAGGTGCAAATGGCCCTTCCTAACCTCTCCATCATCTTGTCAGCTCTTGGCATGGGATAGCTGTCCAACAGACACCTCATCCAGCTGACCTAAAGTCATTACAAAACCAGTAGGTATCATCCAGCTTGGGTACCATGACAGTGGGACTAGACCAGGGGCTGCAGCTCTCCTTGATTACTCCCAGCTGCAACATCCTCTGGTCCTTTACCTCTGTCACCCATTTTCTAGCTTTGCTACTACTCAACTACCTCTTGGGGGTGGTGGTCCAGATGTGAGGCTAGGTGATGTGTGTCTGGCCAGGGGTACAGAAGAACACATCCTGATACTGGGCATGGAATTGTCTTACCTCCTGGCATTGAAGAGCATTCAGTTAGCTCCCTATTTCTACAATATCCTGAGTGGTAGGTTCCTGCTCCAAGATGCCTCAAGCTGACGCCAAGGGATCAGGCTCAATTCACTTTTTCAGGTGGTTCTGGTGACATACTTGCTCAGTCCTCCAGTATCATGACTGACTGATTTGGTAGTTCACCGATTCCACTTGCTCCTTGGTAGGACCTTGCCAAGTAGCCAGGATCTTGCAGGATGAAATGGGCCCAAGGGCAAAAACCAACTCACCTTGCTGGAATTCTCTGAGTCGGGTAAGCCAGTTGTTCAACCACTGCTGGGCTTGTTGGGCATCTTCCAGATGTTCCTACATCTCAGGCATTACCCGTATAATGTGTTATTTCTGGACATGCATGCGTTTCCAGGCCACACAGTAAATGTCCCGGAGTTATGTTATTTTTGAACTTTTGGTATTCCTGTTAGCTTTAATGGCACTTTAATGACACTGTCCAGCCTCCTCTGACTTCTCTCATTAACCAGGTGTTTTCACTTACAAAACTGTCTTTGCCTGGATGTAGACAGTGCAGTGTTCGAAAATCCATGGCTGTTTCTGAGATGGAGGAACATATCAGGGCCATTTAGATCATGGTTCCTACCCATTCCATGTCATGGCACAGCATGGTGCTGGTGGAAAGAAGATGGTGATCCACTGAGTGGCTCCAAGACAATCAAGGGTTTATTGAAATAAGTGAACACACCAGGGGAAAACCACCAAAACAAAAGGACCACAAGGGGTCAAAAACAAACGGGAAAATAAACTAAAGACTAAGAAACAATCATGACTAAGGAACTAAGCTAACACATGGAAAACAACTAGGAAATAAACAAAGCAAAAACACACAGTAAATCTCCAAACATGCTGTGAACATAGACAATGATAAACTAAAGAACATAGTGAGGAAAGCACTTAAATACACACAGACAACTGGGCTAACAGGGGGTCATGTGTGGAACATGACCAAAACAACCCATTAACAAAGGCAAAGGGCAACAAGCAACTGGTGGAGAAACAACAAATGAGCACAGAACTAGGGATCCTTAACAAACACTGAAACTAGGAAACATTAGCCACGTAACACTAGAAACTAGGCAACATAACACAGAGGGCTGACTACACTAAGAAAGACTAAGAACGAATACAGGCAAAACCAAAATCAAACAGGACACAAGCAGGACAGACTAAAACAGGGGAGCAAAGCCAAATAACAAAGAAATAACAAACAGTAGCGAAAACAGAAAATCAATAAACAAACAAAAAAGCTAAGGCCAGGTTATAGACAGCCTTGAACCCGCAACCGGAGGATCTTAGTCTCTAAACTACGTGCCAACTCATAGAGCTATATGGCAGTCCAGGAAGGAAGAAAAGGACACTAGGGCTGAAGGGATATGATACAGAGAGGGGGAAAGCAGGATGACCAGCATCACCTGCTGGCCAAACAAGGAAGAGACACAAAAGGCAGGTGTCAGATAGATGCCAACCCGGACAATTCCAACACTTAATCAAACAGTATCTGAATATCTTGACACTATCTGGATACTTTATATTTTGAGTTATAGTCACAGTTATTTTTCAATAATAAGTATGTGTGTCCACTTTATCTCCGTGCATGTGGGTATCTTTTTGTGCGACCGCATTATTTTCCTGTGTCTGTGTTATTTGTCAGTGTGTGCATCCTGTCTATTTGCGAGGGAGGATTATATACAATATTGTGAGTGACTGAGGGACTGGTTGGTTCTATGGTGTAGCAGGCCAGGATTGCTTGGGACATGACTGAGTGAAGGGGCTGGAGTGAACCCATTCTGGAGGAATCCATTGAAATGCTTTGTATATTTTATATATGTCCCATCCTGAATGGATAGTGGTGAATGGGCTAAAAATGAAAAGAGGAAGCTATTAGAAGGTGGTTTACCCTGGACCCCCAATCCCATCTCCTGGAGGGAGGGGCTTCATCTATGACAATATGAAGCTACTGAAAGCGATATGAAGGTGAGAAGACCCTGGTTTTCTGCCGCCCACCTAATCTTATAAAACAAGCAACACAAACTATGCATTTTGCACATAAACACACACACACACAGGTTTGTAACTATATCTTTGTAGGGACTATCCATTCATTTCTATGGGGAAACATGGCCCAACATGACGACCTTAACCCCTCCAAGCTCTAACCTTAACCATGAGTCACCAAATAAAAGACATACACCCATCACATAACGGCCAAGTTCCTTTCCTATGACTAGGTTGTTAAGCGAATTGGTAGGAAAAAAAAGGGGCTGCCCCATACTGGAAGCGGGTTTGTGTCAACCATCTTTAGATATTGTTTTAATGTCACTATTTACATGATTTTGCATTTTTATAAATGTTTATAGAGTATTATACTATATATTGTAATAAACAGAATAGAGGTAGTCAGCTCAAATGTACATTACTTCAGTTTGAATACTATAATTACAGGTAATTGTTTTTATTTATTCTGCATAATGAAAAGGTCTAAAGGAAACTCCAATTTAATAACTTCAATTTGCATAACTCTTACATATTACAGAACATAAAATATAATCAGCAAAAATAATAAAAATGATGTACCAAGAAAATCAAAATTGTAAATAAAGCAAACACTAGTGTAGTGAATTGTGACTGACTGCGGGAACGAGGCTAAGAAAGGGTGACATGAGATGAAATGTCTGACGCCAAGACACCTCACTGCCATTTCCGCAGCTGAAATGTCTGACGCCAAGACACCTCACTGCCATTTCCGCAGCTGAAATGTCTGACGCCAAGACACCTCACTGCCATTTCCGCAGCTGAAGTTTTCCTACATTGTACATCACCGACTGGTTGGAGAGCTGGTCGTAAGTCCAGGCAGTCGTTAAACAGGTAGGTCGTTAAGTGACGAGTGTCTGTACAAGACTTTTGGCATTTTTATTTTTTTGATTGCAGTCACAGATTCTTATAAATTGAGATTCCCTTTATAGGTGGTCCCAAAAACATCAAAATAACATGATTTTATCACATTATGGGGGCATTTGGTCCCCACAAAGTAATATACAGTATACATGACCCACACACCCTCACACACATAGATACACTTAGACTGTCCCTGTTGGTGTAAGTTCCATCAGAGTATAGCACATCAAAAAATATTTTCTACCTTCCACAACACTGTATGGTCAGATACTAATCAGTTTCAGGTAAATGAATTCTACGCATGTGTTCAATCCATGGTACTGCTCCTGCCTAGAAGTTCAGCTATGGTGATTATCACGGGGAAAGGTGAGAGTGATGTGGTAACCGTCTAGTAAAGTCCCTTATTGCCTTTCTGCTGAGTCTGTGTGACCACTCATCAGCGCATGGTGTATAATCCAAAACACACTGGTTGGAGGGAGATAAGCAGTATCAGTAGAATCAAAGCTTTCTCTACCAGGAGCAGTTATTGGTTCCAGCATGTGCCTCACTGTGAATCTTTGGTCTCTTAGAGGAGCAAATCCATCTCAGTCCCATACTTACTATGGCACTCCTACTCTAAGACAGTCTTTCCCAATCCAGTCCTTGGGGACCCCTAAACAATCCACGTTTTTGCTCTCTCTGGGAAATGGGTGGGAGCAAAAATGTGGACCCTCTGGGGGTCCCTGAGGACTGATTGGGAAAGACTGCTCTAGGGGAATGGTGAGGGATGGGCCAGACTACCCCCCTGCCCAGATTCTGGATGGCCTCATGCCGTGGCAGTAGGATAAGCATTGTGAAATGTCACATTTTGACTAGACCTCTTTGCCTAACGTGTTGCAGGACAGAGGTCCCTTTGGCAGAAATCAGTCCCAGGCCAATCGCTCAGTCCAATCGCATAAAAAAGAGGACCCCACAGATCAAGCCCCTAGAAAGTGAACATGACATAAGGGGGCTCTTCTCAGAGTCTCCTCAGGTAGTCATTTAGCATTATCCCCCTGTATAGTTCTTAGTGGATGTGGCATTCATCTTTTCTCAGGTTGCACTCCTTTTTCTTTGTGATTATGGTAAGGAAACATCAGGGCGCAGCATTAGCATTTGCTGAACATCTTCCCATCCTGCAATGCCACCTGGAAAAGAAACGGCGCCAGCTACTCGAAACAGCCTCTCCTTATCTGTGTAATGTATTTATTTGTCTCATTCCCATTTGTATTTGTTCTTTAACAATGTGGACACATTACTGTAGCTTGCGTGATGTGACTTTTTTACCTCATGGCTTTTGATGTTGTAGATATATAGAAAAGTCTTATATCTTCAATGCTGAGCATGATACACAGCCACCACATTGCAACATTTAATCGGTTAATTTACCTATGTGCATTTAATGTGAATTTACATTTATTTTTTAACATTCCTTTTCACTCATGTATAATGCATTATAGATGCCTTCATAATGCATTATAATGCATTCATAAAGGATTATAACAATGGCTATATCTACATATAAAACGGCATAACACAGTATAGCCATGTTTATTATGCATTTTGAATGGTCTATGAAGCTCTAATATATAATGCACTATACATACTTTCATAATGCATTTTAATGGCTTATACTGAACTTATAATGCATTATGAAGGTATTTACTATATAGTGCATTATAGAGGAGAGCTTCACAGAGCATTATATCATAATGCAGCATAAACATGGCTATAACGTGTTATGCTATTTTTAAGTAGTTATAGCCAATGTTATAATTCTTTATGAATGCATTATATTGCTTTATGAAGAAATCTATAATGCATTATGATGACTGCTTTGTTTACCATTTGTTTTTGAAGACAATTCTTTCCAAGCTTTTTTTGCCAAAAGACAAATAGCACATTACAGACATATACACTCTCAAGTAGTCAACTAGGCTTAAGTGCAGCTAGGCTGAGCATCCAATGAATGCCCAGGTAGAAGTATAGGCAATATTGAAGAAAGAGCTACACAACAATTTCTAGCAAAGCAAGAACTTAAGAAGACTATTCAATGACCAGAAAGGCAACATCAAGATCATTCAGGGAACAGAGAGGCATGGGGCTAGTAAAATAATTAATGGAATTTTCCACCTGTAACTGCAAAAAGAATTATGAATTATGTTACTTTCAAGGAGCAATAATGTGTGTGGTTGAACCAAAGTGGAGAAGGTTGTGGTCTATGAGGATAACTTGCCATTTATGTGAGTTACAATGACCAACTATGCACTCTGTGAAAATATATTTTCTACCAACAAGTGGTGTTTAATATAATGGTCGCCCCTCTTTTCTTATTTTCTTGAGCTGTCTGGCTACTGTGACCTGTTAAGGGCACATTAATGGAACCAGAATTACCCGTTTGTACTCAGCTGCTCTGGAGCCTTGCTCTGAAGGCCAGCTGTCTGCACACCAAAGAAAAGCCAGTTGGAGTTCATTTTCACAGGCCTTTGGTTTGCTTCTGGACTGGGCGCTGGGCACAGAATTTCAAATGAGATTTGGACAAATCGAACAAAAACAGCTTAGTTTGTTGGTCGCACTGGGACTTGCAGAAGTAAGCCTGCCTTTAGAGGGAAGAAATCTCTAGTGTGTTTTCGCATTTTTTTTCTTCCTTGCAGAATAATGTTTTGATTTGGGTTACTCCCCATGTGGGAAAACAGGGTTTTCTTCAACTTTATTAAACAATTATACATACAATTAATGCATTCAGTGTTGTCATCTTAAACTCTGCTTATCCTGTTTTACATCCTATAATATATATGATTTAAAAATCCAAAACTTACATATTTTTCCCATGTTTGCTGTGGTTTCCAGGTGCTCCGTTTTCCCTGAATAGTTTAATAACGTGCAAATTGGTGTTTCTAAATTGCATTTGGTATGTGGGTTTGTGCGTGTGACTGTGTGTTTGAATGTGCTCTCCAAAGGTCGGGCATCCTGTCGTGGGGGTGTTCCCTGACTTCCCTGGGAATGGTGAATATCTCAGTTCTGGGGCAAGACAAAGATTACAAGCTAATATTTATCAAGCGCTTGCACAGGTGCAAAAGGGCAAAAATAAAATCGAAAATAAAACACTTTATGTAAGCAAATATTTTTTTAAAATCTGGTAGCTGATGCACATATCTTTCCAGTATACCTCTGATGAAAAATACTTAGACATGGATATTTATTATTTTTAATAATAATTATATAACTCCTCGGTTGAACTGATATAAAGGTACCCAGTCATTTGAAATGTATTATTAAAAATGAACAGGTATATGAGAGAAACGATGTCTAACAAATCTGCTAATCAAATAGATTTTTTAAATGAAAATGAGTGTGAATATCCAGACACTGTATTATGAATACATTACTGGCACATGGACGCATACTGCTGGAAACCAGCGGTGGCAGGGTGGCTGTTATGTAGACGCTTGGCCCATTGTCCTCCCTACACAACATATGGAGAGTATGCAGGAAGGCACAGATTTCATAAAGATGGCTGCCTTATAGCCAAACTGCCCCCCCTAAAAAAAAAAAAAAAAAAACCTGTGGCTTCCGGTGATATTTCACATGGTGTTATCAGTGCCAGTCAGATGGCAATGAGTGTGAATCTTGGGCTTCATTCCTAAGACTGTGCTGCTGGGAGTCACTCCCACATGCTGGAGGAGTCAGGCCGGTAAGGCGGGAGGGGAGAGCGGTCCAGCAGACGACAGATATCTGTGCTGGCACCCCCATAAACCCTGATATGGCATTCACAAGCCAAGAATCTTCCAGATATTCCAAAAACGTTGCAAAAAAATCCCTAGTTTTTTATTAACAATCAGCTGCAGCATATGCTTACATTTATAAAATATGTTTTGTATTAGATGTGCATTTTAGACTTTAATATATAAAAAAGAAAGTAAGTAGCACTGAGATCCCATCCATAGTGTCCCCTACCCCTATGATTCCTGAGATAGGTTCCGGGCTAAAACCACAACCCTGTACTTGATAAGAGGTTATGGATGGATGGATAGAAACCAAGTGATTTGACTACTACAGTCCTTTGTCAGATAGTTTATAATATAATATAATATAAAGCTGCATCCATAAAATAAGCAGTAACTCTGACGCTTGAAATAACTTTTGTTAAAATGATAATATTTTGTAGCTACATATAGAGAATATTAAATACTGGCTTGCAGGGCTTTGGAGAGCACACAAAGGCATGCAGTCCTCAATTAGTGGTACTTAAGCAGAAGAATGGTGGGTTATCAGGCCATTAGAAAATATGCAACCATTTGGTAGCTGAACAGCCCTTCGGAGAATGACTCCCAAAAGCCTGCACCTCTAGCAGAGAAGTTGCGAGTGGTTCAGTGGGGCATATAATTAAAAGTTGTGCAGAGGCAAAAGCCTGTAACCATATAATTGCTCAAATTATGCAATCACAAGAAACACACGGCAACCGGGAAGAATTGCTGGTGGAAAAACATGGAAGAAGGGCCAGCAGTGTATTATTGAAATAAACTATTCCCGCTAAATATGGCGGCTTCAGGGCAGAACCAAGGCGAGGTCAGTGCAGTTAGAAGAACCAAAAAGTGAAATTCAAGGTGCCTGTTTGGGTGCATCCAGTTCAGGAGAGCGACCGAGAGCCCAGACAGAGAGGAAGTGCCGTCGAGATGCGATTCAACTGCGAAAGCGCAGAGAGCGAGTAAACGCAGAGTTCGATCATCATTGGATTTGACTTTGAATGAATGGCCACAGACCGTGACTCTCTCGGTGCTGCCAGAGGTATTTCAGATGATGTTTGCAATATTAATATGTCAGCTGGGTTCATATTTCAATAATGGTTTTTTAAATTGCTGCCTTTGTGATACAGTAGACTGTGGTGCTGCACTAGCCACGGAGCAGCAGTACGATACACGCTGATGTTCTTACAGCTTTCAGGTAAAACACAGTCAGCACCAGTCAGTACCAAGTGTGGAAGGATTAGAAGCCATTTTAAGGGTAAACAGAAACATGCGTATTAAAGCACACCACAGCACACTATACTGACCAAAGCCACAGGATTATATAGGGCTTTTTCAAAGGTGTGTGTTTGTGTGTATGTGTGTGTATACATTCAGTGCACCTTCATAATGCATTCATAGAACATTCATAAGCAGCATGCAAGTATACCTTAACATCCTAACATCCCTTAACAGCTTTAATTTACATTAATAACAAGCATTACATGATTATACAATTATAATGTTTGATATTATTATATAATGTTTGTTATTAATGTATATTACAGCTGTTAAGGGATGTTAGGATGTCAAGTTATAGTACATGATGTTTATGAATGCTTTATGAATACTTAATGAATACATTATGAAGATGTAGTGAACGTTTTATGAACGCAATATAAAAGCATTCCGAAGGTGCAGTTAACGTAAAGCATTACCCCTTTTTTTGTTACACATAATTAGGATATGACTGAAATAAGCTTCTATAGCAGTGGACAGTGGAGCACAATATCCCCAGGTTTTTACTACAAATTAGTATAAAGTCTATCTCAACACACACCGAAGCAGGCCAAAGCAGGACAATACACTATTAATTATACAGTCTTTCCCAAGGTCACAGAGGAATGTGGGATTTAGGCTTCGGCGATTAAAAATGAAAACCGTACCTTAAACAAAATGCTGTTATACAGGTGTTTGCCCCCTGGATTAGGGGGAAGATATGATGGATAAGGCTGCACCTAGTAAATGTAGAACATAGCGGCCCCCAGACCCCAGACCCCGAGCCTCTCACCAGCGCCCCCCATCAGCCGAGACGAGACGAGACGAGAGTGATGCAAAGTCACGGAGGTGAGGACTAGGTTACCGCCACATCACTCAAACTTCAGAATGCCATCCATTACTGTCTGGTCTGTGGTGACCTAGATAAAGTATTGCTGTACCATTAATTGCCATAGTATCATCACTCTGGATCTGCTCATTGCTCCTCTGGAACGAGCATTTTCACACAATTTATTCTCCTTAATTACAAACCAATTTAAACATACTCCATTCACATACTTCTCTATACACTTAAAACCCTTATATATTTTTGTAATTAAATGAATGTATCATAGTTTAATTCAATTAAGAAAATGATATACTATTTAAAAATAAATATAAATAAGTTATGTAAACAACAGCAACAATAATAATAATTATGCAGTTATTGCTGCATACAGTTCATCCATCCATCCATCCATCCATCCACCCATCCATCAATCTTCCAACCTTTTTTTGGGTGGTAGGGGCAACTGGGCATGACAATGGGCAGTGGTTTGGGAAGTGTGCTTGTAACTGAATGATTGCAGGTTTGAATCCCAACCAGCAAAGCACCACTATCCTGAACAAGATACCATCCTCTAGGTGCTGAATTAGCTGCTCCCACATGGGTTAAATGCAGAGGACACATTTCGTTGTGGTGTGTCATCAATGACCACTGATCTCTACATTCAATTACAATAAACATTCAAATCATAAGTAACTGCATTCATGAAGTATTTTATAAGTGTACATTAAACATCTGATATTTTCATTTGAAAATTACTTAGATGATTCAGGTGCAAAGTTACAAACTTTAGTTTATTCAGTGTCAATGAGAACAATTTGTTTACTATTTGATTGATTTGGGGTTTTAACAGAATTCCTTTGTGTGTATAGACATGTGATCTGCAAAAGGGTTTGATTGCTTTTCTCTGTTTCCCAGCTTAGCAAACGACCACCCCACTGTAAGAAGCACAGACATCCCAAACATGTAAGAGAGTGTGTGATGGAATAGAAATGACGACTGTAAATTATAAATGAGTTATAATAGGTTCTATGTTGATCGCTGTCCTCACTAAGGACCTCTGGGCATATAACAGGCAAAGTGAGATTTCCTCCAGGAAGGTCAGGTGTCTGTCACAGTTTGACTCGGCCAAAGATCATGCGCATGAACGCTGTAGAAACAGTGTTGAAAATGTCAAAGACCAGAAGTTAATTTTATACAGTTTCTTCAAATTGAATTCAATTCAGCGCCTTTTGCAACACATTTGCACCAAGCTACTGCGCAATTTATGCAGCAATACTTGTATTCATAGAAGTGCCTAAATGCATTTCAACACTTTTATGATCATTTATATTCTTGATAACAGGAGGCAATATGGTTGGACCACAAACACAGTATAGTGGGTATATAAGGTACACATACCAGTTTAAACCTGCACATTCCAAATACTTCTCTATGTGGTACAAGACATTTGAAATGAAACAATCAGCTTTACAGTGCCTTACAATATCTTCTAACAATGTCTCATGGGATCTAGTCACCTTCCACAAAAATAAAAACTATGGAAATCAACTTTTAAGCCTTGTCATGCATGCAAACCTCCAGCTCTCCAGAGCTTGTACTTATTTCTTGCTGCTTTGTGAGGTAGAAGAGTGACTTAAATTCAAATTCAGATGAAACTTAATAGTAGAGGCTGTTTTTACTCAGGATCCTATATAACGTACCCTACAGTATAATGTTTTTCAAAACCATTAAAGTAGATTAACAAGAGTGTAATTAGCTATCAGTACGACTAAAAATGCTAATAAAACACACACCCCTAACTCCCCCTAATGGATGATATCTGTGATGCAGCCCTCTGATGGAACATGCTTCTCAATTAATATTGATCACTGTGCTGGGGTGGTGAATAATTGAACTGAACTTTCAGGCATTTCACTGTCATGACATCACGCATGGCAGGAGAATCTTTTGGAATCCGATGCCTCACAGACCAGAAAGGAGACACCCCTCTTTGTTGTGTCCCTCCACCCCATACATATTGATCAATTATTTAACAAGACCCTTACCTCGTAACCTGTGCTCTGGGACCGGCTTTTCAGCATTTCACTGACGGTGCATTAAAATTAATCCCCTCGGTGCAGTGAATGTAATAATACGTTTCACACCTTTGTCCGTGCAGTTAAAAAACGAACGTCTCCTCTTCCTGTGTACACGGGACAAAGGCTGGGCACGATTTGAAAACTTAGCAGAACGCCTCCAATCAACGTCCACAAGTGCTTTTTGTGAGACACGAGCAGAGCAGCTGGAAGCCATGTAGTTGGATCTCACTGCATGGCTACTTAAATCACTGGATTGGCCCCGGTGATTGCCTTTTATCTCTATGTGTTACGAGAGTGTGCGAGCACTCGATTAAGACAAAACAGAGCACGGAGCACCAATGATATTTTGGGAATTCTCTCAGTGATAAGAGGGTTTACAACTATTCTGTCTTTCTTTGACACAAGTCGAAGAAAGGGGAAGATGATGGCACATACTGTGTATGAGGAGGGTAGAGCATGGATTCTCTGTCGATCGCAGTCTTCATTCACCTGTGTCCGATTTACCGTAATACAAAGCTCACTGGCCTGCACTTTATGTCTGTTTGTTGGTCTTGTAATCATCCTCCTTCTTATGGCTGTTGTCCGTTTGCCAAAAGGAACGAACATTCCTTTCATTCCTTTTCCCCAGTTATGCTAAACCTGCAATACCGTAATAAAGTCCCTATTCAATCCTATCACCCCTTATTCATGGAACTTCCTGAACACAGCTGGTCTTACCTACTGTCTTCCTGACACTAAAAAAGTCCAGCTGATCCTAAAAGAGGCACGGGCTCCTTCAATGACGGCAGAGCTTGGTTACGCTGAGGACAGCCTGTCTGAGCTGATGAGAATATGGGGAACGGCGTCGTTTGCTGTGGGGGAGCTTTACGTCTGTCCCAGTGGCTTTTGCCTCTGCTGCTTAGATTATGGAAGTTGCAAGACCTGCTGAGGCTTTGCAAAAAAGGGTTCTAGCAATGTAAGACTTCAGGGAAGCACTTATAAACGAGCCACAGGAGTCTCAAATAAAGTAATTGCCATGGAGGTCTGTTTTACAACATTACATCGACAGGGTTTGGGAAAAGGTCAAGCAGCAAAATGGCGTTCCGTACCTAAATGAACGTCATTTAAAGGAACCAAACCCAAAAATCGTCTGCTATGAGAATTTCACCAAGATCATTTTTCTTTTTCCTGAGCTTATCCCCACGTTACTAAATATTCACGGGGTCGATTCACTGCGTACGTTTCTCACAGGTGTGAGCGAGGAGATGGCAAACTTAATTTGTGACTAGGCTCTATTCTAAGTGCACGCTTTCTCAGAGGAATTCATTATATCCAGATGCTCCTTCATCCCTTCTTCTCTGAGGCCGTTTTTTCATCTCGGTGATTTAGCTTAATCCTCTTGGTAATAAAGAACTCAGAGGCATGACAGCAAATACACTGATTTTTTCACCTCCTTTTTTCCAACTTGAGAAGGTTATTCTATCATGTAAATGATTCAGTCCACTCAGCGCATGTATTTTCTTGCTCATTAAGCATAGTTAAATTGCCTCCCACTGAAAGCCACTTATACAAATGTATGTTTCAAGAGTGGCGCAGCCATTTTTTGTGTGGTTTTCAGTCCCGAGATTTCTTTTGTAGCCACGCTTTATTATGTATACACTAAACCAGAGCAACTCAGTATATCATAATTGGAAATAGCAGCACCGGCAAAGACAATGTAATTACTGATACCTACATACAGGAAACAATATTTTAGTCAATCTGTGTTTTAGGCAAAGAATTCTGGAAATTGGACTGGATAATTCGAGATTTTGTGGTGTGTGTGTGTGTGTGTTGGGGGGATTGCATAGATCACATGCCAAAATTACTTGTATTTTGTTGGTTACTTGGTTATTTAGGTGAGGGCTGGGTTGGGGTTAAGGGTGTCATGACAAGCATTAGGGTTTTTCCCATAGAGATGGATGGAAAGTCCCCAACATATGCGTGTGTGTGTGTGTGTGGATTAGGTTGGTATTACATTGTGGGGACCAAATGTCCCCTACAATGTAATAAAAACCTGTTTTTTGACATTGTGGACACCATTTTCAGGTCCCCAAAAAGAACTGTGAATGCAATCAAAAAAGTTAAAATGCCAAAAGTCTCGTATTTTGTTTGGTTACTTATGATTAAGGTCATTATGTTGGGATTAGTTCTTCCCTTAGAAATGAATGAAGAGTCCCCACAAAGATATAATTTCAAACCTGTGTGTGTGTGTGTGACTGTGCATGGCTCATTCATTTATTTACTGTCCTAACTAACCCAAAATCACATGATCAACATTAGTAAAGCAAACTTTTTCACAGCTAACAAGTGTCTCTACCAGGAAGTCAATGTACAAAAGGGTGAAAAAAGCCTGCTCACATTTAGTACATGAGACAGAAACCTCCAGAGCTGGAAAACAGAATAATATTAACCCAATGGATGTGCCACTTCCATATAGAGGCAAACGACTCCACGAATGTCATTCTAAATGTATTTATCCTATGTTGCTTTTACCCATCTATATAGTTAAATTTAGGAGATACAATTTGGGCCACAATTTACAGTGATTCATGAAAGTCTCACTAAGTGTATAAAAATGGCCATATTAAAAAGTTGGTTCTACCTTAAGTACATTTGCTGTAGGGAAATCTACCCAAAGAGCTGATGTCTGTGGTACCATGTGAAGGTGTATCTGAACAGCCATCCGTTTCCGGAGGGCTTCACACTGCAGCATGCCATCTGGACAAGTAAGAGGGGACAACTGTTACAGGCCAAATGACGCGGCTCTATCATCAGCGGCGTCTGTGGAGTTTCCCGGGCTCACCATAACGCTCCTGTCACCTGCCGTCAACGCCTCACATCGCTCGATATCAATGCTAGCTCACCTGGGTTAAGCTCCAGGTGCGAATCGTTTATGGCTCAACTTGGCACCTTTTTGTCAGGTGGGTATAACAAGCTGGGGATGGGGCTATGGCCAGCATGGCGGTGCTATGGGGGGGGCAGGGAGGAGCAGCAGGGTGGAGCTTTGGGTAGAGGGGCAGGGTAACACTCATGAATGTGAA
>JAODLC010000021.1:8424912-8442005 GCA_026781145.1 Hippopotamyrus pictus
GGGGCAGCAGGGTGGGGCTAAGGGTAGGGGGCGGGGCAGCAGCGTGGGTTAAGTGTATTGGGGCGGGGCAGCAGGGTGTGGCTATTGATAGAGAGGCATGTTGCAATGTTCGTTTGGCCTAAGGGTGTGAGCCCCACATGAGGACCGGGCTGCCTTTTCAGCATCAGTTGTGCTATTGAAGGACTTCACATCTCATTTTCACTGCCTCAGATCAGGATCAGGCTCTGAAGCAATGTGGCAATAAATAGGAAAAAACAGCAACATCTTCCACTGGACTAACCTTGGAAGTCTATTCAACATTGACGCTATAACAGTTCACACCATGGGCTGGTGTCGTGCATTTGCTAAATCTTCTAAAACGCGACGTCTTTATAGACCAGGAAACATTACCAAGCTTGAGAAGTCAGTTGGTGAGCGGGGGCTCCACCCAGCCCTGTGACCATCCATGACTTTTCCAGTAGTAAAGGCCATTTCCCTGGGCCTGATGCCACATTACACTATATCCTTATTAAAATGACCTCAGCTATTCATTTTGTGCCATTTCCTCTGTGTCACTTGTTGCACATGGTAAATCAAAATTTAAAAGAAATAATGATTTATGCTCAGTATGACTGAGTTTATTTTTAAGGGAGCGGAACATGTGCTTTTAACGAGTGACCCAGAAACACTGGACTACAGAAAAAGGGGAAGCTTTCTCGGTTTAATTGTAAAACTGCCCCTGTAGAAACAGAGCGCTCGTTTCATGGCTTCCATCTGTACTTATTTGCAGCGGAGAGCAGAGGTGATGACAGTGAAAGTGTTTTTAAGGGTTGTCCTGGTTCCAGCCCATTAAGCGAGAGCTCCATTTGGGAATCCGCAGGGGCTGACGTCGTGGAGCTGGGGTACTCAGATGGTAGAGGCCCCGATGCTTCGCACCCATAGCACTGCCTCAGTATAGCTTGCTGGTTGCTTTGGGCCCTGCCCACACCTACTGGAGAACCACAGGTGTGATGAGGGAATTCCCTGACCACTGCAGCTCTCTGCACTTCCTCATTTCCTTTAATGGGCATTCAGTGGAGTCATCTTCAAGTAAACACAGAACCACCGATTGACAGGAGATTCCATTGCACCAGGACCGCGCTCACAGTGTCTGCCACATTCCTCTTCGATCCCTCACGTGCTCAGCAGCACATTTTACTACACGTGAGACAGATATTTCCTTTAATAGAGTCTCTCATCTCATTTCCACAGGCGGGCATTAAAATACACATTGCACACTTTCTTAATTGGCTCTCCTGGAATTGAGGGATTTTGAGAGTAAATAATGGGGATTTTACAGTGGCCTACCACAGCGTGAGCAAACATTAGGTGATGTTCTTCTGACCTGCGTATGGAAGGCAGCCCCAGAGCTGCAACACCACAGTCAGCGGCCATCATGGAAAAAAACACAAAACACAGAGCGGCTACGGAGCGCCTTCATCTCCATAAATCACGGCATGGGCAGGAAAAGGGCACGCCCCAGGTAAGCCGTAATGACTGTGGCACGCGGTGCCCTATGCAAGGGACGCTGGGAGCTTTTGGCAGGTTACATGTTAACGTCACGCGGCCTCTCTCCAGAACTCAAAGCGCCCTGGGACTCGCGGGCAGCTTGGGTACGCTGCGAGGGACCCGCTGGGACAGCCAAGCTGCGCCGCCGGCGCCGCCCAGGGGCCCGTTCACACTCGGCGTGTTTGAGGCAACGCTCCGTGGAAGCGTCAGGAGGTAGGAATAAGCAGCGCACACAAATGTCAGGATTTTAAACTCTCACCTGGTGACATGGAAACTTGGCTTAGAGACAAGGAGTATAAATTATGAGCAGAATATGAATGATTTGAATCTGCAGTTTTCTCCTTTCCAGTGTCTATGTGTGATTTTGTGAATGGTGTGTACTTAGTACACTCTCTGTCTGGGGAATTGGCATAAATATAAAGCTGTTTGGGGAAATGCCACTGCACAGGTCAAAAGGGAAGGGAAGGGACAGGAAGGGGAAAGGGAAGGGAAAGGACAGGATGAGAAAGGGAAGGGACAGGGGAAAGGGAAAAGATGTGTCAGGAAGGGGGAAAGGGAAGGGAAAGGACAGAAAGGTGGAAAAGGAAGGACATGCCAGGAAGGGGGAAGGGGAAAGGAAAGAACAGGATAGGAAGGGAAAGGGAAGGGGTATGTCAGGAAGGGGGAAGGGAAAGGACAGGATAGGATAGGAAGGAAAAGAATTGGGCAAAGGACGTGATCGGAAAGGGGGAAGAAAGTGAAAGGATGGGATAAGAATGGAAAGGAGAAAATGATAGGATGTGTCAGGAAGTGGAAAGGGAAGAAAATAGACAAAATAAGAAGGAAAAGGGAAGGGGGAAATGGAAGGGATGTGAAAGGAAGGGGGAAGGGAAAGGACAGGATATGAAACAATATGGAAAAGGGAAAGGGGAGGAACGCGATAGGAAAGGAAAAGGAAGAGAAAGGATGGGATAAGAACAGAAAGGAGAAAAGGAAGGGATGTGACAGGAAAGGGGGAAGGGAAAGGAAAGGGGAAAGGGAACAGATGTGACAGGAAGGGGGGAATGGAAGGGAAAGGATGGGATATGAAGGGCAAAGGTAGGGGAAGGGAAGGAATGTGTCAGGAAGGGGGAAAAAGAAGGGAAAGGATGGAGTAGGAAAGGGGAGGGAAAGTGGAAAGGGTAGGGAAGAAAAAGGGGGGATAGGAAGAGAAGGGAGAAAAGAAAGGGAAGTGATAGGAAGGGGAAAAGTAAAGGGAAAGGATGGGAAGGGGCATGACAGAAAAGGGGGGAGTGAAAGGATCGGACTGAACGGAACAGGATAGGAAGAGAAAGGGAAGAAACAGGAATGGAAGGAAGAGGGAAAAGGAAGGGAAAGATAAAGTGACAATATGAGGAAACAAAATGAATGATCATTGTGCAGTAGTAATTACAAAATAACTGTGCTTACCACATAACTGGTGAGCAACACTATGCTCTATTACATCTTTAATACAAAGCACCGAGATCTAAGCTAACAGCACAGTAATCATATTGATACATAACCACTTATCTACTGTGGGGTAAGAGTGAGCCAGAGCCTGTCCCAGGAGGCACAGAGAGGGGACGCCAGTCCCCTTGAAGGCACACACAAAATCACGGCCCATGGGAGAATTAAAGGCAGTTATCCATGTAACCCTTATATATTTAGAGAAAAACAAATAAATGAAAACTCATATGGATGCAGAGGGAACAGACATAGACCTTGGAATTTAAACCATAATAGTTTAAATTTGTGTATTGACACAGTTATATATAGATTACCAATTGCAGACCAGTTATACACAGCTGATTCCTAATTTTGCAATACCCAGACCCATAAACAATGCAAATAATCCAGTGAAATAAAACACAAGCATTTCTGTAACTGACTTGGAGAACATTCCCTCTCTGCTGGTCCATCCGCTGTATCTCACCAGTAACGAGGACAGCCCAGCCGCCATGACGACAATGTTCATGCTGGAAAGCATAAAAGAGGAAGAAAATCAGTGCAAACACCTGCACTTACGTAATCAGTCTGAACTTCTGTGGCCCTGTTACTCCGCAGCATCCATTATCTCTAAATGTGTTTTTTTCTTTAGGCCGTACAGCCTGCGGATGGGAATCTTGCGGTAATGATTTATTGATGGGGAGTTTCAACCCCAATGTAGAAATAACCATGGGTGAGACTGAAAGGTGCTCCTTATCTTATTTTCTACATAGAAATACATATTTTGGCTTCTGTCTAGGTCTCTAGGTAGTTCTCCTGAACTTACTAACAAATAGTCTAGGTTCCTTATACTCTGGTAGATCTAGATTGTCACACTCGACGTTTTACAAATGCAAAAGTGGTTTTCCCAACCACTTTCTTTACAAATATTTTGTTTTGTAACCATCATAATGAGCCATCTATCCAACCACTTCCAGTCAGCCTGGAGGCTACTTCAAGACCAACAGGGCATAAGGCAGGACACACCTTCACACTGTGGGCAAGTTAGAGAAACCAGTGCAGCCAAACTACAAGCCTTTTGGACTGCAGGAGAAGACTGGATTACATGGAGCAAACACACACACACACACACACACACACACACACACACACACACACACACACACGGTTGTATTCATTTCTTTGTCCATTCATTTCTATAGGAAAAACCCTAATCCCAACATTGACAACCTGACCCCAACCCAGCCTTGACCTTAACCATAAGTAACCAAACAAAATACAAGACTTTTGGCATTTTTCGTTTTTTGATTGCATTCACACCGTTTTATAAAACTGAGTTTCCCCTTGTGGGGAATAAAAAAATATGGTCCCCACAATGTCAGAATAACTGGTTTCTATCATATTGTGTGGACATTTGGTCCCCACAGTGTAGTATATACATGACCTACACACACACAGGGAAAGCATGCAAACTCCTCATACTGCGTTAACGTTAAGAGCCCCCAGTGCTACCCACTCAGGCACTGTGCATAACAGGCCATATGCATCAAATGAAATATGTTCTGCTTCTACTCATACTACCATTGTTTTTAATGCCTTTGTTTAATTTTAAGCAAATGCCATGGATGGATCTTTCATCATGGCTCCATTGTTATGTGAAATAGTTATATATGACAATTTGCTCTTCTGTAACATAAATGCTATGTAAGTATAAAGTGAGATATGTCCCATACATAGAATAATATCTCCCTAAGAAGAGCTCTCCTAACCTCAAGCCTGAGATTAAATATTAAATAAGCGCCATGCAGCCTCAAAAAGCACTGACAAGATCTCTCTTGAAGGCTACGTTTTCAAGAAAATGTGACACACACACACACACATACAGTACATGCACACACACGCACACACAAAGATGAAGAAAAGAAGAGCTACTCCACGATTTAGAATCATTAAAAATGTCACCATGAAAAAGTTCGGCCAAGGCTCCCGGTTCCATTTGGCGATAGGGGGCAGGAGTAGGAGAGGGATTGAGGCAGGGTCCCAGGTGAGCGATTACGCCTGAAGTGAGACTCGAGCTGCTGGCCGTGGCAAAGGGGCAGAGAACAGGAGAACAATGGATGCTGAATGAGCTGAACAGCTGCAGCGTGCGCGGTGCGTACAGCCAGGTACGGCTGCGAGTGATAATAACAGAGCCATCTGCTGACCTGGGGCTGTGGACCCCCCCCCTTCCCCATGGCCCAGCCCCATCTGGGGAGCTCATTTAGCTCCGTGAGGCCGGGCCGGGTCATGGATTCTGGAGCGCGTTCCTGTTCCAAGGGTGCCCCATCTGCGGACTTAGCGGCACGCTGCTGACGCTGGGTTGGTAGGACTCGGGGACCCAGAGGAGCTCCATGATTGGACGCCGCGGTCCAGATTTAAGGCTCGATAGAGTCTAATGAATGAACGCTGTGGAAATCGTTAAACTCTCATATCATTTTATTCTGTTTACGTTTTCATTAGCTTCTTTGCTCTTAGCAAGCAGAGGCATGGAATTATTAGGTTGTACATAATAACATTACATATGCATGAACTATTTGGATAAAATAATGGAATCTCTCGCAGTTTACACATGGGGTCGCCTACTGGACACATTAGTTTGACGGTAGCAGTTTGCTGAGAGGTTAGCAATGGCCCAAGATGGACTTATAATGGGATGAACTATTAAAATGATTTTATCATTCTAGACTATATTCCCACACTGTATAATGACTAGCCACTGACTAGTGAATCAATATTATGCTATAATTGACCAACAGCATAGGCAAAAGGGCAAAAGAAATCATTTTTAACTCATATATTTTTGGAGAAAGTCATCTTGCTATGGTGGACTGAGGGCTTCTGAAACACAGATTCATTAAGCACGGAAAATTGAAGACTCGTTAAAAATGGATGGAGCTGAATTGGGAGAGTCTAATGATGGGGTCATCAATGCGACCTCATATACCCTGTGAATCCCCTTCATTTCATATCTTTCTTTGAAACTCCCTTAACAAACCACATCAGAGGTCTTGGGGATGCCACCATGGACCGGAGCAATAATTACAGACACCGTACGTCTGCTGACTTGAAATTCGCCTTCCTAATGGATCAAATTGGGTTCTGGAAGGTTCTACGAACAGAGGGCATTTATTTGACATGGACCCCATACATTTTCTACTTGAGACATTGTAATAAGCAGCTTACACCATACTAAATGCAAACCTGAGTTGGGGACAGGTGTCTGAAGTCGACCCCCCCGCCCCCCCAGTTCCACAACCACAGGCACTCAAGCAGGGAAAAAAAGATAAGTCTGGGATGATGTACATGTTTACTGGGCCACAGACAGCGCCCCCAGCTATGGAGAGTGTCCAGGGACTGCTCTGTGGCTGCTATACACCAAGGAGACCATGCTCACCATTTCGCTGCCAACCTTGACTCAACCTTGGAACTTCGCACTCACTTTGCTGCTGATGTCTGAAACGATGACTAATTAACATGCGGATGCGTGTGACTTAAAAACCCCTAAAGCACGCAGACTGATGACATAGGCTGGCGTTTATGAATTACCGGCCTGTACACCTATCGATTTAAACGTGAGGCACTACATTCTCTCTCATAGCAGTTCCTCCACGTTTATCTACTACAATGGAGAATAACCCCAAGGCCCACAAATACAATTTCAGAAGTGCTAAAAGACGCACATGCATTTTCTATACTGCTTATCTGGCACAGGGTCACTGGGAGCCTAAAGCCAATCGTAGGAAACACAAGACAGGGGACGCCCTGGACAGGATGCTGGTCTATCAGAGGGCAGGGGACGCCCTGGACAGGATGCCGGTCCATCACAGGGCAGGGGACACCCTGGACAGGATGCCGGTCCATCAGAGGGCAGGGGACGCCCTGGACAGGATGCCGGTCCATCAGAGGGCAGGGGACACACTGGACAGGATTCCTGTCCATTACAGTGTACTCACATCCACAATATAAATATACCAGTTCATTTAACCAACTGTCTTTGAACTATGGTAGGAAACTGGAATACCTGGAGGATAACCTGTCAATTATCACCCATATAATACAAAGGAAAACCAAAATTAATCAGCTATTTACAAAACAATAAAGACCTTAAATAGCAAAAGACTGTGTTTGTATGTGTGTGTGTGTGGATTATGTTTATATTACATTGTGGGGACTAAATGTTCTGATGTTATTCTGACGTTTTTCAGGTCCCCACAAAGATCTGTAAATTACTGGTTACTTGTGGTTAAGGTGAGGGCTGGGTAGGGGTTAAGGTTGTCATGTTGGGATTAGAGTTTTCCCCATAGAAATGAATGAATGGTCCCCACAAAGGTATGAATACAAACGTATGTCTGTTTGTGTGTGTGTGTGTGTGTGTGTGTGTGTGTGTGTATGTGTCTGTACAGACAAAGTACAATATTGCTCATGTATGTTATAACAGCTTTAGTTAGGGAGTAATACGAGTCAAATAAATAACTATATCTACTACATATTGTCCCTGACATCTTGAGATGATTTGTTTTTATGCCAAGCATGTCTTTAAGTTGGCAAGCAGCCTGTCAGGGCCTATAATACGGCTGCAAATGGGGAAATTGAGAAAAATAGACAGCAAAAGCTGATGCTGGAACCCAAAGAGGAGCCTCTCAAAGCGAATGGTGCCACGGATCGATTCAGCAGCACAGGTGTATATATTCGCAGCCTGAAGTGAACGCGTCACTACTGAAGGGTGCTGGTGACTAATGAACAGCTCTGCTCCGTCTGCCGACGTGTGAACGAAACTCGCAAAGCACAATACCGCAGACATTCAGTGCAGAAACACAGAGATATCACCTAAAAATAATAAACGTCACAGATAGACCAGACAGAAAAGACCAGAAATGATGGCAGTACTTTTGTGACTTTTTATTTTGTCAGCTGATATCTGCTGACCTGTTACAGGAGGTGTTTGACAAATAAAATATGAAATATGCTTGCTGAAATAGCTCTTGATCTTTATTATTTCCTGGTTCTCAGATAGTCTAAGAGAGAGTGTTTTGTTGTGTGGTCGGGGAGAAAAGAAAAGACAGCATGAAAAAAGCAGAGAAGAGAGCAGAATATTTTAAACTGTTTCTTTGGTCACACTGGCTGCTTTCTTTCACTTCAGGCTTTCTGTGAACAGTTGTTGAGTCATACTAACATGTAAAAGTTTATTCAAAAAATAATTTATTATACCTCTCTGCAGTTCGTTTGGCTACTGCCTTAATGTTTGAGGTAGAACGGTGAACCAAGCAGGTCAGAAGGAACGGCACGGACAAACCTGGTCAGTGGTGGACCATTGCAGTGTGGGATTTATTAAAGAATCTAGAGGTTAAGGCAAATACTACAGGGACAGGGTTTGTCAGGAGCTGTTACTCCGTAAATGGTGCTTCCAGCACTAGAGAAGATCATCTCAGGTGTAACAGATTCCTAGGGTTCAAATGATGGTACTTATTTGCAAAGCTCTTTTCCAACTGCTAATAGTCATATTGTAATTGAAGTGAGCTAAATAGATTTAGCTTTATAATTAAACTATAGATTGTGATCACTAAGGTTTTCCATATTCACATGGTAGAAACAGTAGTCCGTTCTGCACTAGACTGGGATGCCTTGCAGGGCGTGCCTTCAACGTAAGAAGCAGGCCCCCAGTTCCCGTCGTGTCTATACAAGTACAAGGTAAACAGATAGAGAGATGGAGGATGGATGGGTGGTCGTCTTGATGCATGGATGTATGGATGGATAAATGGATGGATGGAAACTGTAGTCTATGAAGAATGCATTACCACTACAGAAAGTACACACATAGCTTCGGATATAACTGTTTTTCATATAATAAACCGGTTGTCATTAGAACTTATACAATTCCCTGATTGACAGCAACCTTTTTATTGCATAACTCAAGCAATTTATAAAACGCTAAATAATAACATAGAGGGTGCAAGATCATATGATTGCTGGAGTCCTGACATCTTTAAATAGACCCTCCCCTGTTATTTAATGGCATTTCCCTGAAAGACTATCCCAGCATCTTAAGACCCTCCCAGATTTCTTGTACATAAATAACTTCTAAAAGCGTGCATCACTTCATCCAAACCCACTGACAACAAAGGTTAGCCTATTTACTATGTACAAATGGCTGCCATTCTGTCTCATTCGTATCAAACAGTTTGAAACCATCAGCCCGCTCCAGGATTGCCTCGGGGCATGAATTAGTCCCCACTTGTGTATACTGCATGTGTTACACTGTTTCAAGCTGTGTTCTCAGCGTAAGAGCCATAGACGGCTGCCCGCAGGCCCTGCGTCACCCGCGATTTGTTTGCCGGGTGGTTTTCGGGAGGAATATGATTACATCAGTCTGGCAGCTCCGACCTGAGGCACTTAGTCCTGAATCTGCTGGGTTTGTTTATTTTCAACCAACTTTTGTTGTCTTTTTTTTTTTTTTTTCTTGTTACTGCGATGCTGGAATTTCTGCAGATGACAAGGATGCCTATCCACCATGTTTTTAAATATTTTCAAGCAAAGATTCATCTTTTTTTTCTGTTGCCGTTGGAATTTGAAAGTTTAAAAATAAGAAGGAAAAAATAAGACGATAATTCCCTGCTTCTACCGATTTAATGGATCAAAATGAGGTTTTTTTTATATACAAAGGGCCTCCAACTGATTCTGAGAGCCAGGAATAATCATCCTCTCCCAAAGATGGTTAAAGCATGGGAAGCGTTCACAGACATGCACAATACTCCTCTGACTCTTTTCACCTAGTTTCAAGTGCTTTTTACTCTCACTGACGTCCTGATCTGAGTCAGGTATTTCACTACGGGAATGCAGAAATAACAAAACACAGATGAAAGTTTAGTGGAATGCATGTTTACCCCCCTGTATCTCTCTCTCCCTTTTGCAATTTTACCAGTGTTTACCATCTAGAACGTTCCCCGTCCCAGTTAGCCTTCCAGAGTCTCCTATCTGCCTCCCCGACCATGGAAAGGTCTGTGTAAAGGTAGAATATAAAATGCAAAATACAAACATCTATAGTGGAAGGGGAAGTACAAAGCAACAAACCTTCTTGAACATCACAGAAGGGCAGCCTTATTAGTTGAAGCTTCCGACTTTGAAGTCATTTTGCAGGGGTTAGAAGAAGGATCTATGTGAATATTCCTATTCATTCTTAAATTCTCTTCCCAAAGTCCTTATTCCGAGGATTAGTTAATTAATTAGTACTATTGACAGTTTTTAATAAGCCATCCTTAAGAGAAAAAGTAAATAGTGTGTAATGGGGAAAATAAATGTTTCATGGTTAATACAAATACAGTGTTGAATTCCGGGACACGTCATAAACAGAAATTGCAACAAACTTTCAGCAGAAAAATGGCTGATGATTAGAGAAGGAAAGGGGAAAATAAAAAGATTGTCACAGACATTTTTTTTTAGCTTAGACTGCTATCGCCCCAGTGGATTTCAGAGGGGTTTAGCTTTCAGCTTTAGAGGCTGTCTGTAGCGACGCGCAGTCGACATTGATTTCTGCGATCTGAAACGTTGTTTGGTGAAGTTGGAGGAAAAAGCTCCGATCTTGCCCTGGAGATTGCCACCGCGCTGCCTGAGCCGCGGCCCCTCTTAACTCAGCCTCCGGCTGGGGACGGTCGGCGTACGCGCCGGCAGAGAGCCCCGGCGGCGCTACGAGCGAGCAAGCGCCCTGGCGGCTACCGCGCAGCCGAGACCGGCTCCAGAGACACGGCGCGCCATCAAAGGCCGGAAAGATGCGCGGCATCAGTCAGGCGCCGGTCAAAGGAGGCGCCGTGCCTCTGATCGCTCGGGATAATTGACGGGATGCGAGCAATACGCTCCGTGTCAGGCACGAGAACGGGAGAAAACTGTGTGATTAAGTAAAGGGGAAGCTCTTCACAGCCATGTTGCAAACGCTGTGCCAGATATCAATTCATTTTGAAGGAGCGGACTAGAAGTTAAATAAGGAATTGCACATTTCTAATTTTAAGGTTCTGTCGTTGCTTTTTTATTGTACTTGGTTGCACAGTAAATACATAGACTCATTAGCCAGGTGTATGTATAATGAAGCTGGGATGTAGTTAACCAAGAACTGCAATGTGGGACTGGTTGTGTGATGGATAAGGTTCTGAACTGGTGTCAATGTACCCTAAGACTGCACCTAGTGTTTCCCCCAGCCAGGGGACCCATTTAGATTCACTTTACTAACAAATAAAGAAGAAAGATCGTATAATGGTAAGCATTTAATAATCTAAATTATATGTCTTTTTGTTCCTCCAGAGTAACGTAGGATATTTAGTTGTTCATGTGGTAAAGTTTAAGTAATTCTTCCAAAAACTGTTACTGGGTTCATTAAAGACATTTATATTAAATAAAAGGGTAGGATATTGGTGAGATGCCCGTATTAATGAGAGAATGACATTCCCAGTTGAAATTTAAGTGAACTTTGGGTGACATTTTTGAACATAACTTATAACAGAGAAGATACTATAAATGTGCACTTCAGTACATCTTACATTTAAGAGCTATTCTGATCTCATTTTCATCAAGGAGAAGCAAGAGAAATTACATTTTACTACTACTTATAAAAGATACATGTTTATTTAGATTCGGCTAAGAAGTAAACTTAATGATACAAATGGAGGACGCACACAGGGGTATTGTGACAAATTTGTCCTCTATACGCCACACTTCTGAGTGGAGAATTTGTGTGTGCATTTCGTTGGGACTGTGTCTATGTCTGTGTGTGTGTGTGTGTGTGTGTGCGTAGGGGGGGGGGGGGGGGCATTGCACATTCTTTAGTCAAAGGGGACATTAGAGTTATGCAGCCGCTAGGTTCAAGGGCAGGTGTGCGGAGAGCTGGAAGGCATAGTGCCAGATCACGGGCAAGGTCACCGTAGCAGGACGTCCACCTGCAGCGGGCAGCACCGCGAAAGGAGCGCGTCCGGCGCCGCTGACGGCAAGCCAGGCCGCAGCCGCGCCTTTTGCGGCGCCGCGGCGATTCGCATCCCGGGTCCTCGCGGCTCTGCCACATCCGCCGCGGCGTGTGCCGGTCCCGGTGACTGATCGTGCCCCGCGGTCGGGCATAATTGCGTAAAAAGCTCAAGGCGGGCTATTACTGCCTTTAAAAAAAAAAAAAAAGGCCCTTCTTTGCTCAGATGGTCACTGCTCGGGGGCAATAAGTCACACTACATGGGCGTGAAACTGAGCCAAACGAAGAAAAGACCTGCGCCTATCGGGAACGTGAGGGGAGCAGGTGCGCCGGGCGTTGCTGCCTTCCCGCCGCGTCCCTCTGAGAATCGCCGCCACGCACATTGCTCAATCTGCCGATGATGACTTGGAGCGTCGCTCCGCTAACCGCTAGCCACATGGACCAGCGCGCCCGCTCTCCGCCCGCCTGCCCGCCACTGAGGACGCCCGTCAGGCCTGCTCCCCTCTACCACTCTGTGTCCTTGAAAATGCCCAGTGGACAGAGCGGACAGGCAAAGGATATCGCAGGAGGCGAGGCAGCCCCAGCAGTGCTACTATTTGTTGAAAACACGGACGCCTTGCTTTGAACCCCTTTTCTCCTAGTTACGTCAGTGTTAATATTCAGCTTTCAGGATGAGCTCAGTGTTAATCTCTGAAGTTTAAAGAATGAATTCTGCCTTTATGTGTTCATTTGCTTTCACTCATCCGTCCTCCCAGTTCAGAATTTCCTCTTTTTTTCTTTGGCTGTATGTTTACTGAAATCAAAAACACAGCAGGAATTGGTATCGCTGCCTTTTTCCCTGTGCTCATTAAAACCGTGTTTCATTTTCAAATTTAAATTGCAAAATAAAGCTATTTTTGCAGAGAATATATCTGAACAGTGTTGTCTATCCTCCATATAATTTTTTGCTAACATAAAGTACAGTAAATCTGGAGCCCATTTTCAAAGTCCTTTTATTCCCATTTGCTGCTGTCTTCATACCTATATGACCATAAGATTCCTGTGCTAAAACATTTTAAGTGATCTGTCACTACAAGTAGAGATAGGTATATTCTGTTATGGTGTAAAAGACTGCGATATTTTTGAGGTTAGAAACAAACACTCATTACTGCATTAGGGACTTCTATGTGTGTCTGTGTGCTTGTTTCTGTAAAGGATTACGTTATTATGTTTGCCTAAGAATAAAAGCTCTACTTAAATATATTTTAAAAAACCCATGTAAATTTATGAGACCTGGATCTGCAAGGTTTTCAGAGATGAAGTTTTGGGGTTACTGTTGAAGACTGTTTAAAACTCTCAGCCACAAAACCGTAAGCATCAGTCACTGATGCAAAGTCACAAATTATACTGAAAAATATCTACTGAAAAAGAAGTCCAGTAAAAAAATATGCATCGAAATGTTAAAGTATATAAACTGGTTATCCCACTTAAAGAAGTGATGCTCAGCCTTTAGCAAGAAAGACATTTAAATGATCCTTATAAATTTAAACATTAAACTGTTTTGGGAAGAAATCAGTCAAGTAAAAGTGATTTGTTTTAATTACGTAGGAGGAAGCCATGCATTTGGTTTAATTAATCAACAGGTTATTCAAGTGAACAGATTATTTCTTCTTAAAATTAGCTACTTACTGTATATAAGGCACCAAAATCCATACTTATACTAAATATACATAAATGTTATGTTTAGAAATAGTTTGAATAATCTTGTATGGATTGAGCTCCTTTGACAGCATTTTTGTTGTTTTGTATCCAACCTGATAGCTTATAGTTTGCCATCATCAAAAAGCAGATTATTAAAACAAATCAACAGATAAATGATTGCATGATAAATTAATCAAATTATATTTACAGTGGCAAAGAAATAGAATTTTTATGGTTACATGGTGACGGGAACATTATCAAGTGTGTTTTTTTTTGCGATTATTTTATTTTATTTATTTCTATTTGGCTGTTTTGTTAGTTTAGTAATTCAACTGCAGTAATACAACAGTAATACTGCTGTAACCTTTTCTGGTCAAAAGCAAGAGCTCTGCTCCTTCATTTGGGGTGGGGGGTATTTATGACATATTTATATATTCAAGTTTTCCTGGAAGAAAAAAACTGAGTTTTAATCTTGATTTTGAAACGAAGAGGAAATAGAAACCAGATGAATTTCAGGTTTTCTTCTAATTGTTAAAGTAAATTAATTTCCCTATTAAAGCTTAAAAGCAACTGGAGTCGCTACACAAGTGGCAGTGTGCAGTGTGCAGTGTGCAGAGAAAGTAATGCACTGAAATACTACATAAAAAATATTTTTAGCCCCCTATTCAGTTCTTACAATGAAGAAAAGGAGACCCCCTGAGGCTGGCCTGAACCGGCCCATTAATGGCTCAGACAAGCACCCTAAAAGAATTAATAATATTATATCAAAGAATATAGCCACAAATTAAACTCTTATCCTGTAACAGTCTAATCAGCTTACGAACTGCAGTTTGTCAGTGGGGAAACACAGAAGACTGACATGGAACAACAGAGCGGGCATGCAGGAAACCAGTGGAATTATATGTATACCAGCAAAGAAGGAGTATGCAAGCTGTCTGTGGTTGATTTGGGAAGGAAGGAAGGAAGGAAGGAAGGAAGGAAAGAAAGAAAGAAAGAAAGAAAGAAAGAAAATTTACAGACATCCAGCAATAGTCCTAAGAAGAATTACTAATTTTATTTAACAGATACCGAATGCTTCATGGTTATATGAAAATCCTATATATCCTATAGCTAGATCATGCACATTTTTCTCATTTAATGCCATCTTTTCATCTGTATAATTATATGCTTAATTCCATATGTTTTACTCTCTTAATTATATGTTTTCTGCAGTTACATTTCTCTGTGGCTGGACACTCAGCCAATACATTTGTACCTGGGTTTACTTCAAAGCTTCTTATTTTTCCTTTCTGTGCTTTCCTCTCTGCTCCTATCTGTATGAGTCTTTTCACAGCTGGCTGAGCGTGGATCAGGTGTAGTTCAGCTAATGTCTCCACCTTGTGGGCACTGCAGGTCACCTGGAGGTACAGCTCCATACGCTGCCAAAGATGACAAATAGTTTATCACTATTATTGCTGTTGTTATTATTTAGCATTTTTCAATCCCATCTAATGTTGAGTAAGGTGATGCTGCTCGAGCTTGTGAGCTTTCTTTCAGAGCTACGAATATCCGGTGACCGATGTGGACCAGAAAGACAAAAAGGCACGCCATCTTATTTAGCGATGATCATGGACACCCTCCGGGGATGGGGGGGAGGTGATTTTTCCAGATTTTCACCTTTCCAGGGTCAGCCAGGAGATACAGCGTCCTTACGGGGGGAGCGGCTTGGTTCTGGGCCGGCCATTCATCCTCCTCACTCGAGCTGCCTCCTCAGGTAACAGAACAGGTAAATCCCAGGGAGAATACAGCTCCTTCTGCAGCTGCAGCCGATTTTAATGCGCAGCATCTGTGCAAACAGTGCCTTCTAAAATGGCTGCTCCTTGAGGAGCGAACGTTACTGGAGTCGGCGCAAACCTGGCCAGGGGCTCATTTTAAAGTCACTTTTTAAAAGTCATTATGTCCTTAACTATAATGCCTAGGGAAGGCCTATTTTGGAGAGGCCGTAAGAATACAGGGATATATATATAGGGCTGCTATGTCACACGTGTGGCAGGAGCTGGAACGGGGCTTCAGGAAGGAGCTTTCGAACCTCTGCTGCTCACCTGATTTACTTGCGTAAACGTCCCGAGAAATTAAAGGCACAGCTCTCGTCAACAGGGGCAAGTACATTCCATCAGAGGTGTAGAGTCTGATGGCTGTCATCTCCCAGAGCCTCAAAGATGGACTTGTGTTCTCTGGACAGATGGCATCCAGGAGAAGATTCACCATACAGCTGAACCCTGGAGACACACTTAGCAAAGGCAGCTTATTAGACCGGCATTTGAAATGTCCTCCTTGTGTTTTGCGAGGCAGTAATATTATGAGCTGCTAGTACTGTATGTAGGTCTGTACTTATTGTTTTCTGTATACAAGGATTTTTTTTCTTTGTTTATTATAGATAAAAACCAGAGGTATATGATCACATTGAATACATGTTCAAATTTTCAGGACATTTATAATAGTCATCTCAGATATGCTGTAAACAGAGCGGTAAATTCTCTGGGGAGAGTGACACTCAGTTGCTGGTGCCTAAATCTAGTTGTATGAGATCGTGGTTTTTCATTCTCTGTTAGACAACAGGCCTGATGTAGCTAGACGCTGCTGACACGGGTTTGAACCAGAAGCCTTCTGATCACAGGTACAGCAGCAGTTCTTACTCTTTCAAGGAACCTCAGTAAGGTCTCGGGGCTCAGGAGACGCCCCTTAATGCAGTGGGTGCTACAGGAACGTGTTGATGTTTAATGCACGTCTCACAACATGGACTGAAAGGCGGGTTGCCGGTCCGTCATGCACTGCCCTCGGGGCAGAGTGTCTATGAAAATGGTCTCATCGTTCACAAACTCCTGTGAGATGCTTCTAGAAGGCAGACCCGAGATGGCGATCTGGCCAGGATGCACAGCGCTCTGGATCTGCCGCGTCACCGTGTCTCACTTCATCTCGGGAAAAGAGGAGCATCAATGGCAAAAAAGAATAGCTCCTGTCAAATCCTCGAAGTTCCATGCAAGTCAGCCCAAGATATATGTGTTGGGGGGCGGGGGGGGGGGGGGGGCTAAACTTGGCAACCCTCGAGTCACAGGGGGGTTTCTGTAGGAAAAAAAACTCGTGCTTATGGAACTCCACAGGCAGACGGGTTTTACCTTTAACACGTTTATATTTACATCTATGGTACGGTGCGTTTCCAGGTCTCTCACTGTAGAATCCTCTGACACGCCGCATACATTCCACTTAATCTGGACTGGTAAGACCTTCTTGTGAAATGTATGATGTGTTTAATGACCAATAGGTAATGAAGCACAGACAGCTATTCAAGAAGTGTTATCCACCTACGGTATTTGAGGACCTCAGTCTCGCACATATCCATCCATCCATCCATCCATCCATTTACCAAGCCGCTTATCCTACTGGGTCGCGGGGGGTCCGGAGCCTATCCCGGAAGCAACGG
>JAODLC010000021.1:8442105-8467697 GCA_026781145.1 Hippopotamyrus pictus
GGAAACCGGAGTACCCGGAGGAAACCCCACGACGACACAGGGAGAACATGCAAACTCCACACACATGTGACCCAGACGGAGACTCGAACCCGGGTCCCAGAGGTGTGAGGCAACAGTGCTAACCACTGCACCACAATGCCGCCCCCTCGCACATATCAAAGACGGCAAATACTACTGTAAACCGTAACATGGAACAAGCTCAGAGGTCAGCCTACCCCACACCAGTTATGCCTGGAATTGGGTTTGTCTGCCCTGTCTGGTTTATCTTATCATCCTTTCCCTTTCAAACCATTTTTCTATGTTGTAAACACAGCAATTATCTGTTCTGCTCTACATTGCCCCCTTGTGGAGAAAGCTGTAATTGTAAAAAATGTAAATCAGTGCTCTACGTACCCCACGGTGTTTGTCTCAGTGACAGTAACGGCTGTTCGTGAAAAATAGGGTGAAACATATTGTGGCATGTTTGTCGAGTCAAGCATGGGTTTTGTCAAATGACATGAGACAATCCAGGTGTTTCGGCAAAAAGGTTTCCCCATCAGATGAGATGCATTGGTCCATGCATCTCAGAAACCCAATGTCTTATTGATAACTCTTTCAAATGACAACTTTCAAAGGTGTATTCAGTCATACAGTTCTTCATACTGCCAAGGTCAAAAATTACTCAGACACGGTAATTAAATTTAGATGCTGATGTTAATATGCTTCGACAAATAAATGTGTAAAGACACATTTTAAAACATAAAACTATAAATGGTTAAAAAGGAAGAATATGCGGTGGCAAAATGTTATGTAAAACTGTATTATGGTCCTTCAGATATTAAGGATTAATGTTGAACCCTCTTTTTATTTATTAAAAATTTATATTAGTGCTATATCAATGTCATTTTCTTAATTCGTGTCCTTGTATTGCTGGAAAATGTTTTGTCTTTAAATAATCTTTATAGGTAGACTATTTCACATTGTTTTTTTAATTTTCTTAATTACTCAAGTGAAGTGTGTAATGTAGACACCAATGCGGGGACGTTCTTTATGACTGAAAAGCCCGTCCTTCATAAGGGTGTGCTCCAGCACAGGATCGTCACTAACAGCATGTTAGCATGGTGCTCTTTAAGATCTAATTTCAAAACAAAAATAAGAATAGATTTTCTGAGACTGACTCCTTGTCCTCCCCAGTGCTCTGCTCCTTCGTGTTTTTCCATTTTCCTTTTCAGGCCTCAGCCTTCTGCCCTCACCTAGCTGCATAAGAAAAGCTGAACACTGGAAATGGACGAAATAATCCTGTCACCCTAGAATATGTATGTTCATGTTTGCATACAGTTTGTTCTATTTAAGACTAAATCTGGAAAGAAATCCACTGAATTTCACTGACTTCCAAACACCATCAGAGTCAACATAAATGATAAATATGATGTGACAGCAAAAATATCCAGGCCCCACAAGACAAACAACAATAACAAAAAAATACATCTAACCGTCCCAGACAAGGATGGAAATGCATTCAGATTGACTGGTATGGATCAAATCACCTCTCTGAGATTAAATGGGACAATTAATACCCATTAATGCACTAAAGAGGCATTTTCTGTACACAAAGTGTGTTTATTTTTCAGTCAATGGAGCAATAGTATCCTTATAAAAACTGACTTTGTTCAGGTGACCAAAACTTCTTTTCTGTCCACGTTTTCTGTGCCAGGCTAACAAACCAGGTAATGACAGATTTTTCTAAAACATGCATATGGAGTTACCCCAGTATGCAGATAGACCACATCGAATACATTGCATCAGTAAATGAACCATTTCTAAAAATGAGACTAAAGCAGATTAATGCAGTAAGGTTCCAAATTAGGGACAGTGAATAATTGAATGGTTATTTTTAAAAATTTCCATATTCATATGCATATCTGCTGCACTGTGGGAGATATGAGCCGATAACATTAACAGCTCCAAGGAGATCTATTTTTACAGGCCCAAGCCCCATATCACAAATAAGCACTTGATATATAATTAGTATAAGGTGTAAGTATAGACTATCTTTGTAATTACTATAGTACAAGTGACATGGTAATTCCAGCATCATAACAAATACTGTATATTAAATACCAATTCCGGTCTGTAGCAGGGACAGGGAGGATAACACTGAAATTTATTAGGTGACCGTCTTGGAGTGTCTGGGGGAAAAAAAAATCATAATGTGTTCAAATGCGTAAAATAGACAAGAAATTAAACCATATTGGAGCATGCAGTTATTTTTCCAGCTTAAAGAAATTTTGAACAGAATTCAGTATTGGAATGCAAGTACTCATGTGTGTAATGTATGCATGTCTGTACTGTGTAATGTATGTATGCATGTACTGTAATAGCCCTTTTACAGTGATTGTTTGCTTAAGCATAAAAGACTTAAATGGGTTTTGATGCCTCACATTCCAGTAAAAGTTAATTTGCTGGCATTTCCAGTTGGGGTTGGGTTAGGATGACTCTGCTCACCAATCCTGTTCACGCTGCTTTTACACTATGCTCTGGATGTTTCTTTGGATCCTCCCGAAGTCACAATCTCAGGTATATTATTGTATTGTACAGCAAATAGTGGTGAAAAAACACAGAAAAGGTTAAAATCATGAGATCTCATGAGGAAAGCAAACCGATATTGACAGATTGCCTGTGGAGTATAGGGCGACCACCTAATCCATGTCAGGAGGGACGCTATGATTAGGTGGTCACCCTAGTGGAGTACGATGGGAGCTATAAGAGGCACTATGTCATTAAAGTTTACGTATAAATGCACCATTTAAGGCTGATGCTATTGTAGTTTTGTTGTGCTTGCAGAATGACAATAAATCTTATAAATGGGACGGAAAGACGGTTGGATGGCTGGATGGATGGATGGATGGATGAATGGAAAGATTATAACCTAAACTCTGTGATGATTCCCTGCATAAATAATGAAAGCCTCCTAGATTATTATAATATTGCCAGTGACCATGACTTGGTCATGCTCAAGCTGAAGGCGACTACTGAGATAGGTACTACTGAGATCCTGAAGAGTCTATAAAGAGTTAATTTTTGTATTTGTTAGTTATTGTGCTTGTGATCATAGATGCAGAGCATGTTTTTTGTAGATATGCATTTTATCATATATGTTTTGCCTGTAGTTAATCTATATTCATTTCCATTCTGAGTTATATGTAAAAAAATAGCGTAATGCAATATTATTAATAGAATTAATGTTTAATGGTCAAAATAAGCAAAGGGCAACATGCATTAATTCGCTGTCAGATGACTGACAGATACAGCTCTTATCTCTGTTCTTATTCTCACTCTCAGGAAGCTCTTCTAGGTTCAAGCACTGCAGCGAACCTCCAAATTAATAGAAAAGAATTGTGATACTTTGCAGATCCTGTGGGTAAAGAGTCCCTTTGCCATCTTGCTCCCTGTAAGACACAGACAGCTGAGAGCAAGCTTGGCTGTCATACCCCAGAGTAAGCCAGCATTCAGTGGGGGTGGGGGGGGCTTGATCGGGGGCCCAATAGAGGCTTCAGTCTACTGGCTGGAGGATTCAAACTAGCGACCTTCTGATCAGGGGAACAAGTCCCAACCGACTGAGTCACATGCTACCCCTCATTCACTCATGTATGCTTACTTTAGCCATAAAAATGGCAGAAAGATGACGAGCACTGTAATCCTTTATGAAAATTAAACCTGAAGAGTGTAAAATTACATCAGGCTGTCGTCGCTGAATAGCCTGCAGGAATTATAGCCTTAGACTTAAAGATGGATAATGCAGTGTAATATCCTTAAATAATATAGGCCTGCTCGCGTCAGGCAAAGCTCAGTCAACCTTATCAAGAAGGTTGCCCATATTCAACAGTTGGGGATTATTTACACAACTCTGATGACACTTTAAATCCTCAGTTTCTGCAGGATTAGTGTCGTTGGAATGACATTCAAGTGTCCTTTCCCATTTTGAACCCATGTCTGCTTTAATTCCCAGTGATCCTCCAGAAATAAGAAATTTAAGGTGACGTGTGAGATTCTCTGGAATATTGCTCTTTAGGGAAAATGCTGCAAATGCTTAATGCCTACTCAGAACCATTCTTTGTAACAAGGCATTTCATCATGTAAATTTAAATTGTAAATTTAATTTAAATTAACTTTATATATATATAAGCTTACAAGTGACCCTTCAAACATGCACATACTTTTTTACAACAGATTTAAGATTTAATAATGCTTGAAGGTATTTATTAATATTGGATGATTTATTTCAGGGTGGCCCAGTCCATAGAACCTTTGTCTCTACCCCAGTGGGCTGGGCTTCAGGTCCGGCCCGTGCTCTGGCTGTGTGTGCAGTTTGTACATTCTCCCTGTCACACTTAGTTGGGTTTCTCTCAGCTACTCCAGCTTCCTCCAGCAGTCTGAAGCTTTCTGGTTTGGGGAATTTGCGTCTCTGAGTCTGTGCCATGCAATGGACTTGCCAATCCCAGCCTTATACTATTTACTGTGATATCACTGAGGCTCAGAATTACCCAGAACTGGATAAACAATTAAATGTATTGATGATCAGTCATGCTGCTCTTTAATGCAATATAGTTTAACCCTATAAGTACAGTGGGACTCACCAGCTTCTGAACAATGTGGCAAAGGAGACCCCTTCCTAACATAATAAATAGTGCTTAATAAAGCCCAGGATCAGATCCACAAAGAGTTACAGTACTGTAAGTCTAAACGGACAGGGCTGAAATCCAGTGTTGTCCTGTTTTGTGTTTGGCTGGGAAAATTTGTAAGGCCTGGACATTCCAGTTTTACTAAGAGGGAGACAAATGAACAAGAGCTGGGTATGAAATTTCAGGGCTGCTATTTTGAGTTTTGGGCCGTTCCTGTTAAGAATGATTATGCAAATGAACAGAGCTGCAACTTGTTAATCTGAATTTTGCCACCGTGGCTTAAGACGTGTGCTCCGAGGGTATTATCCTGTCTGCTCCCGGAGACGTGGCTGGGGCACGACCAGCTGAGAAGAGCATGTTATTTGTTGATAAGCTGTCTGAGAGGTGTGGAATGTCGCGCTTTCCCAAAATAACAAAGAAAGTATTACAAACAGTTATGCTGAAGCTTTCGTATTCATCGCATACGCTATCTAACACAAGAGCACATTAAAGAAGACAGAGTCTGAAAACTGACACTGAGTATGAATATCTTGTTCTTAAAATGCATGTACGCCGTCTATTCTATTAATGTCGACTGAAACCACATACAATGTGGACATGAATGTAATTATATTAGGATTGACAAATTTAACACAATTAGACAAAAATGGGTTTTGTTACACTATTCTGCATTTTTTTACACCCATCCAATCCCAGTTTAAACATGCGATTGAACATTTGTATATTATATTGATGGATGTTTATGTTTAAATTGCATTTATATCGTGTGCCTTTCTGACTAAAAACAGTCGTACCTTAACATATGAATGTTTATGCTGTTGTTCATAAAGACTATTTTCATATTTAGAAGCAGCAGAAATGCAGATGTTGTACATGCAGGTGTACATGCATTTAAGGCACGTGTGAACCAGTACTTGTTTAGCAGTGTGGCCAATGCAGCGCAGTACAATCATTGGCCATCAGAGGGAGTCATTGTTTCAGGCGTCGTCTATAAAGAGGGAGTAGGGAAAGAAAAATAATCTGTAAATGCAGAGTAAAGGTGGATAGTTAGGGCCCAGAAAGTTAAAATCCAGATCAAGGGTTTGTTTCAACCAACCAGTTGAGTGTAAAGAGTCACAAAGTTCTCAAGTGGTTGGTTGAAACAAAATCTTGGCCTGGATTTTTACTTTCTGGACCTGAACTATCCATCTCTGATGCCAAGTGTTTCCATCAAAAATCCCCCTTTATAGGCAGTGGAGCCAGCAGAAAGACATGGATCTCATTGAGTCTGCAGCTGTTCTACAGGAATGGAAAAGCAATAAATCCATGTCTCTGTAGACAAGTCCCTTGAACATGAAGTAACACTGAGGTTTGCTGTTTGGCAGGTCCTCAGATGACCTGCTGGTAACACATGCTCTTTGATTGGTTCTTATAGGGGGCAAATGCAAAGACTGGAAACAGTCAGCATAATAACCCATTAGCACACAACCCACTACGGTCTCCCTTTGTGACAGTGAGTATGTGAAAAACTCAGGAAAAAATATGTCTACTATCAGAATAAAATTCAATGTAGTTTATTGTTATGATCCTGACTCCCTGCAGTGCACTATGGACACTCAGGCAAACCATTTACGGGGTTCAAAGAATTAAAATAGAATTGCTAATATAATCACCGGATAAATTTTGATCTATGAAGTGCCCAGTCACTGGGGGATTTCTTAGCTGGTTAGTCATTTGTCACCTTCGCCGTGCAGGCCTCAACCAATCGGGGCCCAGTAGGCGGCTGATGACAGCAATCTGGCGTTTCTCCAGGGAACCACAGTTACATCAACCAACAACCATCAATCTCGGCTGGCTGAAATTACTCTTCATAAGATAAAAGAGGCGCATAATTAGTGGCGTGTTTGAATGATGTGGGAAGTGTCTTGGGGGGAGGTGTCGGGGAGCAGCAGGCCTGCCGCGGTGAGAACAGGCCGCGTAAGAGGCAACGACACAGAGACGCCAATCCTTTATGACTCATTACCAGGCGTGCTTCCATGCACGGGCTCACCCAGGCTGAAGCCCAGGGGCTTATGCTAAAAAGGGACCTCAGCCAGAGGAGTAGGAACCTGGGGAAATTGTCTCCCCTAATATTTCATTCCTTCATTTGCTCCCCCCCACCCCCAATAAATAGACCTTTGCATTTAAATTGCAAATCGATAAATCCATGCCCCCCTCCAATATCAAATGCTCTCATATAACCTTGGCCTCAGCTATCCTGGTATAATAAAAGTTTTTACCAATACCACTTCCCCAAACTACAAAAAGCATGGGGGCTCTGACAGCTCAAATGGCCCGGGGGCTATATACTAATGTTCATTATTCACAATGACGCCAAATCGCCGACTGTACTGAGCCAGGTTTTGCATTATAAGTTAAAATGTTACATGCCATGTACATTTACGAGTATCTGGTAGGTATCAGAAATACCTACTATCTTTACCTGATCTGCTTGGCCACTTTCATCCACCCACACATCTTTACGTGTCAAGTAATTTGCATTTTATTACGTATTATCACCACAGAAATGCCAGCATCCTGTTAATATAGGCAACACATACTCCTTACTGCTGTAATTGTGTTTGCAATAGCATAAGCTTTAGTTGGTGGGCAGCATACAGCCTACATCGGGCACTCAGTTCTCTGCTCTGATTAGATTTTCTTTGCCATAGATCTGCAACGTTAGAAGAGGAGCTGTCCCTTGTACCACATGCACTGCCATCTCATTTCCAAGTGAGTGTGATCTATGCAGTCATAGATGTGGCAATGGCTGCAGGCTGCTTTCTGATCCAGGGGAATAATCACAAGGCAATTATAAGACCTTCCTGACATAGCAGCCTTTTAGGATAACCTGATATTATAAAGCTGAATTAAAAAACAAATTATGTTACAATTATACAGTCATCCCCCGGTATCCATGGGGGATCGGTTCCAGGACCCCCCACGGATACCAAAATTTGCAGATTCTCAAATCCCTTATATAAAATGCCGCAGCATTTGCATATAACCTACGTACACCCTCCCATATACCTCATCTCTAGATTACACATAATACCCTAATACAATGTAAATGCTATGTAAATAGTTGTTATACTGTATTGTTTAGGGAATAATGACAAGAAAAAAAAAATCCTTCTGGAATTTTTTTACTGATTATTTTCAATCCATGGTTGCTTGAGTTTGCGGATATGGAGGGCCAACTATACTGGGAAATATGTGTGATCTCTGTGCCTGGAAGCAAAGGCAATGGTCCCTCAGTGGGTATTAAACCCTGGCAGGACTTTGCTCTTATTGACAAACAATTTCCCCACGGGGATCAATAAAGTATCAATAATTTGATTCCCATTCATTAGCCAAGCGTGCGAAAGCGTGTGCAGTAAATAACTACGAATTATACAAGCAAGCTGTTTACTGTTGGCCACTGTGGACCTCGCTTTGCACCATGAAATTTCCATAACAGACTGTAATGTTACTGCAAGCCGCAGGGCGCGGCGATGCATGGGCCCAGCTTCGTGCCTGTAGCAAAGGGCAGCTCCCTCGTGCAAATTTAGCATCTCTATTACATTGAGAACCAGCCTGAACAATCTTACATTTTGGCCTTGCAGCTAAATGAACAGACACTCCTGGTCTTATATATCCATCAAAGACACAAAGACAAAACTCTTTCGCTCAATCACACATATACAGGATCCCGCAAACAAGAGGTAAGTGAGGTAGTAGGTGTTAATCTTGTGGAGAATACTGAGTATAAGGGTTAGGGTCCACGTGAGCTATTTTCAGAAGCCTTTAAAGCCAAGTGGTTACCCTCAATCTGAACACCATATGCTGGAAAACAGGACAATGGGAGAGGCTTACATGGGACAGTGAAGGATTATGGGCCTTTAAAGACTTGTTTATACAAGCAAATTCTTTTGAATGCACAGGATGGTTTAAAATTTCACCGGGTAACTTTAAGCCCCAAATGGGCAAATGTCAGATAACACTGTGAACTTATTAGGTAATATCTGCATTTAGGCAATATTCTGAAATGTTCTCTGGACGGTCTTAACAAAAACAGCCAGTTCTATTGTTTTAACAGAGAAACACAACCGGGAGCTAAGCAAAGTTTGTAGCATGCGGTGATTTTAGCTCTGCGGGCTGCAGCGATATCCTGCCCGGACACAGCAAACAGCCGGAAGCCCTGCACTGATAATCATCAGCTATAGCTAAAGACAGACTGAGTGCAAAGTGCAGCGTTCAATGTGCACATAAACTCACATGAATACTTTTTACACATCAAAACCGTTTGGAAACAGCCCCACATCATAGAAGAGTGTGTGGAGGCGGGTAGTCACGTCTCTATTGGACAATTGAGCAAAGCCTCCAACTTACAGGTAACCCCCCTGAATGCACCATGTGCACTGGATAGATGGCCTGTCGGTTCCCACTCGTGTGTGTGGATGTGCACACATATCATAGGTGAGCAAGATGTGATGTGCAAAAATAAACTCTTCATTGTACATTTACAAATGGAAAATAAAGCAGCATTTCATTAATGTTAAACAGCACCTTGGTTTGTTTGTTGATAAAAAATAAAATTCCTTTGAACATAAACATAATTATAGTTAACTCTAATTTTAACAATTTAGATTTTAAGCTAGTGCTAAATTCACCCCATCTAGGGTGTCCCCTGCCTTGTGCCCTCTGCTTCCTGGAATGGGTTGCAGGTCTCTCCATGATCCTATACTACATGGGATTATTGCAGATACACGGATGGACTTGTGGTCAGATTCATCAAGGCTTTTATAATATGAGCATTTCCATCAGTCAAAGCTATGAACATGGTAAATGGACAGATGCTCTGCTGGTTTGCTAGTAAGATGACTTCAAAGATTTAAAGGGATTTGATGCTGACTATTCATTACAAGGTGAACCACAAACTTTTGTGTATCTTCCACAATGGCATTATACACTGTTCTTGTATCTGTTCACTGTTACAGTCACAATGTTAGAGAGTAACATGGAGACCTACAGATATTTGGCTTAAAGGCAAATGTTTATTAATCAGAAATGTATTTCACGCTCAATAAACACCAGCTTCTAAAAGATTTACTTTGCAAACATATTAAAATTTCCAGTAGTGTTGCTTCTTTGATAGTTGCTAGCTATGGATGCTATGTTGCCTAGAGATTCAGTTATGTAGGAGTAAATGCTAGTGCAATACAGGCGGAGTTTGGAAGCCTGGAGGCAAGGATACAAGATTTATGGTGAGAATCCATCCATCCATCCATTTTGAACATGGTCATGGGGAACCTGAAGCCCATCGCTGGCAGCATAAAGACTGATTTATACCTCTTTGTAGGCATAGACATGTACCCGACTCCATAGCCTACACCTCCCCACAAATGTAATTGCACGTCGCAGCGATGCAGACCATAACAACTGTGATTGGTCTGCTTGGGAGCATGTCATTCCTCCTACACAAATGTTTTGTTGTTGTTTGTTTGCAGCTGGGGGGAATTTAGTGTGGGACATGTTGTGTTTAGCTGATTTCTAGCCTGCTGCTTCGCCACAGTTCATGCCAGGGCAGCCTGATATTGGAAAATTTCATATTTTTCATGAAATGCTTTTTCTGCAATAAAAAAATGTGTTATTTATGAAGCAAAAAGTAGTTCAAGATAAATATATTTATCACAAACCTGTCTATGAGTGATTTAAACAGTGAGGATGAAAATGATTATGACTGACTTGGAAAGCACATGCAGAAGCAGTGCCAGTAAACTTTAAGCTGATTTTTAAACATATACTAGGTAATCTTGAAAAGGAACAATAATTAAAACTGCAAAAGCTGGCTAAGTTTGTTTTTTTTGTCAGCAAAATTGTTTTAGCAAAACTTAAACCCCCCATGCTCAGCCAGCCGGCGTTCTGGCGGTGTCATTGCAGAACAACACAAACACACCAGCACGCAAGTATAAAAACACATGACGGCGTAAACCTCTAGCGTAGGTCACGGCGTAAGCTCCGCGCAGGTAACGGCGTAAGCCTTAAGAACTGGGGTACATTCTGGATTGTATGCCATTATAATTATGTAAATATAATTGTTTTAAAAAGCACTGTCAGGACCTCTATCATTTTAACCACAGGCCAGTTGTGGTTACATCCCATAACCTGTGAATCTGTACATGATACGCTGGTGAAAGACAGCTGGATGAAAATGATCTGGAATTACCTGAATAATTTGTAAAGATCACTGTTCCTATTACAGTAATAACACTGCATCTTCTGACGGTTCCTTCTGATTGTCAGCCTACAGTATGCATGATTGTTTTAATTGTCTTGTTATTTCATTTAATTTTATTATTTATTTATTTTTAATTAATTTTGCGGTGTTTATTATTGAGTTTTACTATACACACTTTCCAATTGTATTTGTTTTATATGTTGTGGTCTGTACAGCACTTTGACCAGCTTTTGTTGTTTAAATGTGCTCTATAAATAAAGAAACTTGACTTTTGTATTCCATAGTCAGTCTGTCAATTTGTTTGCTGTTTGTTTTTCTTATGAGTTCCCATCACATGAACCTTTTCTATGATTTATCAACACTACTTGCTGGACACTGACTATATTGTAGTCTATATTATCTAGGTGAAGCCTGTCTCAGGTAACACAGGACACTAGCTGGGGTCCACCATGGGTGAGATAGCAGGGTGATGAGAGAAATCCTTTGAAATATTGCAGATTCCCAGTTAAATTTTTTTTTTTAATGAAATGGGGTGGTCTCTGTTTTGTTTTTCTAATTTCCTCCTGTAGATGTGCATTCTCCTGACTTCTCACAGAGGACCAACGTTCACCAAAGGTATCAGCTGCATCTGCATAAGTACATTAGTGTTTTATTTCCAAAACGATCTGTGGCATCAGCACACACTGACAAATATTATTCTAGCAAAAATCAAGCCACATCAGGTTAGAAGCTATTAGAAGTTGTGCATCGTATGCAGTCATCACCGCCCAAGGAAACCGCTATTGGACAGCTCAGTGGTGATGAGCACAGACACCCCACGCTTCATGAGACTCGCAATATTCTGGAAGTGTATTCTGGTTTGGGTCCCGTTTTGGCAGGTTTATGCTGCAAAATTCAGAAAGTCACATGCAGAATTGCAATACAAGCAAAACAGATCACACTTATCCACCTGAACCTCCTGCACTAAACATCTCCATTTATGATTTACACATCCTTCAGAATGTGTAATGACACCCAGCTACATATTTAGTCCTTTCTTTTGGTTTTTCCACATAGGTAGAACTCTGAGAAGAATAAGAGGGCGGGTCCTTCGTCCGCAGTCACCTGACCTGCAGCGACCGCTCCAGGCGTGCTTGGCACCCGTGACCTTATCAATGACCAGGAGCTTAATCCCACCTCGTGCCTGGTAGACTGAAATGCGCATGCAGTGCACCCTAAATAAACACTGAATATCATACATAGAAAACCTCCAGTGGACAGTGACATTTAAGATCGCCCAGTTACACCTGTTCAAGTACGACAGGTTATGAAACCTACATCCACACAGTGCGTGTCGGACATATATTATTTACCCATCTCCCTCGAACAGCCAACGGGAAAAAAAAACATGATCACCGAACACTGGTGTTTCTTGTAAACAGGCAGAGGGTTATCTGGTAACATATATAGCTTCCTCTCTCCTCAACTTTCCTTTGGGGACTGTGAAGCGCAGGATTCAGCTGTGGAAAGGCATTATGCAAGAGGTCATCTTCAGAATCGCAGGGAAAGGGGTTCGAGTCCGTCTCCTGGGCAGCGACCCGGCGAACACGTGGGATCCAAACAGAATAAAACCTACATGAAGCTCACGGTGAAGAAAGAGGGGGATAGGAGAGGAATGCAGATAAGAGATGCTACAGCTCTTAGCTGGGGCTTCAGCAAACTCAGTTCACAGCTGTCAGAGAGAGAGGATGCGGGCTGAATTTTTAAGCGAGAAAAGCCCATCTGTCAGATGCGGACGTGTCACCAATGAAGTACATTGGGGGAAAAAATATGCAAGCCAGAGCCTCTGTGACTCACCAAGATGCTTCTATTATTTCAATAATATTGTCACTCCGTTCAAACCTCAAAATTACTGGCTGGGTCACCTGATGGAGTGCATTCCCTCCTCAATCCAAGAGATAAAAGTTTACAAAAGCCATCTCTGATTCACTGAAAATATGAACTGCAGCTGTTTTCGTAGAAGATGAGAAATACTTGAAGAAAGGTCATGATGGCGGGTGGTGTTAGCAAAGCTAGGTCAGAACCAGGCCCAGCGCCATGGGGGGGGGGCGCAAGGGGGCGTCGCCCTTCAGATTGCCTACCCCGCCCACAGAGGGAAGATTAAGATCTAATTTTTTTTTGGTTTTTAATTTTCATTTTAAAATACGAATACATTAATCAGCCCAGCATAATTCCCTAAAACCAAAGTCACATTCTAGCCCACATTTTCAAATACATAGGTAAGGTACACTTTTTGCAATTTTCAAAACTGGATAAACTGGACGTCCTATGGGAAGAGCTGACCAAACGCTGCGGTCGCTGAACTAAGACAAGATTTACTACATTCCTTCTTGCCAAGGGTGAGAGCTCATAAAGAAATGTGTTTGACCGGGAGGAGATGCCTCCAAAATGCTTATAATGCCAAGGGAAACCCGCGTTAGTGTGTCTGTGACCATGAATTTACAATTCGGGTTTGTTTATCCATGAAAGTAAAACTTAGAATTTGATTTGTGTCACTGATTAGCATCCAGTGACTGTCGAGGTTTAACATAGAGCATGTTTGTGTAATTTGTTTGGGTGTTTGAAGTGTTTTATGTACGGAAGGTCTGATCACTTCTGCTACAGTATTTTCAAATAGGGGTGCAGGATAAATGGCTATATCACTGCCCCCTTTCTGCATTTCAATTGCCCCCCCCCCCATTCTTTTTCTGCTGGCACCAGCTTTGGTTAAAGCCAGGCTAAAAACAGGACTAGTGAAAAGAAGCAAGAACACTGTTATCTTGGGAAGGATATGCAAATAGAGACCCAGATGTGTCTGTCATTAATAATAACAATAAAATTGAACTGGATCATAAGAAATGGCACATTGCCCATGACTTGGCAGGACTCGTTATCACCCAGCTTACCTCAGGTAAGCAGAGACAATTACAGTGGAATCATTTAACCGCTAAACAACCAAACCTGTTACATTCTAGACATGCAATCCCATACAAAGACTGACTGCCAATCATTCGCTTGTATCCTCAGTGCCACTGGTCAAAGTTGAAAGGTAATTGGTACCTGGCGTCCCGTTTCCCCTGCCACTCACTGATTCAAAACATATCATTGGCTAAGGTAGGCCCCTCTGTATGAAATATGGCCTCTCTAATACCCCCCACCTTAACAAATCTTCGAATCACTAGAATAACTACTGGCTTGCGTGTTTTTTCATCCTCTTCATATGGTCTTATAGCACACAAACACCACTCATTGTTTTTAAAATGCAACAGCCACATAAACAAGCATTATGGGAATAGTTCAAATTTATGTTAGATGCTAGCTAAATGAAAAACACAGTTGGCTTTAGCCATGACAGTGAGTCCTGAAAAGGGGCAACTTTTCAATGTCGGGTGGGGGGTGTATTAATCAGCAGCAATCTGAGTCTATAACAGGTTTTGGTAGCTTTTATATAATCAATAAACAGGTTAAAAATGTCGAGCACAAGACGGCCACATTAATATTCCTTCAGCCATGTTTTGACTCTACCACCGGTTCTCATCTTCCTTGTTTACACAGACAGTATTGTCAGAAAGTGTGTAGGCGAGGCGTTGGCGAGAACGAGAGGCTTTTAAAGACCATGCGAACCATGCAGTAGGACCTTCAGCTGTAACACAAACGCGACTGTATTTCATTAATATGTCTTTGAACGGCGCACATCGTTTGGGCCTCGGGCGTTTCTGGGGCCTAGTTTGGGGCATTTTCACAGTAGCATCATACAGTGGCGAGTGTGATGCCTGACCACAGAGCTTTACATCATTTTAATTGGTAATCCTGACCTTCAGGATGTCAGCACAACCATCTCCTGTATTTCCACAATCTTGACTGAGTCCATTTTCATAATCAGGCATTGAAAACAAGACTATAAAATCATTCAGGTCACGGCAGTTACACGCCACACAGGATATAACGCTATAACACTGCTGTTACAGATAAGACTTTGCTCTAAGGTGATTGATAAACGTATGTTTTATGGCCAGTATTATCTGCCATCCATCCTAATGTATGTCGTGTGAGCACGCTCAAGAAACACTGTTGTATTAAATATCACATGAACGCCATTCAGAATTCAACAAGGGGGCAAAATCGTTAACCTCTGTGTGTACCAAAACCTTTGTGTGTCTGTGCACTGTATTTCACATTTTTGTTTGTTTTGCATTTCTTGAAAAGTAGGTTAATTACCAGGTAGCCTACTCACCAGATCTCCATGGCCCTGTTGCTAGATCATGTTCTTCCCTTTGTCAGATGCAATAAAACTCCCGAAATGCACAATACTGTACATATTGCCAAAAACTAATTACCAAATGATGAGCAGTAATGACTTTCATTGCTTTTCGTGCTGTCTGATTGTTCAGTCCCTTTGAGGAACTTCAGCAGCCTTATTCACATATTTACCTGCTTTGTACTATTACACTGATACGACAGTGAACTTACATATGGAAGTCCTCGAGAATGTCCTGTGAGTTTTTAGAATTCCCAATGGTATGCTCATTGCGGTGATGCCTGAGTCCCTGAGGGACATAACGGCTCACGGGGAATCCAAGGCACACCAGCGGAGGCCATCAGCACCACGCAGGTCACCAATAACTGTGGTTTCCACATGGCTGGTAGGCCATAATTGCCCCAAGACCATGCTGGGAAGAAGGCAAGGAGGAAAGGGCAAGCCAGTACTTTTCCCTTTCCCATAATAAAGCACAGATGGGGTATGCATCTGCACCCTGTGTCTCATTGCCCACCCCATTCCATCTTGTTTCAGGTTGCCCTCTTCTTCTTACAATCGTTTCAAAGTGTTATGATCACCTTGGTCTTCTCATACCAAAACACTTACTTAAGCATGGCCATTTGCAGTGTTGTTAGAGAGGCATTACTGTACTGTATGTGTTACTGTAATTCCACTACTTTTGGCAGTAATGAAATAATGAAATTAATTACCTTCTCAAATTAAACATCACAATTAAAAGTATTGAAATTTAAATAGGCTTTGTAGTTGTTGCCTTTGTCTTGTAGGAAAATATTCATAAACAAATGTTCTTCTTGCATGTTATGTTCTTATGTTCTTAAATGCAGCCTGTTCCCCCAATATTTTGTTTATGATCTAATGTCATCCGACCTTATGATGGTGCACGGAATGGGTGATATTAGGTGCAATGATTTATACAATTTCACAGTTGTATTGTCTCACATTGTGTCACAGCAGCAACACTAAAATAATATAATTACCCTCACACATGCATAGGCACGATATCTCTGTGATGACTTAAAATCCATTAGCAAAGAATCTGTATGTCACAGAGACATCGCCACTGAATATTAATTCAACGTTCCCCCAATGTCTGTGCACTGTATTTCAACAGCAACAGGATGTGATGAGACCACTATGCAAAGTTTAGCCTACTCCCCGAAAAGGCTACATATACTATAGCAGGGATAGGGAACCTGATCCATGGAGGGCCGGTGTGGGTGCGGGTTTTTGGGGTGGCCTCTCAGTCAACCAGTAATAATGCCGCGGTTCTGAACTCCAGTCCTGGGGACCCATTGTGATTGGCTGACTGAGAGGCCATCCCAAAAACCTGCACCGGCTCTCCATGGAACAGGTTCCCCACCCCTGCACAATAGGGTAGATTTCTTCTGTTTACCCCACATACTGTTTCTAAATAAAACGCAATCATTTAACAACATACAAATCTTAAACCAATGTCCCAGCAACCTACAGTATATGTGCTGCCTGGGTATGTATGTATTAATAACAGATTTGAAATAATTCAAAAGTTAGCAATTAAATTATTTTTATATGCAGTGATTGGTAAAGTAATTTAATAAATTTGAATGAAATAACTAAATTTACTGCGATGGGCTGGCCCCCCATCCAGGGTTGTTCCCTGCCTCGTGCCCGTTGCTTCCGGGATAGGCTCCGGAACCCCCGCGACCCAATACGGATAAAGCGGGTTGGAAAATGGATGGATGGATGGATAACTAAATTTAGTAACTGTAACTACTAATTTTCATTCTTATAGGTCTTCACCAGCATCAAAGTTGAAAGGTGTCAGTACTCTTCCAGACCTGATTCATTTTCCAGCTTTCAGGTTAATAAAGAACCTCAGAAAGCAAAAATTTACAAAACATAAACGGAGTCAGAACAACAGCTGTGAGACCATCTGCTCTGTTTCGTTACTACAGCAAGACACGATATGTAGTAGTCATTTAGTGGGGGATAATCCACTAAAATGCTTTAATGCACATGTTAAGTTGATACTAAGGTACTGATAATATACAATCTGATTCTTACACTTTTAAAATGCATCATAAATGGTCTATTCGGCTGCAACTCTACCACGCTGTTAGTGTTTGACGCTAACAATTTCACGCCGGGAACAACTGAGACGCACTACGATCCACCACTGCTGTGAAAACAAAGAGGTCCATTGGAGTGAATGGAGCTGATGTGAATCTCTCTTTACACCTGCTACGGAGTAGGGACTAAAAATGGGTTCTGGAACTGCCTCCAAGGAACTAAAATTTGCCCTAGTTCCTGCAGTGGGGCGTGACAAAAGGTCTTGGTTCCGGGAAAAGGTTCCTGTGGTGAGAAAGGGCAAATAATAGCAGATTTATTACAGTAAAAGCAGATGATTGGGTGGGTCTATGCAAAAAGTGGGTAAAAGAGAGAGTTAACATTAACCAGGAACAGCCTATTAATGGTAAATTCTGTTTCATAGTGCTATTGCACCCAGCATCGTTGAATTGGAGATTTGTTTATTTAGTTGTTTAGTTTTTTTTTTTTTTTTGCACAGTGGCAGGAGTTAAATATTAGTTAAACAGAATATTGGAGTGTGTGATCTCCCTAAACTCCCTAGGTTTGCAAGCTTTTCATTGTTTCTTATAAACAAAACATTAAGCTTTCCACTGGTGTGGTCTTTGTGAAAATGTGTAAATGCAGTGTTTGAATATGATTACCTTACTGTATTTTTGCAATCTTTAGTTACAGTGAGATTTCTCTAGCTGACATTTTTTGGTCTCCTCTACATGTTGCGGAAAACTGCAATTTATACTCCTTTCTCTGAGCGATTGGAGCATCGCAACATGGAGTAAAGGGCACTGCTCACCATGCGATGTTTGAGTTTATTAGTGATAAAGTGATTCGGGTTATTTAGGTCCTCAGTTACCATAGGATTTCTGAAACTGCCACGAATTAAAGAAATGTTAGAACATTTAATCTGATTGGAATTCTGAAATGTTTCTTCCCTTTCCCTCCCTCTAAACATATCAACAAACTTCAAGATATGATTTCTTTTCAAATTCAAAGCAATAAGCAGCAGCAGCTTGCTCTGTAGAACCAGACAAGCCTAAAATATGTCAACCAGGCAGGTAATCCTAGCCATTAATAATACCAAATTTTACTTTTTAATAAACAAATAGATGTAACCACATACATATATAGGTGTGCTATATAAAAATTTGTAAATCAATGCATTTATTGACTGTTAATCACCAAAAATAGCTGTCCTGTCTCTGCGTATTTAATGCATTCAAATGGTCTGCCAAACACTTCCTGGAACTATTTGAAGTCTACATGAACCATGTGACGATCAAGCATTTTGAGCTTCCTGTGATGTGATTCACAATCTACACGGCTCTCGGTGGGCATAGGACCACCCACCCAGGCCCAGCCACAGCTACACCCCCGAAAGAGTGGCACCTGTTGAAACCCGTCTCCTTACCGTAGCTCTCTCAAATGATAGTGGTGGGGGGAGGATAAGTTGCCTGAGAGACTCATGAAGATGCACCTATGCTTGTTTACAGCAGGTGGGTAGACGTCACCAAAACACTAAATTATGTATTGTGTTTTTCTGTTTGCAACATAACTGTTCGTGATTTGAACAGCAAAGTAATATTACATTATTTATGCAACTTTGTCAGTCGCTACAATAATAGCCAGGACTGCTAAGCTAAGAATGAGTTAGCAAAGTCCAAATTACTGTGTTTTGGTACTTTAGCAACTTCATAATGTAACAGGTTATAATATAATTGGTTATAATGAACAGCTCTGTCATAGTTATTTAGTTAGTTAGTTTTTCATGGTTAATTTCTTTAGCTTGATTTTGCCATTAAGTTAATTTATTGAAAAAAATTTTGTCAATTCATATAGTTATTTTACCATGCGATTATGCCTGGCTTCCACAGCAGTTCCGGAAACATTGAAACTGCTTTGTGTAGATTGCCCATCGTTGCCCATTTGAGTGTATCTCCTGACGGGCTGGCATCCTATCCTACTTGCCTTGCTTCCTGTGCTACCTGTGATGGCCCCCTTGCTCACCTTGAGTCTGTCCTGAACATGGGAATAATTATTGACTGTGTGTGCTGTTTATTTTCAATCTATCTGACAACAAAAATACAGTCACTGAGGTCCCCTAAATGTTTGACGCTGTCCCTGAACATTTCATATATTCTCTGTAAATGTAACTGTATTTACCTTGCAGTGCACATGTAATAAACATTATTTCAGAAAGAGGCCAGATATTTATCAAAAATATATGTGACGGTTAACCATAATGACTATGATTAGCAGATATCTATAATTCGATGTTTGTTTCATATTTGTTCATATAGTGAGAAATTTTCTATGCTTGTTTACATTTACTGCCATACATCCAGAAAGCATGAAGGATGTCACGTACATGGTTCTACCTACTTCATCACATTTTTTTCCTGTCAACCCGCCCAGTACCCTTTTGATACACCCACTACTCTGTCCTGCAGAGACTAATATCTCGGCACAATTTGGGTTAAGGGTCTTACTCAAGGATCCAAATGTGAAATTACTCTTCGGACCCCAGAGTTTGAACTGGCAAACTTCCAATCACAGGTACAGGGTCTAACCTACACAGCCACACATCGGCCCTATGGTACTGCAGAGGTGCGATTAATGTGTTTATACAAAAGACAGAATTGTATCAAAACTTTGCCTCCTGTCTGTGTGATCTGATTCGTCATAGACACAATCTGAATATTGAGCTGCAGGTTGAAACTCTTCTCTGTCTGGAAGAACAAAATGTGTCAGAGGGAAAAAAGTACTGCAGTCTCACTTTGCAGAATATCAGAGTAAAACACAGATCTGTGAGCAAAAGTCATGCTTGGAAAGATAAGCAAACAAGTTTACCAAGTACTAGCTCCAATGTTTGTCTTGTTGCTTGCTGTGTGTTGGAGACAGAAAGGTTGTACGAGAATTCCTAATGCAAACGAGTGTTTAGCAAACATGCTTACCTAGGTTGGGTTTCCAGGGAACTTTAATGTTGGTTTTCACTGATAATAGCAGCATGAATGGAAAGCATGGCTGATGTATTCTACTATTGAGTGGTATCTAATCTTCGGATATCTAGAATCTTCAGTGAAGAGGCTGAATTTGAATATCTGATGGAAATCCCTTTGTCTAATACTACTTTTGAGACAATTGAAGGTCAAAAGGTTCTAAAATATCTTAGGACCCTTCTTCATCTTACATGAACAGAAGTAGATTATTATTTGGGTCTATTCTGGGCTTCTATGCCTGTAATAACTAAAGAGGCTTTCAGCTCAATTAAATGCATCATGTAGAGTTCCACACATGAATCTGATTGTGGCTGATTCTATAACCGTAACAATTAATTCGACACAGGTTACCGCATAATGATTATTTCATTCATTTCAATGAGAGTGCTCCATATGTTATGTCTTGTACTCTATTACTTTCCATGAATATCCACAAGAACTTAGTTCAGTGAGAACGAACAAAAAGGTGCATCCTCATTACCAGAACATAGACATGGATTTGATGTGAAATCTTTCACTAATCCATACTATATTTAAGCAGGCAGACTGTAATCCACACTGATTTGTGTTACAAATAATGATCCACAACACAGTTGGGTTACAATGTAAAAGTTTTGCTAAATATACAAAGAATTTGCCTAAGTGACATGTATAATACATGACTGATTTTGCTATTAGAGCAATTTTAGACCAGTTTTTATCCAAATACAGTATAGGATATACTTGGCTTAGAGAAAACTCACTCTATATTGCTTAAACTGGCATAATAATACCCTTGATTAGCACATTTGGTTTTAAAATGTGTCTTGGGCAATCGGATCACAAGTGGGCAACGCTAAATTACAAGTGTAAATGACCATCAAGATGTATAGTATTCCAATCAATAAATTTAAATATTTTCCAAGGTGGTCTGGGACGCATTTCACCACATATATTTTGTAGTGTAAACGGAATGCGTCCTGATGCATTCCGACCAGGGACATCGCAATAACTGTATGTGAGGTCATTTTGACCTTCTAGCAATAGTGATATAGGCAGTAAAAGAATCTGAACACAAGTGGTCACACCTTGGAGATGTATGAAATACACAGATGTAAATGGTAAAGTGTAAACAAAACCAGTAAACTTGGACCTTTGATACACACTGTAAGGTCCACAGCAGAGAAATTTCTAATCATATATCCTGTACACAATGCGAGTCAATTGCTGGACACACATGCTAAAGGCAATTTAGACACACCAGAGACTACATACACAAAACAGAGGTTGGTTATGAAGCAACAGTGTTACCCAAAACACCACCCATGCCTTATAAAGTACTGTGAACAAAATTAATTTTGCTGCTGCTGCGACTCAGGCATGATTGGTACTTTTTGTTTCCTGCAGGGGGAGCTGCTGCACTTGAAACGTTGTCTGAAAACATGATTAATTTATCTTCTTGTGCACAAATAAAGATGTATCCTGGATCAAGTACCAGAATATTATATGGTGAAATAAAAGTCTGCTACTTTGCTATAAACTGGTTTTTATTGATTTTAAGGCTCTATAATGCGAATTTATTACACTACAAATGAAACATGTTGTTGCTCCTAGCGAAAAAAAATATTATAAACTGAAAAAAGAAGGGTATCAGCAAATATCTGAGTCTTCACTGGTTTTAGGAATTAAGTTTTTGTGTCTGTGTGTCAAATTGTTCAATGTAGCCGTGAAATACTGTTTTTAGAAGGAGTACTACGTTTAACAATTAGATGGTCAATGAATTGAAATGGAAGCAGTGCAGAATGGTTCTGCTCACAAACTTGGTACAGGGGTTCAGTACGATAGACAGGCATGCTAACTGCCCCCTACAGGGAGGAGATAAGTGGCCCTGGTTTAGTGTGTGCGTAGGTGCATGCATGTGTCCAGGCTATTCACCACTGTTTAGCATGTAGGCTCTAAAGTGGGTCAGTTGGTACATGTGCTGCCACAATGTGTCACTGGATCCAGTGAGCCAGCTGAAAATGAACCAGCTGAGCCTCAAGGCCTCTGTACACCCAACACCTCTATAAAGCCCAAGATATCCTGATTTAGATGTAGCACGACCTCCTGTCATCTTCACACACCTCCAGCTTGCTAAACTTATCCAGCTCCACCCCAAAGAATCAAGCTGATAACTTAATAAATCTCGACAACATTAAAAACTACGATTTTGGAAATTAAAGGATGAAAATGAAACATTATTTGACCTAAACAGCAACATTTAAGGACTAAAGAATTACCACAAAACAGTGTTGCAAATATATATTTCTCCATTAAAGAAAGTAAAAACATGTTTATGATTTTTAAGAAAGCATAACTATACCTCTGTGATAAGACACAAAATTAAAGGCAGAGTTTTACTGAAATTGTTATATTATACTGAGCATCTGTTTCATTAAAGATCTCTTCCTCTTTCCCTAAATATTTTTTTTCCCAATACAGTCAGCGTGCGTGCAAAAAAGCACCTGAAGCTCTAGACTATTTTGTAAATAAAATATAATATTTCTACCAAAAATGGTTTTGTGATGCTGGGAGTTCTATCAATCATGGAAGCATATCCCGAAGTTCAATCGATTTACCATGTTTATCAAGTATAGCTTAATAAGTTGACAGACAGGTCTCTTTCCCTAGGCCGAAGAGTGGCTGGTTAACATTCATTCAAGATGAGGTTTTATATGAGCAGAAATGTTCAGATAGTGCAGGAACAGCCAAGAGGATCCACAGGCAGACTCAGCAGTCCTGCTCACATAATAAAGGGCAGTTTCCTTTGGCTATATAAGGCCTAGACTACTTCATCTTCTTTGTAATAAAACCATCATCCACTTACTGTGCTTGTCCCATATTACTTTTATGGCCCGTTAATCCTGCACTTACTGTATAGTCTGGTACAGAGAACAAGGAAATAGTTTGCAATCAGTCAGAGGTCATTATTAAATGCACACACAAAGCATCACATGACACTGTTAGCAAAGTCATCCAGTCAGGAGAAGTCTGTCCACAATCCACTATGAGACAATACACACACAACATCTGCAGTGAAAACATCATTTATTCTACCTGGGCTTAATTTAAGGCAGAAACAGAAGCTCCATTAACACAAAACTGGGCAGCGTGAACAAACTGCCTCATCATTACACTTTCCATGTAGTCAAAGGCCTTGATGGCATTTGATGCAAAAATTACAGTGTTTACTGTATATTATGCAGACAGCTTTAAGCAGTACTCCCTGCTGGATTATTTTTCAGGTCTAGAAAAACACATTAAGGGACTGATTCTTTTTGAGGTATGGACCAGTCAGTTTCATTAAATGAAAGGAAAGGCTTCCAAGTTCACTGTAAGATTATACGAAATCAAAAACAGATGGTTCTCTGCATTACCAGTAGCGCAACATCTGAATTGCAAGGAAACTATAAGTAATTCTAATTTCCATTTTTCTTCCCATCTTTTCCACACTGGTGTAGGTAGAACGAAAGATAAGCAGGGTTTTTGAATATAATGAAAAAGGAACACTAACTCATGTGGGTGTCTTTAGATAAAAGAATCACCCAGATAAAAGGCAGAATTTCCATGGTTTCCCGTGTAATTTGACTATGTTGTCATGGAGATGCAAGGGAACCCTTATGAGAGACCAATGGGAGACAATCCACCCTTTCATATGCTGATGACTTGCTTATTTGTGCTGACGCACTAAGCTAATAGTCTTTAAACTCCTGCTCTTTAATGCCACAATCCTGCTTTGTGCTTACTATTAGGAAAGCTCATGTGAAAAGGCAGGTATATTTGATGCACAAATAAAAAGGCTCACGATTAAAGGCTAGAGAAACATTTTAAATCAATCATAGACAAATATAAATATTGATTCTTTTGGTCTAGTTAAAATATCTTCTAAGGTTTTTCATTTTCGGTTTCAATTTATTTGTATAAAATGTGCTTGCCAACACAGCTGCCCCAGAGCAGTTCATAGATATACATATACAGACACAGACAAACACAGAACACTATGGAAGCAGCAGAGGAGAGAAGCACAGAACCCCTTAGGCTGAACTAGCAGTGGAAAAACTCTCTGGGGGGTCAAAGGTCAACTGACTTTCCAGAACTCCTTGGCATGCTACCCAATGATCCAGTTAAGTGTCCAGACATCGGCAGGTGAGTAGGTGCTGTTCAGCTGGTCCAGTTCCAGTGCCTGCCATTCCAAGACTGAGGCCTTAACAAAGTTTGCAGCTCAGGATATACTGAGGTAGGAACCTTGCAATCTGAGAATCAGGAACATTTTGAGAAATCATGATGGCGAACAGCAATACACTGGAGCAATATATTATAGCAATAAAACTGGAGCATAAATAGAATAACTAATTGGAGAAAGAAATCCGACCTTCAGCACAACATATCCATAACAACAGAGATAAATTTCTTTGTTCTTAGCTTAGGTTTATTTTATAAAGTTGCTATCACACAGACCTGTTTTTTTTCCAGATTCTGAAAACTTTTTGCCTCTTAATCAATGAATGTTACATTTACATAGCTCCTTTCAAGACACCCAAACTGCATTACAGAGCCAATGGGAAGCCAGTTCAACCACCACCACTGTGTAGCCTCCACCTGGATGATGCAACGGCAGCCATTCTGCACCAGTACACTCACCATACTGTAGCTAAGGTGGTGAAGGGGCAGGAGAGGATTCACCAGTGACATATAGGGGATGATTAGGAGGCCAGATTATAAAGAACCACAGTGAGCAATTTAGCCAGGGCATCACATATCACCCCTACTCTTGCCCAGGGATCTTTTATTTCCTCAGAGTGTCATGCAGGACCTCAGTTTTATGTCTCATCTGAAGGACAGTAGATTGTCTCTGTCATCGCACTGGGGCACTGGGATCCACACAGACCACAGGATGGGCTAACAAGTTGGGATATATATGTTATCATGAACAACCAAAGCACCAGTGTTCAAAGGTGATATACAACGAATTGCAGAGCTTGAATCTGGGTTCTATGTGCAGAATGCCAGCTATTTCAAGCCACAAAGGACAATTTAGAGATAATCGTGATAACACAACACACAACGCAAACAAAGGGGAAACATATAAACTTTACACACTCAGAGCCCATTCAAACTCATTAGGAAAAACAACGTTGGATGTTTTAGGAATGACAAACTTTCAAGTGAGTAAATAGAATAGAGTCTAAAGGATTATTAGGAACACCATACTAATACGGTGTTTGACCCCCTTTCGCCTTTAGAACTGCCTTAATTCTATGTGGCATTGATTCAACAAGGTGCTGAAAGCATTCTTTAGAAATGTTGGCCCATATTGA
>JAODLC010000021.1:8470225-8484507 GCA_026781145.1 Hippopotamyrus pictus
GATTGAAATGGTAGTTTACAAACCCTGTTGTAGCTCATAGTGTCCCTCCTGACATGGATTAGGTGGTCACCCTATCTTTGGGCTGACTCCAGATGTGCTGTATCCCTGTAAGGATTTCCTCTCTGAGATCTCCAGGGATCTCGTTCTCCTGGGAAGCCCCAACTGTTTTATATTCTTCTACAGCCCCAGGTGCATGAGGTAGTATTGTTGTCCTCATCCTCCTACATATGAGTGCTGTCCAGTAATTTCCCTTGGAATATTAGCATCGAACATCTTAGAAAATTCTAACATCATTTTTTCAGTCGCTCCCTCAGTAACTAACCAGTTTAATGTTTAAATGTCAAGGAGACACTTCTTCATTATGATAATGCGGCTGTTGAGTAAGACTCCAAATAGCATTCCATCTGGTCACACATCACTATCTAGTTATCTAGCATAACTGAATTCTATTCAGGGGTGTAGGTACATCATCATCAATCCATCCATCCAATCCATCCATTGCCTGCTTTTCCTGTTCAGGGTCATGGGTAGGTACTTCATAATGAAATGTTTTTATTTCACCATGCAATATATTTAAAAGGCATATGTCTTTTATTCAGTGTTAATTTTGGCAGCAAATTTTCAAACTTTCATTCAAAGTCTTGACTAAAATGTAATTTAGTTTCAGTCAGAATTTAGTCATCTAAATTATTTTAGTTTGTCTAGTTTTAGTTGACTAAATATCGTAAGATTACAGTCGATTAGAACAACAGTTGATTTAGTTGACTAAAATTGAAAGTGCGAAGTATAATGTTTAAAGTTTCCCTTCAATTTCTGAAAGTCATTATGTTCACCAAGATGAAATTAAACCAATGTTAAGGAATGGTGTTAAGGTTTGACTGTGCAGTACACAAAGACATAGATTTCACTCTTATTTGAAATACTAACATATGTTTATTTACCCGGAAACTGAGTTCTGTAAAATCAGTAGTGCCATAAATAAAAATAAAATCACTTCAAAGAAAAAGTGCATAGAGTATAATGCCACCAGGCCTGCTCTCTCTGAATATTAAAATAGAAATATTAAAATAAATATTTGTAGACGTAGTTTATTGGTGATTTCATGTACGTTGACGTTTTCACTTTTTAACAACTGTATAAAGTAATGTTATTTGTTATATAAATCAACTCAGGGGAAACAAAAATATACGTTTTCAGGGTTGCCAAATCTCAAGCATCTGGCATGACACTCATGCTTTGAGACTCATGCGGGAAATCTTACGGCAAATCTACATTATACCATTATAAACCTAAAATTAGCTACATCAAAAGTGTATTTACATGGTAAAATACAAGAGCAGAATATTTACATTGTAAGAACTGTAATATATATGTGCAGACATCTCGAATTGAAAATCTCACTCCAGCCTGCGGGCCGAAGTTGGCAACCCCGCGTTTTATTTTAAATGAAAAGTAAAATGCGCTGTTTTTGCCTGAAATGGCTCGTCATTCCGTTTGCGTTGTTACTCTGACAAATATAAAATGGATATGAGAAAAACACGTTGTCACGATCAGCTCCGAACGTTCCTCGTGTATGCCACGCCCCCTCATTACCTCCTGTCGACTCCCGATTATTCCCACCTGTTGCTCGTTTCCTCAGCTTGTCCCGTGTATATCAGTCCACGTTTTCCCCTGTTCGAGAGATCCGTCATTGTAAAGTCATGTAGTGTGATGTACTGTATCCTGCCGTTTGCCTCCGTCAGCCTCGATTAAACCCTGTTTGCCTATACTCCTGGCTGGACTTGCCTGCTTGCCCGCTCGCTCACCCGCTGAACGTGACACGCGTTTTATATCTTTTCGAAATAATAATACTGCCCATATCATACTCTAATAGCGATTAAAGTGATAGGTTCCCATGTATTTAATTTTATTACCGGTGTGGGATTATTGAAACCAATACTTAAATACATGAACACTAAAATATATGACATAAACATGACTGTATTAGGGCTTTACGGCTTAAGTTAAGCACTTTATATAAACATGCACAATTTTCACATTTTATTTATTTTCTCTTATTTTGAAATGCAACCCTACTTTTATTTAGTAAATGAGAAAACTTTATACACATAGGCAGTCATACATATATCTTCAGTTGTATGTCACGTAACAATAAGTATTGTGAAAAAGTTTTTGAATTGTACTGAATTTGATTTGACAGTCAGGTATTGATTACATGCAATGTTCGTACAACTAATGGGCTATTTAAATATATATATCATACTAAATAGTTAAACATTATGATCTTCCGGACCTTTGCTTTAAGAAATTTTCTCTAACTGGACCTCTTTAAATTTTAGTTGAATACTCCTGCCTCATGCAAACTACATTAGTTCTGATTGGATCTCGTCTCAGGCAAACATTTTTGTCTCGTTTTTATTCGTCAATGAAATTGTCAATACACTTCGTCATAGTCTTAGGCCTCGCAAAATTATTTTTATTTAGTTATCGTCTTGTTTTAGTCTGAAAATAAAGGTCGTTGACAATAACTATGACGAAAACTTTTCGTCAAAAAAATTAACACTGCTTTTATCCCGTGGGCCAGTTTGAGGCTAGTGGAAAACTTGCATTCTTCTTTAGAGAAGCTATTAGGAGAATGTCAACTGGTATCCTTTGGTTTCAACCATCAGACCCTTCATTTCCTACTGTCGTGCTAAGTGCCACTAGGCTAACCATAAAATTAATGAACCTCTTACAATTTACCAAAAGAGAATACTGACTGGAATGTATATAGGTTGACTGTCACCCTCTTAAACTGAGAAATTAATTATAGGCAGGCACCTCATCAGGATTCAGCAGTAGATCCACATCTTATGGATTCCCAAAGTTCCTGTGAAATGCATACAACAAACAAAAATGCGCAATCGGTGTCAAATTATCAGCATTTTATAGTGTATTAACTGATAATTAGGACACAACAAAACACAGAATATGTGCCTGTTCTTAGGACTAAGATAGCTGTACACTTAGCATGTGCGTATCTGTTGATATACTCTGAAAGGCTCCAACGTAAGATAATAGCCATTGTGCTATTCAGTTTATTTTCATGGGTTCTTAGCCACAGTTCTGCACTCAAATGAGCTTAAGCTGGAGAAACAGCTCATAGTTAACGTAAGTGACAAGGATAAGTACAAATAAACACTCCTAAAGCTCCATCGTTTTCTTGTTGGAAACCCAGCTTAATACATAAAACATGGCACGTCTGTGGATGTACTTTGTTCTTTAAACGAGTAAAAAATAAATAGGTAATATATACTACGTGGCACTATGGTTGCTATGTAGAGATTACGACACAGTTTATCCCTATGTCCATGTTTGTTCCTGTTCTGCTGTCACAATCCCTGAAAATGTGCACGGGCTTAAACACAGCGCATACAGATAAACCCTTATTTTTGATACATGATATATTTAGCAATAAATAACAACGCAACTACCACAATTTGGTAGTAATTGCAGTTGCACAAATTCTGGTCTATGTTTTGTAATAATATACAGCATAATCAGAGGCGTTGCCAGGATCTTAAAATATCTAGGGCTTACAGTAGCTCAGAGACCTAATCTGTCTGAGGGTTCTCAAACTGAGAGCATGGTTGTTAAAATATATGAGTTAAACAAATCATTAAAGGCTCATTCAGATTCATTCAAGACTTCAGCCTGAATGCCTCAGACTCATGACACATCTGAGAATAATATGTTCAACATAATAATGTGTATTAATTAATGCATAGTAATAAGAACAGACTTCCATAATTCAGAGGCCTTTATATTTCCCAAGTGTACCATTTTGGTTCCAAAGTATTAGATTTAAATTGTCCTCCATCTGCACCAACCATGCACCAACCAACACTGATAACATTTGTTCAGTAAAAATTACCAAGGTTAACTAGGTGGAGAGTGATCAGGTTGTAATCATATCAACAGCTTAAATGTCATTACAGTTCCCTTTGACTAACAGTTGGTTCGGATCTCGCGGTGAGACCTAAAAACCTTGCTCACACCATAGGGTAAAAATGGGGTGTGGGGGTGTGTGTGGACTGGGAACGTGGAAACATAGGGGCCCCGCCTGTATTATATCATTACGACTTTTCCCAGTGGACACAATGTTCTCCTTAGGAAAATTTGTGAGGGAATGTGATGCTGATGTATAGCTGGAACATGCAGAGCAGGGCCATTATACAGTCTGTGACCCTTAGCTCACAAATTGATCCACTAATTTACAGAGGAACCTTGTCATTTAATCATGACCGGACCCTTGGCGGAACCTTAGGTAATAAAGTGTTCTGGATTCTCTGTGTTCAGAGCCAACACAAAGACTGGAGGCAAACACAGACTGCCGCCTGTAATTACATGACAGCTGTTCTCTGTGATGTTCCCCCTCCGTCCCCCTGATCTCCACAGATCCAGAGTCTGGCTGTCAGGAGGGGTCCATGTGTTGTCCAGTTCTCTCTGTCGATTTATTCCCTGTTTTGTCAGCGGGTGTCAGTAGTCATCCCGTTCTACTCCCTGTGTTCCCCTAGGTTTATCCGTTTATCCCCACTGATAGAGTGACAAAAAGTGGTTCTTAGATTTATTCTGTTGTGACCCCCCAGTCACCATATTGTTCATGGTGTTGTGACCCCCCCCCCAAGCAGTTGACATTTCAATGCCTACCCCTGGGCAGGGTTGCACATGACTTGTATGCAAGTACCCATTTGCCGTACGGAGATCGCAAATCTGTATTTATATTATGTGCATTTGCGCTGCTATGACAAGAAATTACTAGGCATATTTTAACCTTTATGTGAATAATTTGTACTTCTTTCATGGTATAATGGTTAAAATGCACAGTGCAAATGCACACATACTTATATTACAGATACTTGAAAAAAATGTTTGTACTGTTGTGCTGTTCTTGTATTTCTTACCTGGTTTGTTTAGACCCCTCTTGGTTTGTTTTGTTTCAGAGTATTTTGAGTTGAGTTTAAAAATAAAGTTGCCTGAGCTCAAAAGCTGCATCGTGGACCATCATCCCTGCCCAGATGTAACACTGGCATGAGCTGAGTTGGAGAGCTGATCAGTTTTCATAGAAAAGGAAATGACTAGTTCTGTTTCAGCACACGAGGCCTGATGCAGAAATGAATGTGACGCCAGCCAATGTTTAAGACCTAAGAGAAATGCCAAATAAGTACAAAAATTACATTGTGCATGGTTCTTACTCACTGCTGCATAGTGCAAATCAGACATTCCCTATAAGCCGGTACCAATCATGCAGCAGGAACCGGAAGGTCTTTAGTCACGAAAATGAGGGCAATAAACCCAATATGAGAGTTTTAACTCAATGTAGGAAGAAATCTCAGTTTCTGTATAACATTGTTTTAGTAGCGATATACTTTCAGATATCCTGAGCAAATCCTTCTAGGTTAAACATCTGACCACATAAACATGTTTCTAAACATAAACACAGAAAGAGGTGTGTATGGTTTGACAGTACCAGCTCCCGCTGGCAGGGGGTGTGCCAGTCAACACATCAGTCCAGGTAAAGTGCAATTAGACAGAATGATGTAGTGCTGTACGTGTACCTGGCTGTTTGAAAGGACAGTGTCCCAACCTGCAACACAAAGTGATGATGTAACTCTTAATCTGACTGTCAATAGTTTTTTGTTTTGTTATGCAAATACATATGCAATGATGAAATACATCATTGCAAAGAACAATGTACTTTTTTGTATTCACATTTACATTAGCCTAATCTTTTAAAGTTTTAAAGTTTAACTATTTATTCAGCCCAGTTTTAATATAACAATTCAGACTATTACCTCTATGGTCCATATTCATACCCTCTATGCTAACACTACCTGCAATATATGGTTGGAATAGTTATTGATCCGATAATCGCAAGCTTCTACAGAGACTCCAAAGTGAAAAAGGAAAGATGGGTTTGTATTTCTATATATTGCACTGCATGCCATCGATGGCTTTGCGTCTGAATGATCTGATTGTACATTTTCACAATTTAAATGATCACATGTATGGTCCCTCAGGGTCTATGGTTATGATGATAGTACCAATTAGGAGAAGAAATAAAGTATGATGAGTTCTTGTAAAAATAAGAACTGCTTTCATGTCAGGAAATCCAGTAAAAATCCCCGTGGGTTTCCCGCAAAAGTCCAAAGTCATAAATATTGCGTCACTAAATATTTATGTCTATAAATTGCCAATAGGCAATCATCTGACCCAGGGTGTGTCATTCTTGGAAATGACTTCACACACTGTGTCTGTGTGCTGGGTAAACAGTTATGGAAAATGGATGAATCTAGGATAGCAAATATTATTTTCTTCTGCTCAAGATATTCTCCCCGTGCAAACTCTTGTTTTATTTATTTTTTTATTTCTTTTTAAGTAATACAATCCCGTGATTCCTGTTAACTGTGATAAATCATGATTTCAGAACCCACCTTAGTGTTCCTCGCATTAAACTTCTGCTCTGCAAATGTCATGGTAGTATAATAGTACAGACAGAGATCTGCTCTCTCTGCATTTCTCTTAAATTTTTCACATAAGGCATGAAGTAAAAAAAAAAAAAAAAAAAAAAAAAAAAAAAAAACTTAAATTTCAAAGAATTTGCATTTCTATTGCTAAAGGAGATTTTAAAAAAATCAAATAATGCATGCTTGCTCATGAAAGCACACATACATTTCCATGGGGCTCCTAAGAAACCTGTTGAGGATGATGATGATGGAAGAGGAAGGCACTGGTATTCAGCTCTACAATTAAGATAAGATGGATAAGGTAAGATCAACACAAAGAGCAGTGAAATGTCAATTAGCAGCATTCAGGCAGCAGTACAATATATATAATATATACAGACGGGGTGATAAATATAGACACGACTGTACACTTAGAAATACACAATATTCAATGAAGCATGAGAACAGAAGTATATGCACAGTATTTGTGGAACAGTGCAAAAAGGTAAAATTGCAACATAATAAAGTGGTGCAAACAGCAAAATGAAATATGATTGGATCCAAGGATGCTATTGCACATTGGTCTGGGGGAGGTACATCATTTAGAAGTAGAAGAGGTATGAGGGGAGGGGGGCAGTCGGACAACAGCTTTTTTTTTGTCTTGTTGTGTGGGTATGGATGGTCTTGGCAGTGGTGGGCTAATGGTTAGAGAAGTGCACTTATAATCAAAAGATTGCTGGTTTGAATCCCTGATCAGCAAGGTACTGCTCCCTGGCTAGTGAATTAGCTGTCCCCTGTTATGTCATGACGTCACATATGAGTTAAATGCAGATATATTATGTTGTCATGCATTGTGTGCTGTGGTGTGTCAACAATGACTAATCACTTCACCTTAACTAACCTATTTTCCTGGTGGTAAAATTGCACGTAAGCAATACCTGAGGTGGGGCCGGTCTTTGGTGATGCCGAGGGCCTCCTTCTAGTAGCGGCTGACATTGTTTTCTTCCAGGTATGGCAGTTTCACACTATAGATGCACCATGTTGTCTTTACCACCCCATGTAGGTTTATTCGCTTGACAGTAGGGCAACCAGAATGCCCACTGTAGTGCAGTAACTTAAGTTGCCCTCAGCAGTACTGTGGTAAAAGCTGATCAGGGGCTGAGCTGGTAGTTTGGACCATTTTGTAGTCTTCTTATGACGAAGAGGCATTGGTGGATCTTCTTCACAAAGTGGTGGGTGTTTAGTGTCCAGGAAAAGTCTTATGTCACATAGACCACCAGAAATTGGAAGTGGGCTACACTTTCCACCTTGAATAAATATATTTTTCAATCCTCCCAAAGCAGTTTACAGAACCAATGGGGAGCCACTTCAACCACCACCACTGTGTAGCCCCCACCTGGATGATGCGACAGCAGCCATTGTGCACCAGTACACTCACCATACTGTAGCTAAGGTGGTGAAGGGGTAGGAGAGGATTCACCAGTTAGGTACAGGGGATGATCAGGAGGCCAGATCTGATAGGGCCACAGTGGGCAATTTTAGCCAGGACATCGGGCTACCACACCTACTCTTTCAAAGGGTGACCAGGGACCCTTTATGACCTCAGAGCGTCAGGACCTCGGTTTTACGTCTCATCCGAAGGGCAGCACCATTTTTACAGCACAGTGTCCCCTTCACTGCACTGGGGCATTGGGATCCACACAGACCACAGGATGGGCTGACCTGCTGACCACACCAACACCTCTTCCAGCTGCAGCCCAGCTTTCCTAGTTGGTCTCCCATCCAGGTACTGACCAGAATCTGCTTCAACTACAGGTAGATTACCTAGCCTGGATTGCAGGTGGTGTTGCTACTGACTTTCACTTTGTTGATGCAGAGGCAGAATGTTCCATCTTTTCTGATATCCTGAAGTCTGTGTTCATTTCTTTTTAATTTTCATTGAGTGACAAGTTGTTGTCCATATACCATTTAAAGGCAAAAAGGTAGTCCAGAATGGTAAAATCAATTCAAATGCAACAAATCTAATAACTAGCCACCCCCCCCCCCCCCCCCCACTGCCTGTTTTGTGAGGATTTCTTAGCTTTCGTTAGTTTATGCATAAATATTACATGGAATTTCTGTTCACGTTATTGCGTAAGTCAATCTAAGTTATAAGAATGACAGTCGTGGTATAATGATTACAGGAAAAAAACAATTGACCTCAGTCATATCTGTGGACTGGCATTTACCGTAATACTGCCACCATGCTCTAAGGTCATCATGGCCTTTACTGTTCTAGTATTGGTTATGATTTCAGAGGAGGGAGGGGCATGCCTGTCACCTGACCTTTGTTACTGGAATGACTGGTTTGTTGTGGTGAGTTCCTGTTTGTTTCCTCTTCTGCTGAAAAGCCTTCTTTATGCTGGTGTTCGCTTTCACGTTTCCCGTCTTTCCCACCTCATATGTCATGTGATTCTGCTCACTATTCTGATTGGAGCGATTCTCACACCATCCACCTTCTAGATTCCAACATCCTGTTTACCTCCATAGAGAAGGGGATCTCCATTGTAGGCTGCTGGTTCTGGCTGTGGTTCAACTGCCTTAGTTCCAGTATAAGGAGATGTCCAAAATACATTTGCCAAATAGAACTGACTGCAACGGTTCAATATTTAGCAATCTGGGTTTGTCATTTGTTCCAGTCCATAAAGGGACACATAGAGCAACTCTGTTTTTGCAAATACACCTTCATTTTTGTTTGGAGACTAGATGAGATAGGAAATAGTCATTTTAGTAAAATAAATGACATAAGAAATAAAGAAACGTCTTTGGTGTTTCTGAAAATACTTAACATCTGATCAAGCTCTCTGTCTGTAGACATGAATGTCCCGCATTGCAAGAACAACACGCATCAACAAGCAGCATTCAGGCACAAGCTGTTTATTTCCATGGCGCACTCCAAGGTATTAATGAGCGCACATCAGAATCCCTATTCAACACTTACCGCTTGGTAAGCTGATACGGCTTGGAGGACCAATGGCAGGCTATCTTTAATGTTTAATTACTCGCGTCAGCTACTCACTGGGGTTCTCCCTGTCAAGGAAAACACCCTTTTTCACAAGGTTTGTGTATGAGAGGTATAAATCAAGAGAGGTATTTATTTGAGAAAAAGTCACATACAGTACTGTAATATTGATGTTTTTTCACAAAACCTATTTATGTTAGCCTAAATAGTTGTCATCCTATGACAAGCAAATTACTACTTAGCGCTTCTCTATTTGCTGTGTTGTTTTGGATGGCAGAAAGATGCATATATTACATTAACTGGAAAATGTACTGTCTTCTGAGAAATGTTCTTTTTATATCTGAAAAAACATGTTTTGTTAAAATACAATGTAATACTGTGAGATGGAAGCTGAGATGATGGAAAGGACTGTGCATATTCGTTTAATCTGCTCCCCATGTATGTGCTATACGATTTAGTTTTTTCATTATCCCTGCTCCAGAGTAATAGTGCTTAGACTCAGCTAATCCTTGTGCCATTGACATTATTCTTGAAGGGTTAGATTGAAAATGTTTAATATTTTATTGTTTTTTGTTACTTTTGTGTTTGCTTTGTATAACAGATAATGTGTTTGGGCATTTGTCCCTTATGTATGGTGTCCAGACAAAGCTTCAGAGAGTTCACTTAATAGAGAGATGAGTGTAATGACAGTTAAGCTAAGCATTCAGAACTGTTTTGCTTGGAAAGTGTAGCCTGACTCCATTGATCCAGGACTCTGTAGGCTTAGGGGAGGATTGAATCAATAAAATATGGGCAGAGGTGGAAATTTCAGGTCCAGAAAGTAAAAATCCAGACCAGGATTTTGTTTCAACCAACCAATTGAGTATGAAGAGTCACTGTGATAGAGTAGTCAGCTGGTTGGTTGAAACAAAATTATGGTCTGGATTTATACTCTCTGGACCTGAAATTTCCACCTCTGAATATGGGAGTTACATTATTTTAAGCCCAGACCCTTCTTCCATGTCTTGTGTTTTCCTACCCCTTTCCTGACCAGACTGTTTCTTATACATAGGTTTTGCATGGCCCTATGTAACACGAAGGACAGTGTACTGTGTAAAATTATATTGTATGAAAAGTCAAATTGCTCATGCTGTAATGATGAACAAGGCACCTTCCCTCTGCCATGTGAAAAACTGGTAGCCTGTTTTTGAAGAAACATAAAACAGAATAGGCATGTTTGAGCCCTTCTTACACCTCCCATAAAGACAGCTTTCCCAGCAAGACAAACACATGGAGGCCTCTGCCAGATTAAACTATGCATCAGGTAAGCAGAAGTGGGGGATTACCTGAGCTTCATTCATTTCCATTTCGATTACTGTTTCCAGCCCTGGATGTCCTGCGGTTGCATCACAGCTGAGAAAAAGCTATAATAATTGACACAATGTGGACAAGACATTACACACTCTTATGTGTGTTTGTGCAGATACACACAGTGGTTTTGTTTTCTTTGGAAAGTTTAGAATATATATTTTTTGTTAAATACTTGTTAAATACTTATTATAAACTGGATACTTGGTCAGGACAACTAATTGCATAATAATGATTTAATTGTTATTAATGATTATCTCAGAGATAGCTTTGTTTCAGATACACCTTTGTACATAAATTTGGTCTGGATATACAGGGGGTCCTTGGGTTACGATGTCTCGACATACGATGTTTCAAGTTCACAATGCTCACTACCAAAATTCAGGTTACGTCACCGTCGTAGGAACGTAACTGTGTCGTAACCCAAGGACCCCCTGTAGAAGAAGAGTAATGCTGAAACATTTCCTTCAGGTAATCCATGCATATCAATACAAAACTCCAGTATCTGCATTTCACCTAATCAGATGGTGGTGACGCAACCATCTTGAGGCCATGTCGGCACAGATGCAGCTTGGGTACAGCTCAGATAATTTGTAATGGAAAAACGCCGGTTTGCAAGTTAGCTTGGGTACAGCTTGGTTCTTGGTGGCAGTGGAAAAGCACCATATGGTTCCCTACCCTTCTTAGCATTCAGAGAGGGGATTAAATCTAATATTTAAAATGTATTTTTTCTTCTGCGAATAGTAATTTGGATAATCATGAAAACTGAAGCAGCAATCACCCATCCTCTGAGGCCACTTTCACTCCTGAAGCCTGACTCTGTTCTTTTTTGGCTTATCTTTTAGACATGGTATACTACCAGCAATAATAGGTCTAAGATCACCAGCCAGTTCTAACTTCTAAGCAAATAGGCTAGTCTGTGCTTATTGTTCTACTATTTCCTTCTGCCCTCCAAAGAAAGTTAGACTACATGGTGACTTTAAATTTAAAAAACGTCCCTCAGTGTGTTATCGTGTATGAGTGTGTGTAGATGCACGTGGTCCATGTCGGATTGGTGCACCACTGCCACGCCCACAATTTCACTTGCAATAGGCCCGAGACTGCAACCTGGCCCAGGGTACGTGCTTGGAGGACTGATGTATAAAGCTATTTTTGGAAATTCTCACCCTTTTTAGAATAGTCCAATCATTCTCAGAAATCTAGCTCCTGTGCATCATGATATCGTACGAGGATATACTTATCTATTTCATACTTCATTGGTTACAAATCCAAGTTTAGAATCAATATTTACAAAATTACAGAACAATTCACAGTTTAAACTCTCCCAGTTGTTGATCACCTCTAGGGTTGTTAACAAGCCTCCAAGGTCCAGGTTAGTAAAGATGACCCCTATTCACATGAGGCTCAGCTTTTATTGAAAGTGCTGAGCGTACAATAATCCTCAATAGCAGCAGAGCTACTCTTTTATGCACTTAATCTGTGACCAACACAGAGCCTAGAGGGCAGCAGCTGGCAGTGTTAAGAGCCGTGAGCTGCTCCTTCGTTGTCGTTTTGTATTTTTTTCCTTTTCTCCTCCCTGTCATATTACCAGGTGGATTATCAATGCAGAGCCCAGCGTGAAGTTGTGTGTAGAGGATCAAAAGTGATACAAGCAATGAAAAGGCTGACCGACTGGCATTGAGGGGGCGCTGCTGACATCACGATGATCTGTTTCATGGGTGTAAATGAGCTCTGCTGATGTAGTTGTGCTCTGTGTTTTATGGGTATAAATGAACTCTGCTGATGTAGTTGTGCTCTGTGTTTTATGGGTATAAATGAACTCTGCTGACGTAGTTGTGCACTGTGTTTTATGGGGTATAAATGAACTCTGCTGACGTAGTTGTGCTCTGTGTTTTATGGGTATAAATGAACTCTGCTGACGTAGTTGTGCTTTGTGTTTTATGGGTGTAAATGAACTCTGCTGTTGTAGCTGTGCTCTGTGTTTCATGGGTATAAATGAACGCTGCTGATGTATCTGAGCTCTGTGTTTCATGGGTATAAACGAATGCTGCTGACATATCTGTATTTTGTATTTCATGGGTTTAAATGAATGCTGATGATATACCTGTGTGCTGTTTTATATTATGTTGAATTGTTGTCTTTTTCTTGAAATCTTTATTTTGTGAATCTGTTATAATACCCTATTGCCTTCATTTAGAAAACTTACAAAGGAGACTACTAGTTTGAATCGTATATTAAAATATCTACTGAACGAGTTATTTTATTAAAAAAGCCTTGTTGATTAAATGGTACTGCTGTCTAACTTAAAATGTCCCATTAACTATTCTAAATTAGCTAACGGAAATCTTTTCCTGTGCTGAGGGTACCACCTGCTTTTCTTGTTAAATGACCTGTGAAATTACTTCCACTGCACATGAAATTGTCCTTCATTAATTACTTTTGCACGTCCTTGCAATCTGTACTCAGGGTTTTTCAGATTTTATTATTTTCACATGCAAACCCATTTGTTAGCTTTTATTACTCTAAACCTACGTGTATCACTTTTGCTGTAATCTCTAATGCATATTTGTAGTTAATCTTTGCAATGTATCTTACAAATAAAACTTTCTAAGCGCAGTCCATTTCAAGTGCATTTCTGCCTTAAGTGACAATTTATTCTGTTATTAATGTGTCATTTTGCCTATAATGTGTTATGCCTTTTGATGAATATTCATAGTCATGTACATAATGCTTTATGAATGCATTATTATTTGCAATACGATGCCTTAGTAACTTAGCAGCAAATCATTTACTACTCACAAACATACAAATCATGAACAAATATAGTAGCTACTTGAGGTAAAAGATGTGCTATTATTCAGCAATGATGAACAAACAGGACATATGTCCTGTATAACACTTTTTGTGTTATTCATTATTTGTCCCTTCAGTACTTCACAAAGGTTTATAATATTAACAGATACAGTAACATATATAGTAACTGCTTGAAATAAATGATCCATCATGATTCATTAATGAAGAATGATCATGTGATCAATATTTCACTTTTTTGTGTTATTCATTATTTGTTCTCTCAGTACTTCACAAAGGTTTATTTTTAGATTAATAGATATAGCAAGTAGCACAGTAGCAGATCACATTAGCATAAAAATGACCATCCATCTTTTTGTAGCCACTTGTCCTATTCAGGGCTGCAGGGGGTTCAAACCTATGGGGAGCCAAGCTGGAGACTCAAACCCGGGTCCCTGGAGTGTGACGCAACAACGCTAACCACTGCACCACCATGCCACCTCATGAGCATTATTTCTCATTTGCACAAGTACATTGGAATTCTTCTCTTCGCCTACTCCGTGTTGCTCTCCATACCTTGTGGTGTGTGTGTGTGTGTGTGTGTGTGGGTTTGCATAGATCACATTTGAGGACCAAATTGTCCCCAAAGTGTAGTAAAA
>JAODLC010000021.1:8521421-8531574 GCA_026781145.1 Hippopotamyrus pictus
AAGGTAAACAGGTAAGGATGGCACACAAAGGCGACGGGCAAGGCAGGGGAAGGCGGGCAGACAAAAGACAAGAAAAGTGCTCAGTATGGCAATGGTACCTTGGCTCAATACTTCACGAAGCAGTTTGGCGGCCATTCGGCTTATGAAGCCGGTAAAACGTCAGGTGACGAACTGCACCTGTCGAGCCCCGCCTCTGTGGGTGTGACAGGTAATAATAATGCAGTTCACAAGTACCATGACAGCTGAGAGCAGCCCCCTAATTGTGACAGTAGGTAACTGTTTAGAATGACAGTATGTGTTGGGAATTGTAGTCCTCAGGAAAGGCAAAACAGCTGTGTTAAGGTGACCCAGCTTCTGAAGAGCAGAAGGATCTGTGTTGTTGGCCTTTAGCATCTGGGTGTTACATAAGGTAGAGGGGTGGAGTGAAGGTGAAGCAGGGATTGCACTCTCTCTCTGTCTCTCTCTCTCATATACTGATGGTGCCAAGGTATTAGAGTCCCAAAGCCTGCGGTAAATAGCTTGTGTGTGTGTTTGTGTGCCTGTGTCACCAAATTTGTATCTAGGGACAGTTACTGATGTAACGCCGTTACTGTAGGGATCCTAGACAATGTAGTACCAGGTACAGTGCAAACTGTGCTGCTTTAATACTGATAATTGCCTTTTTGTCACCTACTTGTTATTTAAGGCACAGCAGTATCTTGGCAGCTTAAAAAACAGCTCAGATCAGATCCTTTCCTGTCCTTGGACCGCAGTGTGAGTCTCTGGGAATATCTTAGAGACTCTTTAGCCCTGGGGCACTTCCAGGTCGACCTGGGGTGAATGATTCTGCAGGAGGTTCCCATTTCAATAGGAGCATGACAGACGTGGACTGCGAAACCCTTTGATGTTGTTCGTCCAGACCTAAGACAGTGTGATCATTCCTTTGATCAAGGTCACATTTCCTGTGTATGTTTTTAAATTGGCTTTCAAGATGTGATCTGTTGAATTATAGTGAGTGACAAACTGAAACTTTTTGTCTGGGTTTTTTCTGTTATGTCTGGTTATTGCTTGCTGCAATTTTAATACATATATGACCTTGCTTTCACCTGCGTCTGTGTCTGTGTGTGTCTCGGGGAGAGCAGGATGATGTAGGCGAAAAAAGAATTTCCCCATTAATGAAGTGTCATCATCATGAAATCTGTTTATGGAGTGGGTACAGATTAGTGTGAATATCTGAATATATGATAACATTTGAAGTTGTTCGAATTCGAGATGCTTATGAATGGAGTCCTCGATTCTCTTGTCAGAATAGTACCTGCAGACCATTGTTTCCATGGCATTTAAAGATGGGGACTTAGCTACTTAATCATTTCAAATAAACAAATAGTGTCCCATCTGTTGTTATCACCCCTAATTAGCCTTAAGCCTTGTAATCACATATTTACATCTTCACATTTGACTGACATTTTGTGCAGGATGTACCCCAGCCTTGTGACCTGAGCTGCCTGGGATAGGCTCCCCCCCCCCAACACTGACCAGGATTAATGGTGAGAGGCCGCACGAATGATCCCCACATTGAATTAATGAATACACATCTTTCACTGAAATACCTGCTGTTGTGAATCAAAGTGATGTTTGTGCCGTCTGGTGTCTCTGTGCAGAAGAAGGGAAAACAAACGGGAAGGGGGGGGGGTGGGGGGGCGGTCCTGTGGGGGCATAGAGTACATCAATCCAGAAACAGTGATGGCTTCTTCAGCATGGTAATTGCAGGCAGACTCCCAATCAGCATAGAGGTGATCTCTCAGGCATTCAATAGGTATTGGATGATGAAGCAAAGCCGACTTTTTAAATTGTCCCCGTTTTAATTAGGGACTAGCTCTTTGATCGCATTCCTTTTGTTTACCTCACTTGTCGATGAAAACGAACTTTCTAGTGCAAATGAAGAAGGTGGTATTTCACATGTGATAGCTGTAGCTTTTTTTAGGTTTATAGAAAAATGTCATTCCCTTTATTGCTGTGGTTGCTGTTCACTCATGGAAAATAATAATTACACTTTATTGATCTCTCATGGGGAAATTCTCTTTTTGCCTATCCATCTTGCATTCCATGTCACACATGTAGGTGAGAGCTGGGGGTTAAGGGCCTTACTCAAGGGCCCACCGACATGTGACTGTTCCACCAAGGCTGGGCTTCAATCGGTGACCTTCCAATCACAGGCACAGAGGCTTAGCCCACTGTGCCACACGCCTTTTTTTCAGTGTCGCAGTAATATGGGGAAAAAAAATTATACTGGAATTTGGTCCCTTACAGAACATTCAGCCAAAATGCACACCCCTGCAGAGTACTGTATAGAGAGCAGGGGCCCAGTTTGCACCTGCAGCCATTGAGAATGGGGGGCCAGCGGTACGGGACATGTGACTTGTGTTTTAAAAATGTGCATATTGAGTGAAACGCTGCATCTTCAGTAGAATGACACCGTTGAAGATGAGCCGCAGTGAGCCATCAGGGAGTGTCTGGAAGTGCGTACTGCATGTACTGTAGGATCACGTCCGTGCAATAGTGACCATGTGCATCCTGCTTTCCCATGAAGCCTCTGCATGCAGTGGAGTTTAAACAGTACTTTGCATTTAATTCCTGAGATCTGTCGGCATGCCCCCCCCCACCAACAATTCCCGCTCTGTTACTGTCACAACATGTTTTATTGCAGCGTGTGTTTTATAAACAGTAATCTGTGCTTTATTAGGCATGATTCCCTTTGTTATTCTGAATTTTTTTTTCCGGCTGTGCACTTCTGCAGATATTTGCTCATAATGAGGTTTATCTGAGAATTTCTCACTAAAACTACTGCTAAACGCTTCTCGTGCTGGATTTAACTATTTGTTTCCCGGGTTTTATGGTCCCTTCTGTAATATATAAGATGCATTTTGCTATAAAAATTATCTAAACTGATAACACAGGTCATTGCAACCACAGGCGTAATGGTAGTTTCTTTTAAAAAGAAGTTGGATTACCTCAGCCATAATGATGGTCCATTAAAAAACAAAATCCCTGACCCAATCAGATTCCAGGATTTATCCTCTATAGTTTAGCTTTGTTGGCCCAGCTGTGGGGACTGGCCAGCCAATGAATCATTTACCAGTGCAGGTGAGCGACATTACTCTCCACTAGGAGGTGCTAAAATTCATTTATTCTATAGCTTTAGGCTCATTCTCTTTATGCATACATGAGAAACATGAAAGAAAACAGTGATTATTTCTTTTGAAAAGAAAAATGAAATGTTTCCTTTATTTGTTAATATAAGTGGCTAATATCCCAAACCCAAAGGATAATCCATTGAAAATTTCCCATCAGTGCTCTGAGTATCCTGAGATACTGGTTTTATATTTGAAAGGAAATAAAATTTAGTTGCTTAACTGTGTTTTTTTCTGTAAGAACCTGTTTTGGGTTCTCTGCCATCAGTCAGCCAGACACGGCCTTGCTGTGAGAAACCTGTGTTAGTTTCCCCCAATAATAATCAGCACAGTGTTGGGTAGTAACCTGTCAAGTTAGCATTAAAGGTGCTTAATTTGAAGACAATGAATTAGTATTGTAATGCTGTCTGTTTTCTGTATTTCCATTTGTTTTAGGAGTGGAAACATGCATAGAAATTATTGCCTGTGTTGCTTCTTATTTGTAAGCCTTCGTTCTCTCCTGCAAGCAGACAAGTTTACATTCAGTCCATAAATTGTTTTGTGGGATTTTACACATATATAAATCTGATGCATCTTTTGAGACATTTCACTCAAATGTGTACTGTTCTCTAATTTTTGGGGGAAAACAAGGCAGTTATTTAGGTAGAAACCTGAAATGTATCAATTTATGGTCTATATTTTTCGGAAAGCCTATGGAGAGAAGCTTGAACTGGTACCAGTCCAAACTGTTGTTGCCACGGAAACCTGTGGAGCTGGATTATAGAACAGCCTCTATAGGATGGTGTAGGAGCGTCCTTAGGGCGGCGCGGTCTGCGGCTTGCAGCTCTCAGGACTTGTGTACTTACATGTGAGAGAGAAACTGTGGAACTATACCTTTTCAATAAATTCCAACTTATCGATCATTTCACTTTTTTAATGTGTGTTAAATGACATCGATTTTTGTAGCAATATCCTAAATGGTACTCAGTTTATCTGTTTTTAATGACATGTTTTTCACATAAAATGAGAATTTCAATTTAAGAAAATGTGACAAAATATATAATGTATAATACAAACTGTAGGAAAGCCAGATGCTGACGTATTTGTGCTCGTAAAGCAGCAGCGGCACAGCACATTATGGGAATTATTCCATAACAGTGATGATCATCAGAAACATTGTGCGTCAGGTTCATATAACCCTGTATGACTCTTCTTTACCACACTGCCTGTCACTTTACCGCTAAACTAAACTCTTTGATGCCCTTCCCACCGGATTCCCGATTCTCAGTCGAAAGCGAAACAAACCGCTTGCTACAGTCATTCACTGACGCACGTTTCTGAGCAACGCAAATGATTAAAAAGATGACTTGTTGTCAAAACCGTGTTTGCTCTTCCTTATTTTTTAACTGATTGTATTGTGTGTGTTTTTTTTTCATCCCCATGGCTATATCTTGAAAGGCTGGTCACTCCAGGGTCCCTGTGAGATTCTCTGGCGTCTGCCTGAGACCAGCAGCTTGATGATGCTGAATCCAGCTCTTGCCCCTTAAATCCCCTTTTATAGATAAGTTGGCTGAGGTCTCTGACTGACACACTCTGCCTCTTCTCTGGGGAATATATATATTTTTTCCTCAATCTTTTCTCTACCTTGCCTTCTTCGTCCTCCGTTATTGTTAAGTAAGGTTTTTAACCACTTAGAAAACAAACATGAAATGTACTTGAATATGCACTCAGCAAGGCAACAGCCCCTAATTGTGAATGCCAAGCCATAGATAGATTTGAGGAGAGTAGAGCTTTCAGGTGCCTTTGACGTCACTGAGTGTCATTTTACCTGGGCTGTTACCATGGAAACACATGTAAACACTAGACACTAACAATAAGAATAAGATTTTCTTTGAGTAATTCATGTCTTTTTTTCCTAAGCAGTTCAATTGTTATTGAGAAGCCCCTTTTAAAGGCAGTCAGATGATGAAAATATGGATGCATTGGCTACCACCTTCTTGTCTGAAATATCTACACCCTAAAATGCAGGATAGGTGTGCAAACACTTTTTATAGAGAAAAGGACCTGCAGGGGTAGGGAGCTGGTGCAAGGGCAAACAGGAAGTAATGAACCAGATGAACTGAATATAGGGTATCTGGTCCATTAAGACAAAGGGAACATGGATTCAAAGCCAGCAGACAGCAGACTTAATTTCTCCCCTAACTCCCATCCAGTTCACCACTCTAATTGTGTGTGTCTTAACCGCCATATATGCACCTGTACTCCTAGTTGATATGAGCAGCCTCAGTTGTAGCAAGGTCAGAGTTTGGGTATTGACATCCTGCAAAGGCAAACTCCTCACCCTAAGGGTCTGTGCATGTAACGGTTTGCTCAAGTCCAGCTGTGACTTTTTTTTTCCACCTTTATCAAGATGCCCTGGGCGCTGTGAAGTTGAGCCACGGAATCTGTTTGCCATGGTGCCCTCAGTGGACAGGAATTCCCTGACATGTTCCAGTAGTACTTTCATATATGAAATGGCCAACCTGCTGCATTTGACATTGAAAACAATAGGCTATCAGATGGTAGACTTCGATTGAGGCATAGGCATACACAGGGGCGTAATTTCCAGGGGGGTTAGGGGGGTTATGACCCCCCCAATAATCATATTCAGCCAATATAACCCCCCAATACCAATAATCATGTTTCCGCCGTAATGGGTGGAGACCTCAACCCCGTCAATGTTCCAGCCAAAGTTACGCCCTTGGGCATACAGGCTAAGCGGCATTGCCATCATCAGGTGTTTGCTGTCGTCACCGTGCAAAGTGGCAGGTTGAACTGAAAAAAAAGTAACCCAGCAAAATCAAACTGTAATGGTTGTTGTTTCCCAGAGGACATTTTATGCTGGGGGGAGGGGTCAAGAAATGACTATGGACCCCACAATATTAATATCTTGTTGCATTATAAAGATTTAGTGGCAATGCAGCTTTGCACATGAATTTACATGTAATATCCACCTTATCTATATCGTACTGTACATGGGTTGTCATTATTTACAGCTAAGATGCTTCCCTGCTAGTACATGTGTTTTAGACTGCTGTAGTTAATTCACCCCTGCCCCCTTTTCTGCAAGAGGCTCTGCCTTTTGCCAGGCTGCAATTGTAAATAAGAAATCGTTCTATAATGACTTGCCTGATTAAATAAAGGTTAACAAAAAACAACGAGCAAACAGCAGGGGCAACAAACCAAAACGATGTCGATATTTGCATTCAGCAGTCTTTCAGTGACAGAACTGTAAACAAATTGCACTCAATTTGAATCAAGACAAATTCCAATGAAAGTTTATAACATTTTAACTAAAATTGCAATATAAATAGTTTGTAATGAACATCTGATGTTCTTTCGATTACGGCCGCCATGCAGTAACGACTGGATTAATCTATGGATTAATCAATCTTTTTACCAATTGGTCGATTAATCTAAAACGATTAATTTTCCTACAGTAAATCACATCAACAGTTTATTGCAGCGCTTCAGATAATGGACGCCGAATTTTCGCCACTATACAGACATTATTTTCGCCCACAATTCAATAAGCAGAATAGTAGTATGTCTAAAATATTAATGAGATGCATATTGCGATGCCCAAAAGGTAGTAATTAATCTGTATAAATTCGGCGTGTCATGCTTATTAAATTTGGTTAGTGGAGCACACCACAAGCGGTTGTTTTGGTAAATCATGGAAGCGATAAGCACTGAAATCGCCCAGTAGCCAAAGCATCCTTTAAAAGAGGAGATGTTGTGGTTAAACTACGTAGAAAGACGTTGGTGGTGTGACAGTACTCTTTGTAGATTATTAATATATTATTATATTTGTTAAAAAATACAAGGACAAAAGCTATTAAAATGCTATCTGTGCTAATGGAAATTTATAAATATGAATAGACAGGTGGTTTTGTCTACTCTGGCGGCCCATATCATCCAGAATTTCGCCCGTGTGTTTTCTCTTCAGGCGCTCATAGCCGTCATGGTATGCCATCGAACATCAATGTTCAAATCACCATTTTGTTTTGTGATAATTTGAACGGCTCCCATAATTACGCAGTGATATTGAAGAAAAACATTTCTTATGATGAAATGAAAGGTAATTTCATAAAAAATATATATTTTTAAACCATGTCTGGACTTAAAATATCGATGATGATGCATTTTCAGCGTCGACGTCGCCTACTATGTCGACTCATCGCGGCAACCCCAGTTTCGTCACTAAAAAGATAAACTCGAGATCAGCAGGGGACCCCTAGAGTTCGGGGCCCTGGCCAGGTTTTCCGCCGCCTCCCCCAAATTCCTCCCCAAACATGTAGCATGGTTAGCATGGGTAAAATGACAGGAGATCTACTGGAACCATTTCAAATTTTCTATTCCATGTGTGTTTGGGGACAGTTTCTCCAACCATTTTAAGGATTCAACAATTACTTATACAGTTCTTCCCAAGATATTTTACTGTTTTAAATATTGCACTAGTTTTATGTAGCCACAAGGACTTTTATTAGTGTTTTTAAAGTTTTGGCACTCTTGTTGAACAGATGGATTCTTAACAATATATTTTTTTTTTCAAGAACTGACTTTGGCCTTATGTAGAAAATGGACTAAATGCACAAAACTGCTCAGAATAGTAATAAATTATTTCTGAACTTATATCATTTAATGTATGAGAAAGAATTCAACGATAAACATGACAGTGAAGATTAAACTCTCTTTTCATCTTTCTACTGTTTCTCATGTTTGTCATATTTATTTGTATTTAATGTTAATTTTAAAGTTGTATGTAGCGTTCTGGACTTTCGTTGTCATTTTGATGCTAGGATCTATTTTTCAAGTCAATCCTGGGAGGGGAAAGCAAAAAAATGTGTGTTAAGTAATAACCCACTGGCTTTTTTTGCTGTTCGTTGTGTAAATGTTGCATAGATACTTGTACAGAAAAGATATAACCCTAGGATTATATTCCTGTCTTTAGACCACAATATTGTTCTTATACCAATATTTTTTTCCATGATATATTATTTTGTATTGTTTAAGACTCATGAAATCACAGGGGACTGACTTCTAGCTACTGCCCTGAGGTTTCACCCCTATGCAGCCTAGAAAATTGATGGCCTTATCATAGGGTGTGTAGGACATGAGTGGACACCTGCATCGCCTTACAAAACCTGGACAGAGGTGTTGACCATTCAACAATACTGACCTTCTTGTTTTGCAGTGATTTATGTGTAGTTTTTGTGTGAGTGTTTTTGGACTTGTCGTGCTGTGACATGAATATTCAGCTTGAAAGTCGATGTCTTTCTTCTCCAGTGTGGTGTTATTTTGGTGATGCGCTGTGTGTTTTATTTGTACTAAACCTAGCACTTTCCCAGAAGGTATGTGACAGATCTCCAGGCCTGACATAATTTTGTTTTCTGAGATATCTTTCTCACTCTGCTGATAACTGTCCTTCTCAGCTGACGGCACAATTTCATCAAACAGACTGGTCTTGTGTCTGCCATACCAGACTTTTTTCCATTTTGGACTTAGCTGTGGTCCCAGCGATGTTTACAATCTTGCCAGTCTTTATATAATCTTTAGCTTTTTTGCCTTTTTTCATAGTTCGTTCCCAATATAGAACCTTGGTCTTCAGTTCTGCTACCTTGCTAATCAGCATTATCTGTTTATGCAGGTAATCAGAGCTGGATTCTAAATCTGTCCTGGTAGAGCTCATTTATGTCTTGTGGTGATCTATCAGAAAAGCAGAACCTACCCAATACAGGCTCGTATGGATGTATATTTAAAAATAATTACATTCTATATTTATCTTCAGTACTCACTTGTCCTGTGCAGGATTGTGGGGGACTAGAGCCTATCCCAGAAGCCACAGACACAAGTTACCCAGGACACAGTGCCAGTCACACATACCACACACACACCATTCACACCTATGGACAATTTGGCAACCCCAGTTCATCTTACCATGTTTTGCACCGTGGGGAGAAATCTGACGACAGCACTGGGAGAACCTGCAAACACTACACTCGAACCCTGGTCCCAGAGGTGCTAACCACTGCACCACTAGTGCCACCGTCAATACCGTTATGAAGGCAACTATATACTTTCATAAATTTTGTAATTAGAGCTTCTTGTTTGTGAAAAATAATTCCATTAACACTTTAATTTAAGACTGCTGAATAGCAGACAACCCGTGGGGGTGAATACTTTCTGACGCCACTGTACATGAGTGATCTGGCACAGTGGTACATCTCAGTAATATTCACTGTAACATTTTCACTTCCATTTCAGTCATATTCTGTGCTGCCCTGTCAAACTTTTGCAAGCATGATTGTTATGCTCGTTCACTCGGATCGCCGATCAGCCTTCATGTACTATATTATATTTAATCCTGCAGAAAAGATGACTTATTTAAAAATACAAAGGAAAACCTCTAATGTGAATTTCAGGTTTGAACACATTAGGGACAGTTGCCGCCTTTACAGTATATTAGTGTTTATTTTCCCTGGAATGCTGAATAGATGCTGTGTGTTCAGTCAGGCTTGGAGAGGAGCTCTGCTTCTCATCTCACCAGAGACCAGCGAACCAGGGGCTTTTCTGAACCCGACATTGTTATCAGGAAACACTATCTGAGCTGTAATGCTTAGAGAAGGAGGGAAAGACATGTGCTGGCTTTTTTTCTGGAAAAAGTACAGTAGGAGCAAACATGATAATAAGCAGTATAATGGGGGGGTAATTCATGCTAAGCCCCACCACTATCTCTGGAACAGTTCACTCTATATTTCTTCCATCCTGGAGCCCGAGGATCTCTGTTGCTTCACAGCTGAGCCCTGCCAGCTCTGCCGTCCTCTGTCTAGGTCCCTCTCCCTGCTGTCCTCTGTCCAGGTCCCTCTCCCTGCTGGCTATGCTACACTCTGTCCAGGTCCCTCTCCCTGCTGGCTATGCTACACTCTGTCCAGGTCCCTCTCCCTGCTGGCTATGCTACACTC
>JAODLC010000021.1:8531796-8553366 GCA_026781145.1 Hippopotamyrus pictus
TGTCCAGGTCCCTCTCCCTGCCGTCCTCTGTCCAGGTCCCTCTCCCTGCCGTCCTCTGTCCAGGTCCCTCTCCCTGCCATCCTCTGTCCAGGTCCCTCTCCCTGCTGAGTCTGCTGTCCTCTGTCTAGGTCCCTCTCTCTGCTGAGTCTGCCGTCCTCTGTCCAGGTCCCTCTCCCTGCCGTCCTCTGTCCAGGTCCCTCTCCCTGCCGTCCTCTGTCCAGGTCCCTCTCCCTGCTGAGTCTGCTGTCCTCTGTCCAGGTCCCTCTCCCTGCCAGCACGCCAGTTGGCTCCTTAATCCAGTCATTCATCATTAATTAAGAGGGAGATTGGAATACAGATGAACGTGTGCTTTAAAAAAATAACAAAAAAGAATCTGATCTGCTCATAGCTGCCTCTCAGCACCTTGTCAGGTCTTGTGATCAAAGGTCACAGCATCGCGGATCTCCTCCTACTGAAGGACATGTGGAGATCGTCAAGGGTTTCATCTACCACTGGCAGCATTCAGGCTGGAAAGACACTACCTCCTGTCTGAGGAGATAATGATGTTTAAAAGTGCACTGTCTGTCTTGTAATTTTATTATCCTGTTTTCTTCTTCGTTTCCATGGGTTACCACACATTATACGGTACATCACAAACTGTCCTTCTACTGATAACAGTGTGCTTTTATACCAGAAAACAAATCATTTAATTCATTGACTTGTTCTGCCAGAATCCATATTCTAGCCTAGCTAACACTATAGCTTAAGAAAGGGATATATGTTAAAATATTTTCGGCTGTTAAATTAGGACTCGTACTCGCTGATGCTGCTATCGTAACGTTCCCAGATCGCACCTGCAGAAAGATAAAACAGGATCTGAAATGTAGATGATCAAAGATGAGAGACGCAGAATAAGATGAGGAAATGCAGAATGGTTCTGGCTGGGATGTGGGAAGACAACTGACAGGTGTGTAAAGAAACATCCACAAATGGCAAGCTTCGGTGTTTAAGTATCACTGTTTGAAGTGTTTGAGCTGTGTCCAACACTAGTGGAAGACGGAAGAACTGAGAATGCGGTGGATGGCCAGCCACTTGTCCAACAGCTGGTTAATACTGGGGAGGAAGGGCATGATATCAATTCCCTGTACCCAGTCTTAGATGTAAACATGACAAAAGGCTGGGAAATAATAGCATGATAATAAATGATCAGCATGCATTTTATTATGATTATTCTCATTATTGTTATTGTTGTTAATAACAACATCAATAATAATGATAATAATAATTCATGCATTCATTGTCTTGCCTTTTTTTTTTTGTCCGTTCCCATATTGTTAAATTGAAAGAAGGAAAAGGTGTTGGAACCCCTAGCAGTCAGCTGTTTCCCCTAGCAGGATCCCATGTCCTGGAAATGACTGCAGAATTGATGATAGACCAGCTAAGGAGGAGAAGCTTGGAAATCAGTAATTAAGCAAATAGGACATCTTAACTAGCTGAGAGGATGGAATGGAATTATGGAGATGCTGACTCCCCTTTCAATAGCAAAACTCAGCCGTCAGCAGCCGTATGTAGAATCGACGCAGGAGCCACGCCGTGACCGGAAAAACCGGGACTTTGGACCCCTGGTGTGCGGGTCTGCGTGTTGCTGTCGAGTTATAAACTGATCTGTTGAAGGACGCAGCTCATGTCTGTGTTCTCATGGGTGAAAAGCAATGCTGCTGGATCAGGTGTCGTATCCCTGGCTTTTTGGACCTGTTGTGGGGATCAGTGCCAAGGAGACGTGATTGTACAGAAGTACTGCCCGTATTTGCAAAAGATCCTTGCAGCAAACAACTTCTCAGCAGCAGTGAGGTATTCAAAACGTCATCCTCTCTCTGAGACTCCGTAAAGTCTGTAGGAAACTCTTAAGTTTGTATTTTAAAGAGAAATAATTTTCCTCGCTGAAATTTTCTGGAAGCTAAGCTCAGTCCTTTCTGCTCTCAAAAAATAAAAAAACAATTAAACATGTAGTTGTAAATGTACCTTTTTTCAGTGATCTTTTTAAGTTCAAGTCATTGATGATGATGTTGAGGGGTAATCTTTGCCTTGGTTATAGCCTTGGTTTTATTGAGCTAGTATCGGGAAAAGTTCATCGTACAGTCTTAAAGCACTTATGTAAGTCGCTCTGGCTAAGGGCGTCTGCCAAATGCTGTAAATGTAAATGTAAATGTAATCTTCACTCGTTATTGTATACGCAGATTTACATGTCGTGTGTGACTTGTTACCTCCACCATCACTTAGAAAAGGGATGGGGACCCTGATCCATGGAGAGCCACTCTGGGTGCGGGTTTTTGGGATGACCTCTCAATCAGCCATTAATAAAGCTGTGATTTCAACTCTGCTGTTATTAGCTGACTGAGAAATTATCAGGTTCCCCACCCTGGCTAAGACGCTGAGGACGCACTCCTGCAGTACCCATTCACTGTGTGTATCCCAGTAACTGCGTAGGGGTTCCTGGGGGGGGCACCTTAAGCAATCAAGGAGAACATTCTAGCTTGTAGAGCACTCCTAGAATTATCTGACCACCCCTATGATGCCATGTTTTAGACACGCGGCCTATTGAATTTTTCTAGCTAAATCCAGGAATCCTGCTCTGTGGTGTTTTGTGGTAGTAATTAGCAGGACGCCGAGGGAACAAGGCGTGGCAAATTGAGCGAGGCGAGAAAGTGCTCCGGTTTGGTGCAGACACAGCCAAGGGCTGACCGGAGGCGAGGACTCATGCCTCATTAAGCACTCGAATGGCATGTCGTGTTGCTGTTGCCATCGCCTCCTGCTGGAGCACCATGTTACTACTCCGTTCAGCTAAGGCAATGTTTCCCAACCCAGTCCTCGGGGACCCCCAGACAGTCCGCATTTTTTCTCCTTCCCAACTTCCAGCCAATCAAGAACTCAGATTGCCTGGCATGGGTATGTTGGGAGCCGGGATAAAACAAAAATATGGACTGTCTGGGGTCCCTGAGGACTGGCTTGGGAAACACTGAGCTAAGGCATTTATCACAGGACGTGTAACTGCTGCACCATGGTAGGGAAGTTATAGGTCGTGCAGGGAAGTTGACAAAATTCTTACCTATACAGCACATCTGCTAAAGGCAATGTGTCCATCTTTACCCAGCCTACAAGTACACAGTAAGGATACACTGCACACTAAGCATTTCACACAGAGACCTGGAAAGAAGTACAGCTCAGTATAATGGCAGAATAATTTTAAGTATTTTTTTAGATATATGTAAACAGTTGGTATATAAACAGTATGATCCTTTCCGAGAGGAACTGGATCTGGAATTTATTTCTGGAGATGATCATTAATGGGGTGGTTGTTGGTTAAGAGCATTTCATGCCACCACATGGGAGGTACAGTACAGGCAGGTGGTAGAACTGTGGGGAAAGTGGACAGAGCAGAGAGCTGCAAAGCCCACAAGAGAACGACGTCAGGATGCGATGGTGAGTAATGGGGGCGTTATGTGCATAATGCACGGTGAGTTAGAGATGATGTGTTATAGACACACGTGGGTTAGACCACCTGGAGCGGTAATGATGAAGGGTCTGATTTTTATGGACATATGGAAAGCAGGGTTATGGGACATGCAGGGAAGGGCCAGTTCCTGGGGTTCTGACGTGATGGGAAAGGGAGGTGGTAGCAGGCCTAAAACCCTGACAATAGAATACAAAAATGTAAGGTTTAGGAAATTTACCGGACAAAGACCAGGATAATCAGATGCCGTTTGGCCAAACTGTCAGCATACGATCGGCATCAAAGGAGATGACCGGTTCCTGTAAGGAGTGGAAGTGCGGGGTTAGCAGGAGAACACAGAGCCTGTAAGGACATGGGCAGATGACCAGGTGGGACCTTTGAGGTTCCATATCAGTGGAGCCCTAGGAATAGTGCTGGGTGATATGGACCGGGAAAGTGTTGTCAGGTCAGGACAAGTCAGATTGAGGAGCTTGTACTGGTACAGCACGTTTGCTGTGCCCAACACACAATGAAACAGGATCCCGATTGGCTTCTCCCCCAGGCCGACATGCGGTCCAGTCACACCCTCTGGAAAAGGCCATCAAACTGCCACAGCAAGATGTTACATTGCCGTCCCCTTGGCCTGGTCCAGCCGCTCAGGTCCTCAGCAATCAGGATCCAGCAAGCCGGATCACATACAGGGAAATAATAATAATAATTGATACTTTATTAATCCCCGCGGGTAAATTGTCTTTACGCCTCCCTCAACTTGCTCTTTGTAGTGTAAGTTGTCCACAAAGGGCAGCCACCCATAGCAGCACCCAGGGAGCTGGGGGTTAAGGGCCTTGCTCAAGGACCCGCAAACATACTTAATGCACCACATGTCTTGTTCTGAAAATATGTTGATATGCCCTAAACGTTCAATGTTCTGCTCAGGCCTAATGGGGAATTAGATAAATCTGTACAAGTTACAGATGAAAGTGCATCTGTGGAGGAGGGGGGGTCATTATGTAGCAAAAAAAGTATAGGAACATTATAATTTGTGAAGGTGAAGAAGAATTCAGCAGGTATTGCTTTTGGGTCAAAGTGCCAGTTCTTTGAAATAACGAGTATTACAGATCAATTGCTTTGTCTCTTATAAAGGGTGGGGGGTTGCTGGTGTCCAGAGCCGTTCAGTGGAAGAAGTGGCTGCCAACAAGGCAAGTGAGGACAAGAGAGGTCCTGTGTGAGAACAGAGGCCGCCTTCTGGCATTCAGTGTGCGCGTCGAGTAGGAAGCCACATGCAAACATGGAGGACAAGCCAATGAAATAGACCATCAGTACTAAAGGCGTGTAGATGGAGTGTCAAGTGAAGTCAACAATGCTTCCACTTCCAGGGAAACGTCCGTGCTGACTCCAGGTGGGCAGGAGATGCTGACCAAGAGGAGACTTATGAGACATGTTCTTTACATTGTTAGCCTCAGCGTGTAACTTTAGATTCCTCCAAACCAATTTTCCGCATGTCTATCCAGGAATAACAAGCCAGCCTTGCTTGCGTTGCTGTAATCTACGCCAGCCTTGGCACTTCTTGGATGCAGGCCACTTCCTAATTTAAGCCGCGTGAGTCCCCGTGACTGGATCGGGCAGACACACTCGTCTCTCCCAGTGCGTTTCGTGTGTCTGCGTGATGTGCTCTAATAAGACAGCAACTTTTTGATTGCTTTCGTACCACCAGAATTCTTTTTTTCATCCCGGCATTGAACTCTGGTTTTTTCTATTCGGAATGATTCCATGCGGTTTGCAGAATCATTTTAAATTAACACTTCAAATAAACGAATACCAGCAAGATCCGTTACTATGGGATTATGGCTGGTGGTTTCCATAGAGAAGACCAAGAACAAAGCCTGATTCGCTGCCTGTCCAATAGGAACATGTGATTAATGCCTTGTCTCTGCTATCATAAGGTGGATCTTGTACTCACTTTATTAATAATGATGTCGTTCACAAGAATGTTCTAAGTGGCAAATTGTGGATTTAGCATATCTAATTTATTCAGTTACAGTGCAGTATTTGTAGACAGTATTAAAATATTAGAATTTGTCTGCATTAAAGAAATGTGCTGTATCATCACCTAGTGAGAGTGTTAAATCAATAAACTGAATTTTGAGTTTTTAAATGATTTTAGGGCAATGCCAGCAGTTCTTTCCTCATATGGCTCATTAAGGCTTCTTGGACGTTCCTCATGCTGTAGACAGAATTGCTTCTGCTGTTGTTTTTAGCAAGTAGCTTTATGGCTGAGCCTGAGAATCCGCCTGAGCCCTGGCAGATGTTTCGGTGGACCACCTGGCCAAGCTGTCATGACTGTGTTTCAGGCCTCGCAGGTGGCCTTCCCTTAACCGGCCATATTGCAGCATCAAAAACGTGTCTGTCTCTGCGGCGGATGGTGACACAATAAGGCATAACCCTAAAGACCTGGGTGTCAAAGAATCATCGGTGTGTGTAAAGCCAAGATCGTCTCCCGGTTTCTCTTTGGCTGTGTACTTAGAAGGACAGCTCTCGACCTCTCTCCAAGAACGAGGAACGCCTCGGACCATCTCCTATGTGACTCATACTAGTTCCACCACTTCTACCACAGCTGATAACTTTGGAAAGTTTAAACCTTATGCCAGCACTTTGTATAATTTCAGAAAGGTTCCGAATTATTGTCATGCAGTCCTGGGTTGCTCTTTACCTCTGGGTTGCAATTATTAACACCATAAGGTTATTAAAAGGATGTCAGTAGACCTTGCCTGAATCTCAAACCATATGACCATCCTAAACTCTAACATGACACGTAAATTGCAGAAATGCAGAAAAGGTAGGAATGTAGTGACTACTTACAAAATATGGGCAGATATGATTCTGGTAACATTAGTTATTCATAGGATAGCGGTTCATTTTGTAAGGAACAAATGCTTGATGTGCTGTAAACTTTGGCCAGCGATAAGCCATTTTATACAGCTTATCTGACTTAATAACGACAGAAATCTGTGTTTCTAGATGTCGGTGGATTACTATTAGAATTGTGCCAGTCATTATTAAAATAATATTAAATTAACCCCCCTCCACCCCACCTAACACAAACGTATATGGAGTATCAAAATATTTATTTATTTCCATGCCAAATGAAATATTACACATTGCTGCAAAATGATAATGTTAAGCATTAAGAAGTAGCTTGTATACATTAAACTGAAATTAAGTTGAAGAGATAGCTCAAGATCTGTAACATACAGTACTGTTAAATAGCCTGCGTCTCAGGCAGTTATGATGAATGGCAGTTTCTGTATTTTTAACAATGCAATCCTAACAGCATATCTCTGGATTATAAGCAGCTCCATTAAATTATTTCCAGAAAAAACGAGACATCACTCATTGCTGCAAAAGGATAACCCATCCATCCATCCTTCTATCCATCCATTCATCCATTTCCTCTAAAGTCAGTCCTGCTACAACGCGACTAATGCATTCCTGAGAAACCTCAGGTTCACTAAAATCGAGTAGTAAAATAAACATATCCACTGGGAGAAATAGAGTTCAGGGAATGTGACTCCAAAACTTAGTAACTTATGCTAAACAAAAAATGAATTCAATAATAAAAACAGTGATACAAGTGGCAAAGAATGTAATTATATGCGTTTTAAATGAGAAATGATAATAATGCATTAGTAAATTATATCATAAACATCTCCTGTGAGTCTCATGACAGTTGGATAGTAACTGCTTAAGCCTTGAAACTAGAAGTAGACGATATTGGAAAACGAACCACATTGCATCACTTGAAATCTTTGCAAAAAATAATATGATATTTATAAAACAATTGAAACAATTTACCCAAAATAAATTATAACCAAGCAGAACTTGATATTATCTACCAAAAGAGTCTTTATGGGGAAGACAAGTCAGAAGTTCACATTCTGTTTAGCACACCATCAAGTTCCTTCTGGTGCACTGAAAGCACACTCTTATTTAAAAGTCTTATTTAAAATTTTATAATAGAATTTCACAGAACATGAATTACAGTACATAGAAAATTATTAGCTGTATAATCAGATTCTCTGACATGTTGCTCCAAGTTGTGCCAAGAGACACAAAGCAGTGCTTTTGATCAAAATCATCTCTATGGAATCCAAAATATGTGAGATGGGTCTGGCTGCAAAACACTGGGGTTCTCCACTAGGGGGATCGCCACTGTGGGGCCAGAAATCACATGACCTTCACTGTGTGACCGGAAATCACATGACCTTCACTGTGTGACCGGAAATCACATGACCTTCACTGTGTGACCGGAAATCACATGACCTTCACTGTGTGACCGGAAATCACATGACCTCTACACCATGATGCTGCTGAAGAGAACTAAGCAATTGCTGTTCGAATTTTGTTTCATTTTCAGTTATGAAGATGGATATTTCTCATAATAGCTTAAGCTACATGAAGGTGAGAATTTCACACCAAAATGGCAGATTTAAAACAGACTATTAACGTCTGTTCTTGTAGATTTAAATGAGATTATTAACACCCGTTCCCAATGTTGCAGTAATATCACTGAAAAAAACAAATATATATTTTAAAATGGACTATTAAACTCCGTTCTCAATGTTGCACTAATGTCATATCCAGCACTGTGGGGATCATGTGATTCCTGAAGTTTGCATTATGTCATACCCAGCCCCAGAGTGGAGGTCATGTGATTTTAATCCCCACAGTGGAGATCCCCCTAGTAGAGTTCGCCCAATATTCTGCAGCCAGATCCTCTTGAAATATTTCCATACAGCAGAAGACAGATGTCTTCTAGTGAGCAGTTCTTGTTCAGTTTTCTCCTTCTCACTCATTAATTTACTCACAAACATGCCACACTAGCCTGAGTGAGCAAGGACATAAATGATTATAACTTAGGCACAAACAGCAGTGGTAAACTTCTGAATGAATAAACCTCAAACTTATTAGAGAATGGCTAATTATATTGCTGCAAAATAATATTTATTATTCGAATTTAAGTTTTGTTTTTTGTTTTTTCCAATTTTATACACAACTGAGGTAGGTTTCTACCAGCTTTGCATTCTGGGAGGGAGTAATGTTTGGCCACTCCTCTTGACAGGTTTGCTCAGACAGCAGTTGAGGACTATTGTTTCAGAACTTGCCACAGATCCTTGACGGGGTTGAGGTCAGATTGTGCCACTACAGCGAATTCACAGTTTTCTGCAAAACTGAATCGGGTTCCCTTGCAGTATGTTCCTGTACTCCCTTCAATTCTGAGATGATCATCAGTCCCTGCTAACAGGAAGTATCCCCACAGCTGGATTCTGCCATACTGACCACACTTCGCTGTAGGGATGGGGTCTTTAGGACTGTGGGCTGTGTTACTTTTGCATGACGAAAAGCTCTTTGATTAAAAAGCCCAGTCTTGGTCTCATCAGCCCACTGCACCTTCTCTCACATCTCCTTGGCCTTTCCTTCTTCTTGAGGCTCTGAGTTTTGAGGGATGCCCTTTTCTAGGCAGTGACTGAGGGTTTGATGCTCTTCCATTTCTTCTGTTTTTCCACACAATTCTAAATATCAGTATAAAAATGTAAAATGTATAATTACACGATATTTTTAAAATTTGCACTGAACTAGCAATAAATATGTCAGTCCCCACGTATACCTACAGTGACACGTTTTAGTATTCTTTCTGCTTGTTCCACTGATGTTTACCTGATATTTCTTGCGTTATGTCAAATGTCCTACTAGAAATAAGAGAACAATCATCATTAATGGGTGTGTAAAAAAAGGATTGAGGTAAGTTTAAGAAATGTGTTACAATTCACTTGTGTTCCAGAGTAACATTCAACTATTTGGAAATTTCGACTATGCGGCAGGCAGTGTTTTGGTCTCGACATTGCTGGATATGAGACCTTTTTCTGTAGCTTTATCCAGCGGCGCCATATGAAGGTCTGACTCTGCACTCCATCCCCAAGCTTTGCTCTTGCCTGTGTGTGTGTGTCTGTGTCTTAGAGGAGAGCAAGAGGGGATATGCAAAAACGAAACAATTCCTGTACACATAATTGTACAAAATGGCAAATAAAGCATTCTTTCGTTTCGTTTCAGATACTATAGTGAAGGGTGTGAAGGAGTCTTAGTAGTTATAGCCGCTATTTTCTAAAAATTACCCTTCATTGGCAACCTGTGAGGTTCAGAAACAGTGTTACAGAAAGCTCTACAATTGCTTTTTTTAATTTTCAAGGGCATCTTTGTAGCTTTTATTTCGGTGGTGTTTTTTTTCCATTATCATGATTTTCCTCCAGATTCATTTCCAGAAAAATAATCCTGAAGTTTATTCAGTAAAGAGGGGGCAAGACAAGGTTAGAGAAATGCATGTGCAGATTTGTTCATGCTTAGAGCTTTGGTCTGAGGTAAGACCTGCCTTAAATTACTGTGTACAAGATCCTTCTGCTGAGTTTAGAAAGGATATTTGTGCTTTAGTGTGAACTCGGCGAGGCGGGAATGTTTCACGGCCCGCGATTGTTTCTGTACGAGCTGCACTAAATCCCTACAGCCTGTGCTGTACATAAGAAGCCGAGAGGGATGTCATGTTAGGGTTTAGGATGGATTCAGAGTTGTGTTTTTTGTGATTCAGGCTAGTTCTACTGACATTATTACACTAAGAATCTAAGGCCCTGTTTACCCTTGGCTTTAAACCGTGGGCGATCAGCTCTCAAGTCGCATTGTGATCCAATTTCAAACCACTTGCCGAAGTGGTCTGGGATGCATTTGACCACATGTACTTTGTAGTGTAAATACTAATATGTCCTGACGTGTCATCGACAAGGATGTCACAATGTACATGGGGCAATTTGACCTTCTAGCGAAAGTGACGAAGGCAGTAACGACATCTGAACACAAGTGGGCAGCTGGACACCTTGGAGACGCATGACAGACACAGATGGAAACGGCGATGTGTCTCAGCTGTCCATTTGTAGCCTGATCGCCCAAGACACCTTTTAAAACCAATTTAAACAAGGCCTAAATGCTCCAGGACTCAGGCTAAGGCGATGCTATATATCAGAATTTTAGACAAGAATTGCTGGACATTATTGTGTTTCATTATAGAAAGGTGGTGAATTATTTAAAATAAACCAAGTCTCATTAACTGTAACCCTATGATGTGTGTGCATACTGTGGTGGGTTGTACATTAGGCAACATAAAGGGCTGTGTGTGTGTGTGTGTGTGTGTGTGTATTAGGTTTATATTACTTTGTGGGGACCAAATGTCCCTCACAATGTAATAAAAACCAGTTTTTTTGAGGATGTGGCTTCTCCGCCTTTGCATATCAACAGCAAGGTAATCAAATTGATGCCGACTGGGAGGCTCTGAATAGGGACGGACAGGTGGACGCCGCCCTCGTGCTGCGGGGGGGGGTTTGCACACACCGGGGAGGCCGGGCAGCCGTTGTGTGGGTTGCCAGATGGGTCGGGGCTCCCCTTTACATCTTTGCCATCGTAGCAGCTTAAGTCACACAAATCGCCTCCTGCAAGTTAACAGTGTAAAGTGTCATTTGAAGTCAGACATTATTTTTGTGTGTCACAAATCAGTAAAAAATTTAACTGTGTCGTACTGAAACTGTTAAAATTTCATGCATTTTTATATCATAGTATCTGGACAGTTATTGCCTTGCCTTTCATTTAGTCTATAAATCTACTACACTGGGAGATGTATTATAACCATATAAAGTATGCTGAGCTGTCCTGTCTGTGAATAAGTATTTATAATGGTTAATGTACATAGACCAAGTGATTGAGCATGCAGTCTATCTGTTGGGCGCCCTGAGAAATATCCAGATAAGCCGTATTGTAATGTGTTTTGTTAATCATAATTTTATTAGACCTGATTTGCATAGGATGTATTAAAAATGGCCGCCCAGAGCTGGGAGCTCGTTCTGTAGTAGCACATTTAATCACAGGATGTGTTTACATGCAGACTCTGTCGTGCGGACACTGTCCCCCTACTGGTCAGACACGGAATTACACACCTTTGCTGCTAAACTGGGTCTCCCATTTATGCCATAAGTTCATCATCACATCAATTTCTACACGTCTGTAGGCAGAAGCGCGACGCACTTCTCCGGGTGCAGCAAGCGGGGATGGATGTGCGCCAGGCGGATATTTGCTGAGCGCCGGCCGTGAGTCTGGCAGAATGAGCTGGGCGGGGGTCCCGCTGAGTGTCTGCGGGAGGCACCTGCTCCCCTGTGGCTGACCTTCAGCTGCTCTGCTGCTCACTTCCTGTCCCTGATAAATGGGGCAGCAGGGTAGCCTGCGGAGTTTGTACAGCCGCTCCTGGGGGAGCAGGGTGACACACACACACACACACACACACACATACATACCACCTTCAGCTCAGTCTTGGGGAGGGGGGGGGGCACGGTATGCTCGTGCAGACGCAGGCCTCCCATGTGACCGCCGGAAAAGGCCGACGAGGGCACATTGTGCCAAAAGCCTCACTACGCTTCACCTTTAAGTTCCCTCCCCCTGTCAGAGTCTGCGCTTCACGCCGTTCCCGTTCCCTGAAATGGACGGGTATTCTCTTTTCACTTTCCCCGATGACTCTCCCCCTTTCTCCGGAGATCAGTGTGACGGTCGGCTCCTGGTACATTCGGGGCCTGCGTCCACTTCGGTGTGGTTTTGGCTCCTTCTCGTCCCGCCTCCGTGCCCTGTGGCCTGAGCGCTCGGCCCCTGGTGGTGCAGCCATCTGTGCAGTTAGCTGAAGAGCGATGGTCCCAGCAGCGGGACCTGCTTTCGCTTCCTCTGGACCATTAAGCACAGCTGTCAGTAAAGGCGCCAGACGTCTGAATAGCTGAGGGAGGCTTTATTGTCATTTATGACTTGATTTTGTTACATCTTAAAAGACAGACTCTTTGTACTGTACCTGACATGAAATGTTTTGTTAGGCCTAACACTATCCTTAGCCAGTGACGGTGCTTTCTTGGGACGAACCCTGTCTTTAACCTATGAAACTGTACTTTGTATGAAACAGTGCTTTGGTACACATAACTGTCTTTAGGCAACTGGACAAACCCTGTGTTTAGCTAATGCCACAGTGTTTTATAAGGACTAACATTTTCTTTAGCCCATGGCACAGTGTTTTGTTCGGAATAACCCTATCTTTAGCCAATGGCATGATGCTTTGTTACAACAAACACTGTCTTTAGCCAATACATGGCTTTGTTATTGAAGACACTGGCAGCAGTGTGATGTCTCTTGTGCCTGCTGTAAGGGTTATGGTCGAACCTGGGTTTGAATAGGGTGAAACTGCTCTTTGCTATGTAGGGGTATCCATTACCACAAACGGGCTTTAAAAATAATCTAATTTAAACTGCAACATGTGTTATATCTGAGAAGTCATTTGAAACCCATTCAGAAACAGCAGTTGAAAAAATACCCAAAATGACTTATGTACTGGTTCTGTGGAGTTTAACGTCACCTTGATTGCATTTTTTTATTTTTATCAGTAAAAATGAGGACTGGTAATCTTTCGTTGTAGTATCCATGATTCCATATTTGGAGTGTGTGTCTCTTAAAATCAGCATACATGGACAGAATTGAGGTGACGTCATTGTCCAACACATTTGATGTTTGTCATTTTTCGTATCTGATAGCTGAATTCATTTTATTAAGGCTGAAAAAAGTTTCTGTGAATGAGAACATTATGGACCCATTTTCCATGTGTTTATGACATGATTATGTGGGAGGGGGTGGTTCAGGCTGATATCAGTCCCAAAACCCTGAATGTGTACTAATATGTTTCGTGTTCAGCCTTGAAACCTGGGCTTTCTGTTTGGTTTGCTTTATGGACACAGCCTCCTGGGTTTTCTGTTTATCTGTGTGTCACCCTCATAAACCTGTTCCCTGTTACCCAGGGCTCATTCCATGTGATTGTTCATCACCATGACACTTGAATTCATTGTTACTCATTGAAGCAGCAAGAAACTGTTATTGGACTCTGAGGTACCTGGGCAGTTATGGAATGAACAATGATGAAAATGCAACAGATGCATGCGGACAGCTAAAAGTACTTTTCAAGTACTCCAAATAGGCACTTCAAAAATACTTTTAGCTACTCATCATAATTGACTAAATGGATTGTAGTCCGTTCGTATTTTTCGTATGATATACAGTATCAATCAAAAGTTTGGACACGCTAAGGTGCCTACGAAATAGACTGATGTTGTCACATCACATGACCAGGCCACCTGAACTAAACAAAGCATAATTGATTTTGGAGGAGTTTGACAAGGAGTGAAGGAAAAGCGGCCAATGAAAGCTCAGCATATATGGGGCCTCCTTCAGGACAGCAGGAGAAGCATCCCAGGAGGCCACCTCATGAAATTGGCATAGAGGAGAAAGTAGGGTCATATATATAAAATATATATTTTTTGCAGGAGCGGGACCACCGCGGACCAAAATTACTATCAACAAAGTAACCAGAGCGATGGACTACATTGCGTTCGGCGAGTGCGCCGCTCTTCCTGTTTATCCTGAAACCGTCTTCACCATAATGACGTAAGCGTGCTCCAACACGAATGCTGAAACCCTATGTGAGTGCAGGCCAGAGGGGGAATGGGGAGGGGGGACAATCGTACTCGGGCCCGGTTCACGGCAACCATGCCTAGTGTGAGTACACCCTCAGTCCCTGGAGCAGATAGGGTTAAGTCCGCTTTGGAGTCCATTTCAGGAAACCCTGTATCAACCAGTGGTGAGTTAGCGGTGAGCACGCTACGGATATTAAGTTATCTGTCAGCGGGTGATGATACAGCTCTAACACGCCTGTCTAATGTGGCTGTTGTGTAGTGGCATCAACAGCTTTGAATTATTTTAGTTAAAAAAAATGTAGCTAAGTCATATTTATGATGACAAAAATATAAATTGATTCTTCTGATTCTTAAGTTTGATTTTAATGCATACCATTGTTCTGATAAATTTTCTTATTCAAAGGACAGAATATGAATATGATAAATACTGATTGTGTAGAAGTTACTCCTCCTGTCCCAGCTGTGAGGAGGCTGTTCCTCTCCCCACTGCAAAGAAGTTGCTCCTCCTGTCCCAGCTGTGAGAAGGATGTTCCCCTCTACACTGTGTAAGAGTTACTCCTTCTGTCCCAGCTGTGAGGAGGCTGTTCCCCTCTCCACTGTGTAGGGGTAACTCCTCCTGTCACAGTTGTAAGAAGGTTATTCCCTTGTCCACTCTGTAGGAGTTACTCCTCCTGTCACAGCTGTGAGGAGGCTGTTACTGTCTTCACTGCATAGGAGTTACACCTGCTGTCCCAGCTGTGAGAAAGCTGTTCCCCTCTCTACTGCAAAGAAGTTGCACCTCCTGTCCCAGCTGTGAGTAGGTTATTCCCTACTACACTGTGTAGAAGTTACTCTTCCTGTCCCTGGTGTGAGGAGGCTGTTCCCCTCTCAACTACGTAGAAGTTACTCCTCCTGTCCCAGCTCTGTGAAGGCTGTTCCTCTCTCCACTGCATAGAAGTTACTCCTCCTGTCCCAGCTCTGTGAAGGCTATTACTCTCTCTACTGCATAGAAGTTACTCCTCCTGTCCCAGCAGTGAGGAGACTGTTCCTCTTTCTCAGTGCAAGGTGTTCATGTCTGAAAGGCTTATCACTGATTCCTTTTCATCTTCTGTCTTTAAAGTACTGCCTTTGTCCTTTAAAGCTGCCAGTAGCTGCACTTCACCAGTCCAGCTGTTTCCCAGAGCAGTCTGGTACAGCTGCTTGGTCTCTCCTCATGGCACCTGGATAGTTTCCTGTGGTCTTGTTGTGCCAGGATGTCCTCTTAGCTCCTGCCGTGCTCTCACTTCCCAGGATGAATGTACTGACTTTGCAGTATCCGAATGTTTAATTTATGCTTTTTAACCCTTTACTGCCACAGTACTGACATCATCCCCTCGCAGTCTATACTCTTCAGCATCTTCCCTTCATTTTCTATACTCCATTTTAATGTCTGTACTGTACCTTTATATCAGTACTTCACCTTCACGCTGTCTGTACTGCGCCTCCTCTTCTTAACTGTACATACACTGCAGTCTCTGGCTCTTTGTGTCCTCTGAATCTGTACGAAAATAGAACAAGAGCAGTACAGACCTCCACTGTCTGTTCTGTCCTACCACTGCATTGTCTGTGCCTCTGTCTCTGCACCCCCGGAGTATCTTTTCTCTATACAGAGGTGCTGCTGGAATCTCTCTTCTGTACCAAAAACACGACATTATTCTCTATTTCATTAATGCATATATATTTCTGTCTTCCGCATGATGTTTGTCTTGTTCTCTGAGAGTGAGACAGTGATCCCTCACGCTGAACCAAGTCTCCTCTCCATTCTGCTTCTGTTTTCTGCCTTATTCCTTATCCTCCCGGCTGTCACTCTGGGATCCTGTCACTTTAGAAAGAGTCTGCTGTTAAATATTAATCAGGACAAGAGTGTGTGCATTTGATTCGCACTTGTCAAAAAGATGTATGTGATGCATGCGTAAATAATTTTGCTCCCGTACCAGATTCAGGCCAGCAGTTGAGACAAACTATGAAAGTGATCTTGTAATCCTGCTGTAATCCCAGAGGAGCATGAAATATCATCATGGCAGTGTTTAAACACCCCCGCGTTTGTAGCCTTATTGATTTTCAAAAATATTCTTACAGTGCTTAATTGCCTGTAACTAGAATATTGAATTTTTACATATGTATGGGAAAATTTCTGTGTTCTACAAAAGGCTCTTGTCATTCAGTGCATTGAGTCTGTTCTTCGACATCGTTATAGCAGATCAGGTCTCCAGTGACAATTAACAAGGCCTCGTGACAGGTTGCTTTCTCAAGAAGATGAACCTATTAAGTAGTTTACCAGACCACTTAGTAAGGTAATTTAAAGCTACCACAGTCGGAACTCTCGAAAATATTTTATAAAGCTTTTAATGTGGTTCGACTAGTTTGTGTTTCTTGTTTGTTTGTCTCTCTGGAAAAATGATATCACTCCAAATCTCCTAAAATATAAAGCAGCATAAGACAACAGCGTGTTCATGGAGGCAGCCATGTTTGTTTCGAGATGGTCATGTAGGGTCTGAAAAGACAATGTAGTGGACAGAGTTTTTTGAGTCCTATTTCAGAGGTATAAACTGATATGTCTTAGATTCATCCTGTGAAGTCTGCATCAATTTAAATTCACTTGCCTTCTAGATTGTGTTAGTAAGTACATTGTAATTTCAAAAGAAAAAAAATTCCACAATTTACTTTGAATTAATAGGCATGATATGAGCCATCAAAGTATTTTACAGTCAATTACATTGTTCATTAGTGCTCTGATGTTGTGCTTGATATCTAAAGTAAAGGCCTTTGTAAAATCAATCAATCAATCTTTGTATAGCACAGTTTGAACTACAGGGTTTCATAATGCTCTACACACGTTTTAAAAGAAGATGAAAGCAAAAGAAGTTAAAAATATACACAAAAGAAATAATAAAATATGTGCATAAAATAAATGAATAAAATGACATTATCATATGATGAAAAGATCAGTTTTCAGCCGAGTTTTGAATGTACTAAGACATTTAGTAGCTCTCAGGTTCCAGAGCTTGGGATCATAGTGACTAAAACCTCCCTCCTCCCTCCTCAGCTGAATTTTAGGAATAATCAGTAAAGTACTGCTGGATGATCTTTTTGCAATCTGCCTGGGACATACCTTATACTGTACAATCATGTCACTGAGGTAAGGAAAGCAAGACCATGAAAACATAAAAAAAAGAAATGTAAAAGTACTATAATCGATCCTAATAGCTACAGGAAGCCAGTGAAGGAATTTAAGAGTAGGTGTGATGTGTTCTCTGTGGCTCGTGTATGTTAATGCTCTGCCAGTGGCATTCTGGACCTGGTGTAGATTGTAAATCTACTTCAAACAATGAAACAAAGGCACAAATTCATTTTTTCGCAGTCAACAGATGATATGGAGTGTGCTGTTATGCAGTCATTGCTGATATATACAGTTTTGATGTGCATATTTCTATAACTGACTGTATCACAAACTGTGGGGAAATGACAGACCTGAAGACATGAAGCGTTCCAGTCTGATTCGGCCCCTTAGAATTCACACCCAAGTGCCAAGCCTCTGTTTTGACTACAGTATACTGTAGCTGGGTGTCACAGTGATGTATAGATACATTGCAGGGTTCTGGCTGTGTAGGTGTGTTGCATGGCTTAGCCCCAGGTACCTCAGTTTTCCGCCATAGTCCAAAGGCGGGTTTGACAGATCTCTATGCGTGTAAAATGTATGTCAGGTTGAGGTCTGTGATGGACTGTCCTCTCCATCTTGGATGGTGTGCATTTCCTAAATCTTCCCAGGGTGCAACTGAAACCTCCATCTTAGGTTTCCAGGCGTGGGCGGAATATCAGGTGGGGGAGGCAGTTTGGCCAGTGATATTTATCCAGCTCTGAATTATACCTGGATGCAGAAAACAAGGCCAGCTTAATGTCTCATTGATGTTCTGACAACAGTGGAAAGGTTGCAAATTTTAAAAAGGTTCATTTGTACCTGGGCCTTTGTTCAGAGAATCGTAGGGTCCATTACTTATTAACTAGTAAAAATATGCAGAGGTAGCTGTATAGCAGATGTGGTTGTGCTTTGTTGATATTTGCATAGAGCTCCAGGTTTTTCATCAGAATCTGATGTAAAAAACTGAACTCCGTTCCATTTCTGTTGTTTTTGTGGAGCTTGTTTTTAAGTCTGCCATAAAACAACAGTCAAGGACCATTATAAAACCCAGACCCTCAACTTGTGCAGGCTCATCAGGACAGACATATCTGCGATGGTAACTGATTTCAGGGGCAGGGCAGCTGGGAGACCTGGGCTGACAGGGGTCATGGCACTGCCCCCCTGTGGGAGTGCAGATGGTGCTGTGGCAGAACTGAAATCACCATTCCTGGAGTCCAATCTTTTCTCACAATTTAACAGCATGCAGTTTAGGTGATTGTGTGGGGTCAGTGTGATTTGCCCTTAGAGCCTGTACACTTTATGAAGAAAAGCATTGGGACACCAGGCCATTACACCTACGGGAAATTTTATGACAACCCATTCTAAATCCATAGGCACCAATATGGAGGTGGTCCCACCTCTGCAGCTGTAACAGCTGCCAATCTTCTGGGAAGGCTTTCCACAGTGTATCTGTAGGAGTTTTTGCTCATTCATTGTGAGGTCAGGCACTGATATTGGATGTGAAGGCCTGGCTCGCAATCTCCATTCTAGTTCACCCCAAAGGTGTTAGATGGGGTTGAGGTCTGGGCTCCATGTGAGTCAGTCAAATTCTTCCACACAAACTCACCCAATCATCTGTTTATAGACCTTGTTTTGTGCACTGGGGCATAGTCATGCTGGAACAGAAAATGGCCTTCCCTAAACCGTTCTTACAAAGTTGGAAGTGGAGAATTCTTTTGGTATGCTGAAGCATTGAGAGTTCCCTTCACTGAAACTAAGGGGCCAAGTCCAATCCCCATTCCATCCCTCCAAAACTTTACACTTGGCACAATGCAGGAAGGCAGGTAGGTAATGTTCTCCTGGCGTCCACCAAACTCATCCATCAGACTGCCAGACAGAGAAGCGTGATTCGTCACTCCACAGAACACGTTTCCATTGCTCCATACTTCAGTGATAGTGTGCTTTACACCACTCCATCAGATGCTTGGAGTTGCACTTGGTGATGTGAGGCTTGCTTGCAGCTGCTCGGCTATGGAAGCCCATTCCATGAAGCTCCAGATGCAGTTTCTGTGGTTGGGTTAATGCCAGAGGAAGTTTGGAACTTTGGAACTGAGCAGAATGTTGGCCACTGTTATGCACTCTGCTCCTCAGCACTCAGCAACCTCCCTGTTACTGTATGTGGTCTCCCACTTTGTGGCTGAGTTTCTGTTGTTGCTAAAAGGTTCCACTTTGCAATACTACCACTTACAGTTGACTGTGGAATATCTACCAGGGAAGACATTGCAAAGGTGGCATCCTATGATAGTACCATGCTAAAATTCATTGAACTCTTCAGAACAGCCCATTCGTTCACAGATGTTTGTAAACCTGAATGCATAGCTAGGTGCTTGAGTGGCAATGGGTCTGAATGAAGCACTTAAATTCAATGATTGAGAGGGGTGTCCCAATACTTTTGTCCATATAGTGTATTTGCAGTGGTAACATTTCAGGGGCAGGGCAGATGGGAGACCTGAACTGATATAGGTCACTGCAGTACCCCCCTGTGGACTCTCGTGGAAGTGCAGATGGTGGTCTCATTTTTTCGCAGTTTACTGTAACAGCATGCAGTTTAGGTGATTGTATAGGGTCAGTGTGATTTGCCCTTACAGAGAGTATGTGTGTGAATGAGCTGAAAAAGTGAGTTACCTTTAGAGGTAATTAGAATCAGCTTTATTGCGTTTAGTCATCTTTACTGTGGACCTCTAAATACAGTAGTACTTTCCATAGCTTCACATCTATGCAGTAGATGTTTTAGTGTGCTGTGCTTTTGGTGCATTGTGTCTTGTGGGAGTGGAGGAATACAGTGGCTATATGTATGAATCTTGCAGTTGCTATGTGTTTTCCAGTGCTATCCATACATACAGCTTAAAAGCTCCTTCTGGCTTTGAATTTGTGACACAGTTGGATATGAAGTCTAGTGTTACTGGCAGAATGTGTGTGTTCCCCAGCTGAGTCAGCTAAGAACATCGACAGAGACTCCGAAGACCCTTATGACACAGTGAGGAGTTTTCTAGGCTCATCTGCCATCCCAGCGTGTGGGTGGCTTTATCTGAAGTGTTTTAATATCGGTGCAAGGAAAGTCAGGATACTTACTGCCTGTAATATTAAAACCGCTGATTTTTAATATATGACTACAAGCGACTTGGCAGCAGGAGTTAGAACACTGACATAAGCCCGAATTTTCCTGCAGAGGACGATGCTTATTGGACAGTAATGGGATGTTCGGCCTTTGACCGTGCTGAGAGACGCACGGACTGGGAACTGGGAGGGAGCAAAAACGTGGACCGTCTGGGGCTCCCCGAGGACCAGCTTAAGAAACACTGCACTAAGGAGCTTCTATGTCTGGATGAAGGTGTTAAACTTCTCTTGATCTGCAATGAAAGTAAAGACTTGTTCCTAGTCATTGCATGATAGAAACAAGACAGAAGCAGCCTTAGAGCTTAAAGACATATTTAGAGGCTTAGCTGGAGCTGTAATGCTAAGTGACTTACAGTGTAACCCAGTTATGAAGCTTTTCTTTGAGTGTTTTACAGAAGGAGCTCAGTTTAAGTGTTTTTTTGGGGCTGCCACAGCTCCTGTACCATCAACCTTCAGGCTGTGGGCTGTGGAGGACCTGCCCTCTGGGTGTAAATGCTCCCCTGCGTTTTACGCTAGAGTCTGCATCCATGTTGCATGTTGGGCTGCTCTCTGTAACACGTCTCCTTAATGCGTTAAGGTATCCAAGGTGGGTGGGTTGTGGTAAAGTCATTAATTGTTCATAATGAACTAGCTTTCAGTGTGGTCGCATGGCGGTGAAGTGGTTAGCACTGTTGTCTCACTCCTCTAGGGCCAGGGTTCAAGTCTCCACTTCTGTCTCTGTGTGTGAGTAGTTTGCATGTTCTCCTTGTATTGTCATTGGGTTTCCTCCAGGTACTCCGGGTCCCCACACAGTCCAAAGACATGCTGTGGTGAATCTGAGTTACTATGTTGCTCCTAGGTGTGGAACGTAAGTGTTCCCTGCAATGGGTTGGTGCCCAGTCCTGAGTTGTTCCCTGCCTTGTGCCTGTAGCCTCTAGGATGGGTTCCAGACCCCCCCGTGACCCTGAATGGGATAAGAAGTTAGAGAAAATGGACGGGTGGACAGCTTTCAGATTCTTTGTAAACATAAATGTCCTGTAAACTGAATCCACGTGCCAGACCCTCCTTTAGCTAATGTAGTGTTTCTCAAACCGGACCTCGTGGACCGCATACAGCACTGATCATCAACTGGCGGCCCACGGGCCAAATCCGGCCCGCTGAGCCGTTCAATCCGGCCCGCGACTGACTTAGCCTAATTGAGTTGAGGCAAAATATCTATCACT
>JAODLC010000021.1:8553466-8565550 GCA_026781145.1 Hippopotamyrus pictus
TGCTCAACTGGTTGGTTGAAACAAAATCCTGGTTTGGATTTTTACTTTCTGGACCTGAAATGTCCACCTCTGAAAAAGTATAAACATTCAACATAATGTTAAACCAAAATTATATTTTTATTTGATTTTCTTCTTGGGGGTCCGGCCCCCAAAGAGACTGTCTGGTAAAACTCTGGCCCTCTGACAAATATAGTTGATGACCCCTGGCATACAGTCTGGCAGGAAGCTATGGAGGGAACAAAACCATGGACCGTCTGGGGGTCCTGAGGACTGGGTTGAGAAATACTGAGCTAATGGGAGGGTGGTTCTTCCTGAGGTGGGGCGTCCGCTGTCATATTTAATAAGCCGGTATCATAGTAAGTGACACCCTCACCCAGGAAGCCACAAGCTGCCACTTCCTGTTGGCCAGGCGGCGTCTCCAGCCTGCTTACATGGGCCACACCAGGGCGGAGGTGGAGGTGCTCCTCCTGGCAGGAAATAATCAGGAAATAGTCGTCACAAGTTACTTTCCGTGCATTGACTGCAGCTTCAGTGCTGTGATGACGTACTCACTGTTTGATGTGATGTATGTCCTCCTCAGCTTCATTTTTAGCTAAAGGAACCAAACTAGTAATAACCTACAGTATTCATTCAGCAACGAAAACAAAATGATTTGTTGTTCGTTTACGTTATACTAAGGCGACTCCCACAGTCATCGGTCTACAACCACTGAACCTGCCTGAGAATGGCAGGTAAATTCATTTACATTACTAATGTGAAGGGATTCATACATTCTCAGTCTAGGAAGGCTGAAGCGTTACAAATAGCCTATATATACAGTATACATATATATATATATATATAGAGAGAGAGAGAGAGAGACAGAGACAGAGAGAGAGACAGAGAGGGAGGTTTATAGTTATATACAGTAGTACCTCAGTTCTCAAACTCATTAGAACTCGAATTTCTTAAAAGTCAAACCAACCAGTTCGAAAAAAAATTACCTAGAACTCGATCTGAATCTCAGAAGTCAAACTGTGAACGCGGACCTAAAATAACTTGCACGAGCAGGGAAATGAGTCACGCCGCAAGTCTCTCAGCGGAAACAAAGGGTAACGCTTCAGTATCCTGCATGTTTACACTAGCTGAATACATATATTTAGACAGTAAAAATACATTGAGACAAATATAGACAGTAACAGTAATTATTATATAATAAAATACATTTAAAAATAAATATTTCTTATTAATTATTTTAATATTAATAATAAACCATTCATACATTTAATTATAATAATATTGTTGTGCCGAGCGAGGACGGAACGGAGACAAAGACAAAGACGTCAGGGCATCGGGGAATACGGGGTTTAATTACAGGTAAAGCAGGCAAGACGCAGACGGACAATACAATGACCGGGCTGGGGAAACAAACTGAAACACGGACTGAATACAGAGGACTAATGAAAACAACCAGAAACAGCTGATCACACAGGGATCCTGCACGAGGTTAACGAGGGGGCGTGGCACACGGAAGGAGTAGACGATCGGGGCAGGACACATTGTTTTTTTTAACTTTACACATTGCTTGGATAGATTTATTTTCTTACTTTACAAATTACTGTTTTGATAAATGTGCTTAGATGTGTTACATGTGTTAGATGTATAGTACAGTATATGCTCTTCTTGTTTTATCCGGTTCATTTTGTGTTTAAATGCTAAAAAAAAAAAAACATATTTAGATGTAATTTTTTGGGGGCCGGGAACCAATTAATTGGTTTTCCACTATTTCTTATGGGGAAAATTTGATCAGAACTCAAACTTTTTCCGGATTCGATCCGGCGTTCTGAATGGACTAAATTCGAGTTCTGAGGTACCACTGTATTTGTGGGGACTCTCAATTCATTTCTATGGGGAAAACCTTAATCACATCATGAAGACCTTAATTGGTCCCCACAATGTAATATAAACATAATCCATACACACACACAGACATTTTGAAATTACCTTTGAATTTTTGGAACAAGCGGTTGGGTGAAAGTGTCTCAAGAGCAGCTGGGCTGATTCCCGACACCTTGTGTTTAGCAGCCTCATGTCAATGAGACAGAGGCTCGTCTCCAGCTTTGATGGGGTTCCCTGCTCCGTCAGCGTGGTCCACTGCCCACGCCTCTCAAACCGCCCAATCTGCTCGCTTTCCATGGATAATGCTAAAATGTATTTAATTGCTACGAGATACTTTCCCTGGTTTGTTGTTGATTCAGAGTAGCTTGTATTGTATATACAGATGTTGTATTTGTCATATAAACACTGATTTTTACCATTTACTTTGGTAAGTAAAGATGGCCGTGGAGCCACAGTTCCTGCCCCGAAGGCCAAGAATGTAGGTCTTGGAAGAGATTATGCTTCCAGAAGGCAGCAATACTGTGGCGAATCACAGCTGGTGGTCTATGCACAGGTGTTTATCCATTGTGTGTCTCTAAGCAACACTGCATATGTATCCCAGAGCAACTCAGCATCTGGTTAGTGCCAGAGAGACAAGCGATTCAGGGCCCTGCAGTATCTCGCCCTCTACTATTCAAGTCATGGGGAGGCCATCTTATGCTCAGGCCACTGTCATCAGCCAGTGTATCTCCCAAGGGGGCAGGGACACTGACCCTCAGGACGGGGCCTAATTTTCACTTTCCAAAGCAGGACTTCATAAGAAAACAGAGAATCTCCCCAGTCATGCCACCTCACCATCTGTTCTGCTCTGAAACCACCCAGATTCATAATCACTCCATCTCAGATCCCACTTACCATCTATGGGCTTTTATTGGCATCTCTGTTGGCAAACAGAGACCTGTAATGATCAAACAATATTCAAGAACACTGCTGCAGAAGTATTTGCTTTTACTCAAAGAGATCTTTGTGGTCTAAGGCATTGGGTCACCACTGTAAGACATTTAGATGAGTCAGCCCTTCTGAACGAACACACAATCAGGAGAATCTGTTCCTGATCGGGTCCAACAAGTGTCTCATTACCTAGGATTAGTGCCATTATGTCAGCAAAGTCCTGCTTTATGGGACCAGTAAAATGAGTTGCTGCTTATTACATCATAAACTGTCCCTTTCAGCTATAAACCATCAGCTCATTGATGATAGGAGTGTGGGCGTCGCCGTCTTGCGAAGGACAGTCAGGTGACCATGGATGTTTGTCCTGATTCACTCCACTAAAAATGCATAGATTTGTTGATATTTCTCTGTCCCTTCCTTGCTGCTGCTGTATCCTAAAGCGTATAACCAAAAGTACTTTCTCTTTCTTCTGCTTGCGGATGCACCTCTTCTGTTCTTTGTTCTTCTCCTCTCTGTTGTACTGATCCCATCATTTACCAATTCTGCAAACCCTGACAGGGGAACCCTAATGCCCCATAAACCTCTCATTCCATGCCTTTTATCCAGGGTCAGGTAATTCATCTGCAGTGGAGTAGTTCTTACATCCACTCTTCAGTTTCCTTTTGTGGTAGGATTAAGTATATGCAATACTAACTGGAACAGATAGTTTACATATAAGATGAACTTTTAATGCCCTTTTCAGCTTGTGTGAGTGCAAGCAACCCTGGGTCAAGAACGTCCAACTTACAGACAGCTCATACTTATGAATGGACTGCCATATTGCCTATTATGTTAAAAATTCAGGTTAAATACAATGGTTGGTAATAACGAATGCACACACTACTTTGTGATGCTCATGAAAACATTGTGTGGCTTCAGCAGTTCGTCAGCTGGAGGTTCAGTGCAGTACTATAGGTAGTTATTTTTATTTTTACTGTATTATCATTACTATTATTTTTATTATTATGATTATGTTTAAGATGTTTTAGTGTATTTGGAAGTGTTTAAATGTTTCACCTGCATAGAAAGGTAAAATATATACTACATACTAAGACAAACATTTGACTAAATGACATTATATAGGAACCACATGTCCTATTTCGACTACAAATTCGACTAAAAGACAGATTTTGGAATCGGATCTTGTTCGTAACCTGGGGACTGCCTGTATATGATTAAATTTGCCATTTGGCTTATTGACACCATGGATACTTCTATCAGATCAGATGAAAACCTACATAGGATCACTGTCAAACTTGATGATGTCCAAGTAGGAGGCCTTTCTGTAAAACCCCTGGGCAGAGATGGGCTCTGACATGCTCTCATCTCTCTTACATCTTCCCTTCCCTTCACCCCCAGTGAGCACCAGGAAATTGGACCCAGGGGCAGAGACAGATGTTGAGAGCTCATCTAGAGTGGCTAATCTGCTCGTCAGAGTCACGGCCAGCAAGGGGGAGTCCACAAGGGTACTGACATCAGGAACTGCACTGATTCACACACTGCTCAAAGGATGACACTCGTCTGCAGGTATCCATTTCTCAGACATGCATTTTTTACTAGTCATATGTAAAGGTTCATTGAAGAATGTGAGTATTATTTGCTTCCCTGAATTAGGAAGAGAAGTACTCATTACTGAAATCACTGTGTATTCAGTTTCACTTGAACATAGAACTGCAAAATTCTAGTCCCTAGGCACCACAGTCCTGCAAGGTTCAATTATTGACTGATTTAAATATGAAACATGAGTATATGTCCCAGTCGTAGTTTGGGCACATCAATGAATGATGGAGAAAATGGTCCCTCAGTCATTGATGAGAGATGTCCATATACAGCATAGTCTTAGGTTTGTAAAAGTGGAGCATTATTCCCTTGGTTTTCACACAGAGAAAAAGTCAAGCAAACCAAAATGCCCCACTACAATCCACATGAGGACGTTCACCCCGCTTATTGGTCAGATGTGTCTGTGGCAGGAGCAAGAAAGTAAATGCAGGAAGAAGGTCCCGTGATCTAGACTGTTGCATATTTCTGTGCAGTTTACCACGGAGCAACAGCAGAGATAGCATTTGTTCATAGCTGTGGTAATGATCTGGGCAAAATACCATCGGCAGAATGCTGAATTCACTTTAAGGGCACGTCTCAAAATGCTGCACTGCTTCAGACTACAGACGTATTGAGCATGTATGACATGCTAACCATCAGAGTGTTAAACCAAAGATGTGTTTTGAGGTTGGATCGCGTTCCCACCACAAATGAACTGCACAGAGTTCATTTGGTACTATATGGAGACCACCACCTCTCAAGGGTTTCGATGCAGTTGTTTTGGTCTGCACTTGAGTGCAATTAGTGCGTTCACACCTGGCCAAACGACTCTCACCAAGGGGGAATTTGAACCAAAGTTAAGGCTGGGCGATCTTCTCAAAAAACATATTGCAATCTTTATAACATAATCGCGGACCATGATCTGAATTGCAGTCTTTCTTCCAAATCCACCCGATGGATCCTTCGCAAGCCAAGATATGCCAAGATTCATCCCTACCGATTCATCTTCCATTGCTGAAGTACATTTATATTACTAAGAACAGAAGTGCAGAAGACAGGTAAAATCCCCGGATGTCGTTATTCCTTCGCTCCAAATTCTCATGATGCATCAGTTGCATTCTCGCTAAACGAGAACAATCCCATGATTCTTGGGAGGCAAGTTGGCAAAACTGCTCTTCCCAAGATGACAGGTAGAATCTTTGCTTCTTGGTATTGAGAAAGACCCCTGATCCCGATAATATTTCTTTTCACTACATCAGATTAATTTTACGGACAGCTTCAGCACGATCTCCACCAGCCCAGAATGGGATATGAAGCCAGATATTCTGGTTTCGGATTCTTCATGTTCTCTGTCTGTTTAATAACAGTTCTGCATAGCACCTGCACTTGTGTCTAAGTCCGTGTTTTTGGGTCTCTTTAGGTATCTCAGTCACAGTGGGGTGACCATATATGTCTCTTCAGGTCATAATGAACCAGAGCTGTAAGGATGCCAAAATACCATGTCGCCGGCTAGTAGCAATTTCATCGTAATATAAACTAACATTTCAGATACAGGACACTTGGGAAATAGTGTTGATTCAAAAGCAGGAAATAGATGACCTGAGTGAACACTTAAAATGACAAGCAAAGAAAACTGATTTTTCCATTTAGCAGTCTGTTCTCACTAAACGATATAGCAACATCTGTAGTTTGCTGTAAATATAGATAATTTAGTTTGCTGTGGAATGGCAGTATGAACAGATAGGGCAGGACCAGTAAGTATAATGCAGTGCAAATGTGTGAGTTACAAATCAGGTAATTGCACCTTGGATCCGTACTACATTCCCAAACCAACAGAATGGCTGTGCTGATTGGCTAATTATATCACATGACTTTATCACACGATCTTTTTCATGTGTAACGTATTTCAAAAACAATTCAATGTGAGCTATCGACATGGCGGGAATGGTGGGTAAGGAAGTGTGGTAAGGATTGGGTAGTGAAACCTTATTACTGGGCATCGAAGTTTTATGTGAAGTCTGGAAGTATTAGTAGGAGGACATAAAGATCATGATCTCTATGATACATATGAAAAGTAGACGTGGACGTCTTCAAGGTGAATCATAATATAAAATTGTCAGATCGCCCACCCCTAACCAGAATCAGATTTAACCAGAAAGAAGAGTGCAGGTGTGAAAACTCAGTGTAACAGACCAAATACAGAGATGGCAAACAGGACACTGTCTCTCTCTCCATAGTGGCCTGTTCAGTTATTTTGCGTTAGATGTTATCATTTTATGAATGATTACAGTGATGAGGCCCAGAGGGAACGTCTTCTATCCGTTGTTTGGCTAAGACACTATTCCACTCCCTGACATCACTCTTTGGTGACCCCTGCAGTCGCTGGGGTGCCTATGGTGCTGTCAGTGTAATTGGGAAAACAGTGCTGTGCCTCACAGTCAGGAGATTGAAGAGAGGCAGGAGGCTGACAGAAAACGTGCTGAAGGAGCTGTATTGCAGTCCTCAAACGTCCTTACCTGGTGTGAATGCTGCAGGGTGTAGGGGAAGACCTGGGGTAGTATGATTTGGAAATCAGACTGGAATATTCCGGGGGAGGAAAGGGTGCGCATTTAGGCATGTTTATGGATATTCTGTGACTGGGCAGATGTTGCTGGTCTATGACAAATAAACCACATTGTTGCTGCCCTCATCAACAGAAGATGAGAAAATCAGCCTAGATCGTTTCCCTAGCAACTGCCACAAAGAATGTTGTTCCTCCTGAGCAGAAATAGGCCGCATATCAGCACCAGGCCCGGTACCATACAGTCTGACAATGGAGAATCTTGTTTGAGCCCACAGCATTTGCCTGGAGAGATCTGCGCAACAGCCAGAGGTATATGGTTGTAAGGTATCATGCAGAGTTTGTTTAACTCTCCGATTTCAGCTCTATTTTCTCATTCCCTGTTCAGTCCAACCACATCACATCACCCTGTGAATGCAGTTTCCTCCTCATAGGATTAAAAATAATACTTTTGAATTGTTTCTGAATCCAGTGAAAATTGTAACGTTTTAAATGCCACATAAGATACACTATGTTGCCAAAAATATAGGGACACCTGCCTTTACACACACATGAACTTTGATGACATCCCATTCTTAATACATAGGATGTAATATGGAGTTGGCCCACCCTTTGCAGCTATAACAGCTTCAACTCTTCCGGGAAGGCTGTCCACAAGGTTTAGGAGTGTGTTTAATGGAATTTCTGACCATTCTTCCAGGATAGCATGTGTGAGGTCAGGCACTGATGTTGGACGAGAAGGCCTGGCTCACAGGCTTCGCTCTAATTCATCCCAAAGGTGTTCTATCAGGTTGAGGTCAGGGCTCTGTGCAGGCCAGTCAAGTTCCTCCTCACCAAACTCGCTCATCCATGTCCTTATGGACCTTGCTTTGTGCACTAGTGTTCAGTCATGTTGGAACACGAAGGGGCCATCCCCAAACTGTTCCCATAAAGTTGGGAGCATGAAATTGTCCAAAATGGTTTTGAATGCTGCAGCATTAAGAGTTCCTTTCACTGGAACTATGGGGCGAAGCACAACTGACGAAGTGTGATTCATCACTCCAGAGAACACATCTCCACTGCTCTAGAGTACAGTGGTAGTGTGCTTTACACCACTGCATCCAACGATTTGCATCACAGTTGGTGGTGTAAGGCTTGGATGTAGCTGCTCAGCCATGGAAACCCATTCTATGAAGTCCTCTAGGCACTGTTCTTGATCTAATCTGAAGGCCACATGAAGTTTGGAGGTCTGTAGCTATTGACTCTGCAGACAGTTGGCGACTTCTGCACACTCTACGCCTCAGCAGGCGTTGTCACCGCTCTGTGTCACCATTACATGGCTGAGTTGCTGTTATTCCCAATTGCTTCCACTTTGTTATAACACCCCTTACAGTTGACTGTGGAATATCTAGCAGGGAAGACATTTCACAAACTGACTTATTGCACAGGTGGCATCCTATCACAGTACCACGCTTAAATTCATTGAACTCTTCAGAACATCCCATTCTTTCACAAATGTTTGTAAACCTGACTGCATGGCTAGGTGCTTGATTTTATACACCTGTGGCAATGGGTCTGAATGAAGCACCTAAATTCACTGAGCTCCTGAGAGCAACTCATTCTTTCACAAATGTTTGTAGAAGCAGTCTTGATTTTATACACCTGTCTCTATGGAATTAATTGGAACACCTGAATTCATTGATTTGGAGGGGTGTCCCAATATTTTTTGCAATATAGTGTAATTCGGTAACAGTTTACTTGATGGGGCACAAAGTAATGACTCAGTTACTACTGAAGTACAAATCATGAACAAATCATAAACATATATAGTTGCCACTTGAGAAAACATGCGTTATGATTCATATGTGCAGCTTTGTCAGAATAAATGGTGATTGGAATTTAGGTATCTACAGTGGGAATTTACTGGTTCAGTATTTTAGCACTGTAAAAAATCAGCCCCTGACTATAATTTGTCACGTCTTTGTTCCCAGAATGCATCGGTTCCTGTTTTTGACCTTTTGAGTAAAACCTTCCTCAGCTCTTGCCATTGTTTTTTTCCCATATTCACAACTCAAAGTTCATGTGTAAGTTTATTGTGTGCTGTAAGTGTGGACCATCTGCTTCCACCCTCTCTCCATCTGCTAGTGTTACTCTCCTGCCAGTCATGTCTGTTGGGGTTAATGCGGATCGCTGTTCTTGTAGTGGTGATGTCAAATCACAGCTCTCTGGTGGTTTCGCCATAACTTTTGATAGTTGATAACATGTGAGTCTGAGGTGCGATACATTGGAGTCCTGAACATTTACCTATAGTGTTGAACACCTTTTCATGGGATACCAAGAAAACTTCCCAGAAACGTTGTATAGGTGACAATCTGGGACCTATTTTGAGACAGATTACGCTAAAACTGAAGCAGTGGTGGCACATGAACAGACAGCCACAGGTGTAGATCTGGTGAAGTTGATTACAGTGAAACAGGTCGCACAGCGTTGGGCTGATAATAAAGGCCTTTGGAAATGTGGGGAGAGTTTGTAGGGGGGGCTAGAGATTGTAGTGGTTGGGGGGTGAGGGAGGAGTAGGGATTAAATGGGGGGGGGGGGTACATTATTGCTGGTTTTCTTTATTTCCATGTGGCCTTAAGTGGCCCAAATGCATTCCTGTTATTTTGAGCGTTACTGAAAGGCATTTGTTGGAAAGGAAACTCTTTGTAGCATACAGATAGAAAGCAATCGGTCCCTGTGCCTTATTTTAGTGTCAAGGGCAATCTGCAGGTCTTTCATGGTGTATCACTTCCTACAGGACAGATGTTGGCATTTCGTTTTAATTTCTTTCCTCTCCACAAAACACCCACCCACAGGGCTCAGGATGACTTTCACGTTTCTCTTTCAGGATAGCGGCCGTGTTTTTTAATTATTTCTGGTAGCATTGTTGCCTCTGCAGTAGTTTGCAACCTTTATAGAGCAGGACCTGTGGGGTTTTAGGCTTGTGCCAAAAAGAGGCGAGTTTGCTGTCCACTGTGACTCTGCCAGTGGTCTGGTGGCCTGTCACGGGGTCACCATGCGTCATTGTTTCTCTGAATGCTCACCTGCCAGATGTCCGCAGTTGGGTCCAAATCCTCTGTCTTTCCTCTGTTCTGCTGTAGTTCTCCTTCTCCACTCTTATACTATTAATATAGCTGCTTGGCACTTCGGAGTTTTTAACACTAGGTAGTTTTGGCTACTGTGGCTTTGTCAAATTATAATGTAATTTAAAAAGGGTAGCATCTCTGTTCTGGTGAATTACTGAGACCATTTCTCTCAGTTCCCTAGCTGCAAAATCAAATTCTTGAATAAATGTGATAGTGAGAGCTTCCATGCACCATACCAACACCAGAACTCACCATTGAACATTGACTGAGGAGCCAGATTGGGTTTGGAACGATGATATTTGCATTATCTTTTTAGCCTGCATCAGCAGCACCACACATCTTAAGGAGAGCATTGCTTTTGTTATCCTTTTGTAAGATCTGCACCGATAAGCACATAGATGTGTAACTGGTTTTTATTCAGAGTACGGGGCTACAGAAATGGATACTGGCGAGATCGACTCAACAGCGCTGGCTGACAAGAAGAAGGGGAAAAACTAAGGAACAGCATTTTGGCAAGTACTGAAAATACTCAGCCGGGACCTAGGATGAGGGAGCAGGTCCAGTGGAATCCATTAAGTTTTCTCATGCCAGCCCCACAATCCTCGTGGTCTGTCAGAATCGGGTGGATCCGGTATGAAACTCATCCCACGATGCTGTGAGTCACAAGCTGCTTTGACCCATGCATGCAGAACGCAGATACCTCGCAGGTTATGAAACACCTAGACGCTTCTCAGCCATATTTATATAGACTGCCTGCGGTCCTGGATAATGCCAGGCCCATTGTAATTCACGGTACCATGTGCTCAAGGGGTGGAAAGAAGGGATCAGCACCCTGACATAGCAAAGAAAAGTAATCAACCTGGGTGCCCTTACAATTTCCGAAAGACTGTTTGTTGGCAGGGAAGGTTTGTATGCTCAGTGATTGTGACAAATAGTGTTGAATCTAGTGACTGCATTTATGATTGCAGATTTCAGCCTTATCATTTTACTAGCAATGACTTTACTAATATTTAAAACTTTTGGATTTTTTTTTCTTTTTACCTTGAAGGTGTTTGTTTCTTTGGACGTTTAGTTTTGTATGACCCTGTCAGATATTGGATTATTCATTCCATTCCTGTGTCAAATTGCTGCTCAAAGCAGTTCACAGCAATAGTCTATATCATAACAATGCAGATAGAAAAAAGTCAAAAGTTTTAAAATGCACCAAACATCCACAAGCTTTTCTCTGCATGTATTAACAGTGACTGATTTAAAGGCTTCGTTGCCATGGCAACACCAAACCATCAAAGGCCTTGGCATATAATAAAGTTTGTAATGAAGTGACACCCACCTAACAGGCTCAAAATCCAAATGAAACCTATAAGAAACATTAGCACCTCCTACAGGTAGTGAAACATGATGGCATCAGCTGCGTGGGTCACAAGCAGCTTGTGTGTACTGAAGCCCTGAGGGGAAGTCAGAGTATTGATGCTCTGATTAAGAGCATAATGAAGAAGAGAAGAAGCTGGGGAATACCGCCTCTGAGATTAACACTGGTGGAGGAGTTGGGGAATACCGCCTCTGTGATGAACACTAGCGGAGGAGTTGGGGAATACCGCCTCTGAGATTAACACTAATGGAGGAGATGCTGAATACCGCCTCTGAGATTAACACTGGTGGAGGAGTTGGGGAATACCGCCTCTGAGATTAACACTAGTGGAGGAGTTGGGGAATTCCGCCTCTGAGATTAACACTAGTGGAGAAGTTAGGGAATATCACCTCTGTGATTAACACTAATGGAGAAGTTGGGGAATACCGCCTCTGAGATTAACACTAATGGAGGAGTTGGGGAATGCCGCCTCTGAGATTAACACTGGTGGAGGAGTTGGGGAATACCGCCTCTGTGATTAACACTAGTGGAGGAGTTGGGGAATACCGCCTCTGAGATTAACACTGGTGGAGGAGTTGGGGAATACCACCTCTGAGATTAACACTGGTGGAGGAGTTGGGGAATACCGCCTCTGTGATTAACACTAGTGGAGGAGTTGGGGAATA
>JAODLC010000021.1:8568529-8580642 GCA_026781145.1 Hippopotamyrus pictus
TTTTGACCTCCGCCGAACCCGCGAGACTGACTCACCGAACCCCTGGGGTTCGATCGAACCCAGGTTAAGAACCACTGTTCTAGATACTCCATTTGCCTCACACAGTGCAAAAACATGCTTCTCCAAATTATCCTTGGTGTACAAATTATGTGAGCATGCAACCTGAAATGGCTTAGTGTCCCATCCAGAGGGTGCCCTGCCTAGTGACCTCTGTTTCCTGAAATAGATTCTGGGGTCACCATAACTCAGTGATGGATGGATAGATGGATGGATGGATGGATGATTTATTTTGTGTGCCTTTGGGTCATAACATCACTGCAATTGATGATCTGGTCTAATCCAGTGTCTGCCTGGACTAGCGCCAGTGCCCTTCCTTTGTAGACTGAGCCCGCCGTGTGCAGCAGGACTCACTGTAATGGCAGGACTCTCATGGGACCTGCACAGATATCTTCATCCCCTCATCTCACTCTTCAAATAATAATGCTGTCTGGGGTAAAAGAGGTCTCCTTTCTTACAGGGCTGGAGTTCAAGTGGCCCCTTTGCAGCATGTGGTTTAATTGAGAAACAACCTCATTTTTTATGTTGTGACTTTAATAATCTTGCTCTCTTTTATCTTTTATCTGTAAAAAAAAACCTGCAGCCTACAAACAATAACATTCAGTTTGACATCTGCTGGAAGCACCACAATGCAAAGTGCCTTTTTCTTATGAAATTATAGCAAAAATACTGTACTTTTTATCAAATAAATTAATTTTAATTTATCTAGCTGGTGCTTTTATCCAAAATGGCATACATGTGAGGTAGGTAATACATCACAAGTGCAATGCTGTCAAGGAGCCAGCTTGTATACGAGTGCAGCTAGGCTCATCTTCCAACAAATGTAGCAAGTGCCATGCAAAACATCATTAGAATGTAGCGTGTTTTGGTGGGTAGCAGTATTGCCCCATAGCTCCGGAGTTGAGGTTCAAATTATGCCCTGTGTGTTGCGTTTGCATGTTCCTTCAAAAACATGCACTTAGCTGATTTTGCATCTCTGAATTCCCTATAGGCTGTGAATAAGAACCTTGAGATCACCTAGCATTTTGTCTAAGGTGTTGCTGTGCCCTGTAGTACTTGGATTAACATGGTTTGTGTTCAGAAGCAATATTTAAGTCTGTATTTGCTTTTTGCTTACATTTGGGGCAGAAGTGACTGAGATAAACGGAAAAGGGAGAAAGTGTTTATTGGTTATTCATAAAAGCAGACAGTAGAATCTCCCTGTTAGGTACCCTACCACGCCGGCATCTCTACAGCGTAACAGGACCCCAGCTGCCACCGTCATCCCCACTAAGTTCTCCCTCAACCTCCTCATCACTTTCTGGCCCTTAGAGTCCGTCTCCACTGACGTGTTGCGCCGATGTCACCCCACTGGTAAAATAAGCCTCCCCCTCATGCAAGTGACACTAGAGATGGTGGCCGAAGTCACCTCTCTGCCGAGCACTCCAGAGGTGCTGGAGGATTACCCTCGGGATGCAGGTCTTGGAGGTCAACGTAGAGTGAGTTCACTGTATGGGGTTGATCAGGACGCGGTCGTCTCCACGACTGGGGGGATGTTGTGTCTGTTCTCATGAGTCCTGTTACACTGTTGGGGAGTAGCTTCTACACTCCCCGCCCCCCATTGCCCTCGTAATGGTACATTCCTGCTCCTCTTATCAGGAATGGTGACACATAAACCTTAATTGCTTGGTTCATTACTTTGTTTTTCTTGCAGTTTCCAGCGAGTCCTTATCAGCATCCTCTCCGGGCCCAGCTCCACCACAGGAACAATAACCAGCGCTAAACCCAATTCCAACTGGGCCATGCACAATTAAAACGGCCCTGATAGCCAGAGTGACATCTCAGGCATGTGGGCTTCAGCGGAGTAGCTCTCCCGTCCGTCATGGGGTGTTCCCATGGTGACGCTCGTAAGCATCGCCACAGGCAGCTCTGTGGGGCAATGGCTACAGTGGCACATCTTAGCCATAAATCCCCCAGCAAGGTATGGATTTCTTTGCCTCTCTCTTCCCCCCCATGTTGACCAAAGCTTCTTCTTATTGGTTCTTCTGCTTCCTGACTGTCAGTTCCCCCCCATGGTGTTACTCCACTTCCTTACTCTTGGTTGGTACATTATAAGCCACATGTTGAGTATATCGACTAGATCACCTGCTTGTTCAACAAGGGCAGTGTTTCCCAACCCGATCCTCGGGGATCCACAGACAGTCCCTGAGGGCTGGATTAGGAAGCACTCAACCAGGGTATAAGCAGAGGAAATTTCTTTTGTTAAGCGATATACATCCAGCAACTGCTATCTAAACATCATGTAAATTTTCTCGGCAAAACCAGCCAACTGACTGAGTATTCCACACATGACTGGAGAAATCAACAATATTTTTTATGTATTTTACACTTCACCAAATATCACTTTCTTTAGGAAAAAAATGTGTAGTTGTTAATCACTGCTTACTTTACTGAATTAAGTTAATGATATATTGTCATTTTAACTTTTTGGGTCACCACTTATGACTGCGATTCTAGAATTTCTTAGGGGGGGAGGGGGCATAAAGGGACTGTAATTCATACAGAGAGGCCAACCTTATTAGCCAATGATATGTTTTGAATCAGTGATTGATGGTAGGGGGCGCCACAGGGGCCAATCAACATTTAGCCAGTGGCCCTGTGGCCCCACCCCTGTATCTGCCCCTGCCAAGTGCTGCCATTTACTATTGCATAATGTGGTTTTCCATGCTTGTGCTGCCGCTTTCTCTACAGTAACCCCCCGCATCTCCCTCCCTGCCGCTCACTCTGATGTGGCAGCACGTTGTAGCGCACTGGCTCGTTCATGCAGATCATGTCTCAAGCAGAGACGGGGTAGGGCGTTCTAGGGCAACGGAGACCTCCCCCGGGTTTGATAAAATCTGCTGAGCATAATCCCATCTCTTTTTCGGCCATCCTGGTTTACGGGCACTTTAAGGTCTATGAAGACTCGAGCTTATCCAGGAAGTTGGATGTCTTGTATCATCTCTATCCTAAAACGCACCGATAAAAGCAGAATCGGAGATTTAGGGTATTTTTATCAGATCCGACACCCCCAGATGAACTTTGGATTAGGTCTGCATGCAAACACCTGTTCCTAGCTCACAGTGTGCTGTGTGTGTGAGGAGGTGGTCTTCTGCCTGGTTAAAAGGCTTCCTGTATGTGCATGAGGTGGGGGGGGGGGGATGAAGTGGAATCATGGGTGTGCCTCTAACAGGAAGGCTTACACAGTGTACTCTCCCCCATTCGAAGGGCTCAATAGGAACACAGGTTGAGCTCTGGCCCAAAGTATCCCCCCCCCCCCCCATCAAATTACCATCATATCATACATTCATCCATATTTAAGTCACCCAGTGAGAAGCAGGTCAGACCAGACATCTACAGCTGTGGACTCTTTGATTTGCAAGTAGTCCCAGTTCAGCTCAGAGTCATATTCTGCATATCCTGGGTTTGCCCCAGAGCTGCTATCCCCTGGGCTGTGCCCAGTACAGCCCCCACTGAAACCTGACCGGATGGCTTCCACAAGAAGCCCGAACCACCTCAACTGATGCTTCTCAATCCGAAGGAGCAGCTGCTTTATTTCGAGTTCCCTCCAGATCTTGAAACTCCTCACCCTATCATGGAGCATCTGGCATCCCTGCAGAGGACACTTAATTTTTACCTGCTTGTAATCACACCCTTGTCCTTTCAAGACCAGGATAAGGGTGTAGACTGTCCAGTAGTCCATAAGCCTCATTGAACGGCTGTACTTCCTCACCCTGGACCAGGTCACTGCCCATCAAACCAATTCAGCCTGTCAATCTCATGTTCCTTCTCACTGTCAATCGTGCAAGATCTCAAGCTCTTAAAATCCTGTACTACAGGTAGACTTTTCCCCCTCACCCAAAAAGAGGGAGTCATTGTTTTCCAGTAGAGTTCCAAGGCCTTGAATTTAGAGGTGCTGATTCTCTTCCCCGTCACATTGCTCTCAGACTTTCAGACATGTGTTGGAGGTCCCAGACAGATGAAGTCAAAAGAACCCAAGCGTTATCTTTAATTAGCAGGGGCATCACCTCCAACCCCCCGTAAAGGACACCATTTTAGGCTGTGCCTGGGTATCCTGTTGAAAATCACAAACAGAAGTGGAGACCAGATGCACCCTTGCTGGAGACAAACACCTACTCAAAACCACCTTGTCTATGTGCCAAGTATGTGGACACCGGCCTTATTACATTCACACAGGGATCGAACAGCGGCCAGTAGCAGCCGTGTTCCTGCAGCACACAGTCTTCCAAGGCATGCAGAATATGCCATCAACCCCAAGAGGCACATGTGAGCATATTCCCTTGAACATTACTGTAGGAAGAATTTAGTAAGCCTGTTTGCTCCGAAAACAACACAATTTAACTTCAGAATACATAGAGACGAACAGTAACAATAAAATGTAAGAATAATTTCTTTTGGACTCCAAAACATTCCTGATATAATTGGATGGCTAGAAGGACATCGTTTCGGACCCAAAGCCTCTCTTCAGGGGCAAATCAGCCATTTCATGTACCCCTCTAGCACCACTTAATTATGTAATTGAATTAGTTTTAAAAAGTCAATGAGGTATCGATTAGCTATATGAGGTGTGTAAGTGCTTGAGTCAGCAAAGACATGGGTGTATTGGACGGGTGCTACAAATACTGGGGTGAGTTTAGGAGGTTTTGAAATGGTTAAGCTGAGACTTTGACAGATATAGTTTTGCAGAGTTGTAAACTTTTATTCTATATGTAATTATATAGCTCTATTGAATGGCTCTATTGATGATTTATAAATAAAGTGATATAATTAGAGAGGTAAGGAGCGTGCGCTGATTACAGTGCATTGCCACTCCCACCACAAGACAAACCAGCTCTGGGATGAGAACCTGAGAGAAGCCGTGCAGCAGGTGATACCTCAGCACCACACTAGTCTGAATGGACCAGTGGCTGGAGTGCCAATCCTGCCACCAACCCCCAAATCTTCCCTGTAAATTGGAGAACCTCCTTTCAGGGCTGGATGTACATTAACGTCAAACCCGATTATTAATTTTATCGTTTTGTTTAATGAAATACTTGAATGTTTTAGCTGAAATTTAGGTTTCCTCTTTACTTGGTTCAAGATGAGATACATTATCCTGGGCACACATGGAGAGTGACACACACACACACACACACACACACACACGAGCGCATACAGTACGTACAGTCAACCCTCCTCACACTCACTTGACCATCTTTGTCATATCTCACACTTCATCCTGGATGTCTCGTGTTTTTATCTGAAGGAGTTATGTGTGATTAGTCACTGTGTGGGGAAGGTCTGGGCAGGTCACAGATGCATGTGTCATAGCACAGATCAGACTTACAGAAGCTTGTCATTTCAGGGATATATCAGATACTGGGAAAATGGGGGTGGGAGATTCCTGAAGAAGAAGACTTGTGAATCGAATTGAATTGTGAATTGGGTGCATCGTTTCAAACCTAATCTCCGCCAGGCTCTGACAGTTTCTCCTCCCACCTGTCCTCCCCTACACCTCATCTCCTCCCACTTGTCCTCCCCTACACCTAATCTCCTCCCACCTGTCCTCCCCTATACCTAATCTCCTAGCTCCCACCTGTCCTCCCCTACACCTTATCTTCTTCCTTCTGTTTTCCCTGACACCTGATGTTCTCACACCTGTCCTCCTCTACACTTCATCTTCTTCCTTTTGTCCCCACTTAAATCTCATCTTCTCCCACCTGTCCTCCCCTACACTTTATCTTCTCATCTCCTCTGTACATATGTCCACCTTGCCTCTGGAGTACCTGTCCTTCCCTTTTCTTTCTCACTTAATAGCTCCTCTGTCACACTTCTCCGTCAGTTCTGCATACTCCTGAAGGATAATTGTGACCTGGAAGCCTTCTCCGCAGGGCTCTGTCTGATATGTTTGATATATTAGGTTGTTATTCACACCAACTATATATCAAACATATTGCTACAGCGTCCGGCCCTGTCTGCAAATGTATTTCTGGGATGGATTTCCTGGTCAGGGGACTTCCGTCTGGCCATTAGATGTTGATGGCTAATCTCCGAGGTACTTTGTAAAGACTGTTAAATACGAGTTATTGTATTTGCACAGCTTTCTGGCAGTAGTTCTTGAATTCATGTTAACATTTCTCTCCACAAGAGGGCGCCTTTGTATCCTATTGCTCCAGAGAAGTCCTATTCATTGTTCTGTTGTATAGTACAACAATCCATCCATCCATCTATCCATCCATCCATTTTCCTTCCAACTGCTTATCCAGTACAGAGTTGTGAGGGTGCAGGAGCTTGCTCCCGGACACCTAGGGCACAAAGCAAGAGTGCACCCTTGATGTATCACGCATGCACACCCCCACCCACAGAATTACACACTATGTGCAGATGCCTGATAACTGTGTGTCATTAGACTGTGGGAGGAAACCGGAGTACCTGGAGGAATCCCATATGCACACGGAGAGAACTTCCAAACGACTCCAGCACCAAGAGAGTGGGTGGAGAAGACATAGTAATATTACTCCAGTAATAATACTCATATTTTGCTCTAACATATTTTTAATTGGGTCTGCTACTAAATATTTTGTCTGTGTTTTCAACAATTGTTTCAATTTTGAAACTGTGACCTTGAAGTCTCTCTCAAGTTTTATAAATCACATAAATCTTCCATGGGTGCATTGTATGTATGCATACAGATCAAGAGGAACATCAACATCATGAAGCATTTTGGAATTCTGAGCTGAGATTTTTTCCCCATTCAGAATTGCGTGACCTTTAACTGATTCTCTACAGAAAGCCACATCTACAAGATGCTTTATGATGAATGATAATCCACATAAAGCTGCCTGTGCTATTGGTATTCCACTATAGAATTTATTATCATTTTATTACCATATTTATAACAGATCCCATAATTCTTTGATGGGTAGATGTAGATATTAGCTTGTTGTGGTTCATTTTTAGCAGCCGTGTGACTTTCAGCAAGCAGGTGAGAACCTTCATTGTTTACCAAAGGCCTTACCTTCTGCAGGACCTCTTTGTCTCGGGGTCAAGGTTCCCTGAGGAGCCACACCTGTGAGGCAGAGCTCATCTCCTCCAAGCAGCTGGTCTCAGCGTCCTAACCATTGGGGGCCCTACAGGAACATCTCAACATGTCAGTGGACTGCAAGAAGTTAGGTACATTTTAATGTAATATAAAACTTGATGACTGAATTAACTCAAGGGAAGGTTCTATTGGCTTGGAACAGAAATTGTTTCTACATTTACATTTATTTACCAGATGCTTTTATTCAAAGCAACATAGAATTGAGAAAGCAGGGGCAGACAGTCCCTTGGGTTTAAAGGCCTTGCTCACGTGTTCAACGGTAAAATCACTTTGCTAACTACGGGATTCGAACCAGCAACCTTACAGTCTAATTCAAAGACCCACACACCATGCTATATTGATGATTGCAGCCACACAAGACTTTTTGTAGATAAAATGTCTCTAATTTTAACAATGAAGCAAGCCAAAATGGCAGGCTAACAGGAAACAGTGATGCACAACTCAAGCTTCATGTTAAGCTGTCAAGAGTTATAGAAGAGAAATTGTCTAATGCCTACTTGTTCAGTCGAACAGCATTTTGTGTGACAGTAGAGGCCTTATGGTTTGGACAGGAATCAAAGGCTACCATGCAGACAGGCTGAAAAATATTTTTAAGTTCAATGGAGATGGTGCCTTTGCAGAGCCAGCAGAACAATGGTTTACTTTCAAGGTGACTGTGATGAAAGGCACATGGATTTAAAAGTAATTAGTTATTTCCTCCTTGCATCCATATTAGTTCAGCTCTTTCAAGAGAGCCCAAGTGTAACAGTGTGAGAGATTGGCCTCTCACCCACTTATAATGACATATTAATCAAAGGTTATAAGTTTATAATATCAGTTAATTAAAAATATTTCTGTTTAAATTGCATATACATGTTTCAAAACTATGTTATGCCTAACTTTTCTGTCCAGTCCTACATTTTGCTAGTTTTGTTTCCATCCCTGACATCACGGTGGGATTGTCCGCTTGCCGGGGCCAAAGTGACAGCCCTCCTGTCCCCCTGGAGCCCTGCGTCCCACCTGGGAGGAGAAGCTTCATTTCCTCGTTAATCACAATGTTCAGAGGAGAATGGTGAGGCTCCTTAAAGCTAACAGCAAGGCCACAAGTGCAGAATCAACAGCTCAGTACAACCTGGTACTAACAAGGTTTACCTAAAAAGTGCACATCAAGCATGTGTAATTTAAACCGGGTTCCTTTTTGCACTACTTTGCCGTATTAGTGAAATCTACCCACGTTATGCTCCTGCATGACCTTGCTGAGTGTTTAGTGTGAGGGACTGTGAAAACCTTCTAATCTGGTTAGCTTTAATTTGCAAGACCCATGCAGTAATTAACTATTGTCCATGTTGAACTGACAGACTTTATCAGGGCCAATTTCAGGTCTGCAATGTTGTAAATGTAGAATACTGGTGGGAAACTTTAGCACAAGCTGGACAGGTCCTGAAACGGTTTGCATTTAGCTTGTGCTAATCACTGGGAGACCTGATCCTAACAGGATTAGCATTTAGCCTAACTAGACCCAGGGGATCCAGGTCTGAACCGCTAAAGATAGGATTAGCATTTAGCTCATGCTAGTAATCATGAGCCCCAGGTCTGAACTGGTCCTACCAGGATTACCGTTTATCTTATGCTAGTACCAAAGGTACCAGATCTGACCTGGTCCTAATGGAATTAGCATTTAGCGTATGCTAGTACCAGGGGCACCAGGTCTGACCTGGTTCTAACGGGATTAGCATTTAGCTCATGCTAGTACCAGTTGCTTCTGGGACCTTGTGTTTTTGGAGGTGGATCAGCTGTTTACCCCAGAATCTCAATCTGATCCTTTGCTTTGATCTGTCCCTGCATTCACTTGCTACGTTCCAAATAGGTATTCTGCCAAATTGGACAGGATCCCAAGTGGGACGACTTTTCTTTGAGTAACCATAGGCTTTCACAGTCCTGCATGCAGTGATGGTATTTAAAGTATGTAATAGGAATAAATAAATATACCATGTATTTTAATTGGCGGTTTTTATGCTCTTCCTTTATCAGACTAAATAATTAGCTAAAATATATTCCAAAGTGTTTCTGTGTGTATTGCTAGACTCAGCATATTTTTTAATTTCCCTGAAAATAAAGGCATTACTGTACATTCTGTTCTACTTTACTTAGTAAAATGCTGCATTCTTAGGACAAGCAGCTGTCACTGTGCTGTTCGTGAGAAACTATGCTGTTGTTTTTACCAATCTGGGAAACTGTCTAGCTAAAGCACAGAGTATGATGTTGAGTGATGGTTGACAAGTAATTTATTAACCAGATAATAGTTTCTTCAAGGGCCAAACCATTAGCTGTGTTTTGTCCAGTTTGCCAGCAGGTGTCACAGTTGTGCTTTGAGAAAAAAAACCACGACAATTTAATTTTGTAAACTACAGGTTGTACTGCCATGCCATAACACTATAAAATATATGGTGGTTCATATTTTTCCCCTGGATGACAAACAGTAGTTTCATTGCTAATTGAGAGCAGCTTGAATGAATTAAAGATTAGTTTTCTGTGTACAGGTTGTGCTCAGTAGGGGGTGCTATCATAATACTAATCACAATATGAAGCACAAAGAAAACTTCAACAAAAAACAGAAAACATTTTTTTCTGTACTGAATTGTATTTATTGATTACAATTATTTAAAAATCTGCCTGGACTGTTGAAGCTGAGGTAACAAATGTGAGGCAAAAACTGAGATATAATAAAAGTCTTATAATAAAATATATAAAAAAATGCTTCCACATAGAAAAACTGTCAGCAGAGAATTTCAGCTAAATATATATATACACAGTTTGTGGTGTTTCCTTACTTACAAATACATTAACATTAATACATTGTGGGTTGGAAGAAAGTCTGTATTTGTATAGTCAGGGCATATTGCAGATGTTTTGCACATTCCTCATGTAAGAACCCTAACAACAGCAGGAGTATGTCAGGGATATGCCCTATCTAATCCCAGTGACTCTCGGGACATTGTTAAATGCTGCACTGCGGTTGAACTTTCTAAGAATGTGAGATGAATGGCTGAATGGCTTCACGTTTTCCTGAATTCCAGACCTGAACCCAGTTTAATCCATTCAGCCTGGTAAAGACTCAAAACGGTGCTCTCTCCTCGAGTTCCTGTGAGCTGATGTTGTCACATGTACAAATAGGAGGCTGTGGGAGATCTTTATACATCAGTCTAGTGGTAAATCTGGCTTTTCAATGTAAAGTCGCAACATAGTGTTACATTTCTGTCTTTAGCCATTTGCCAAACTAACCCTAACCCAGCCATACTAATGTAAGTCCATAGGCTTCTACTTATACCTGCAAGCTAACTTTTTAGCCCAAGCAAAGCTACCCAGAATAACCCATCTTTTCATCTCTATTCTCCCTTCTTCCTTTGGCAGCCCCTAAACCAAGCCATCTGAAGCTTGTGGACCAATTAGAGTCTGCATGGATGAATTCTGCTTCGTTTATTTCTGTTTTGCCAGACCTTCTTGATGGGCCCTGGGAAGAATTCCAATACCTCTTTTTCCGTCTCCTCTACATTTTCAGCTTCGTAAGGGAAAATCTGTATATTCACATCCATACATTCATCTTCAAAGGTTTCTTGAAAATATGAGTCAGTTCTTATCCTGTTTTGTAATGTCTACAAAAATATAATTGGCTATGAAGCCTAACGCCATCTTAATTAATCTCACCATCTTAAACATATTCCTAATGTGAAAATGTGCTTTCCTAAATATTTTTATGTTGAGTCATTTCATGTATTACTGAAAAATGATCAGCTAAACCATTTTGGTGTGGGTCCAAACCCAAAGGCCATATTACTGGTAGGACTCTGCCTCCCAGTTTCACTTCAGGGGGAGCAGCGTATGGCTGAAATATTCTGCGGAAGCTGCAATCCAGCGTGCCGAGCCGACAGGCCGAGATGGATATGTTGCATATGTGCCGGAGGCTTACAGAGACGCGGTTCATCAGAATGTGTTCAGGAAACATTCGGGCTTCCTGCATTTGCCAACATAAACACAAAGCCCTTTCTCCCTTACAACGCTGGAATGTTGTTCACCACCATCGCAGTGCAGAAACGGTTTTCACAAAGCATGTTTCGCACATTCTCCCCGCTGAAAGAGACCAGCGTTCTGTATGAAACCTCCGTTATGCCGCTGATTTATGTATAGGCTCCGAGTATCCGAGTTGCCACACGAGCCTGCTGCCCCTTTAAAAACAAACCAATTTTAGGCCTTGTGAGGGTACAGGAATCTTGTAAAAAAGAACAAACTCACAAATGAAGCCAGACTGGGACAGCTAACTGAGGTGTTGGACTCACAGCGGTGTGATTAGTTATTTTCTGGGGTAGCTTTTAGAATGATAGTGCAGGGACTGCGCAAATGTGTTGCTTAATGCAGATTGTTTTTTTTTTTTGTTTGTTTTTTTGTTGGTTCAGTTGTTTGTCTTGGAAATTGTGGGAATTCCTCTTATTGTCTTTGTCTTTTCTGTGGCCTCTCTCCTAACTTGACATAATGGCGGCCTTTCCCAGACAGAAACCAAGGTTTTTAATGAGACATTGCTTTCCGCTAGCTCAGCCTTTGAGGGCCGACTGACTCACTGTTTGTTGCACTAACGCCCCCCCGTCACTGCACCTGCCGGCAGTTCTCCGTTAGGCTGCGAGGGGTGAGGCCTTGACTCATGGTATTGTGACCACACCCTTCAGAAACTGCCGTGCTCTGACATACCTCTAGGATTATGTAGACCTATCATGGTTATGTACCTGTAAGCCTGTCTTCCCACAATACCAGCAGTAAATATAGTGATGCTAAGCATCTCCCTGAGCTCTCAGTTTAGGAAGAACAGTACATATATTACAATAGGATTACTAGCCTCCTCACAACCCTGTAAAAGGTTGCAGATGAATGGGAGCAGTAAACGTAGATACCAGAGCAGACAGTTTTA
>JAODLC010000021.1:8585315-8599959 GCA_026781145.1 Hippopotamyrus pictus
GGGGGGGGGGGGGGGGGGGAGCTTTTTAGAAAAAGCAGAACGTTGAGCTGAAAATTAGCTTAGCCTCTCCACTGACATTTGTACATTACAAGTGGAATTCGCAGCCTCCCCGCTAAGTCTCTGCGCCGAATGTTACGAGAGAGCAGGCCGAGTTCCAGCACTATCGTGTTACCATCCGCTTCGCCTTAATTCATTATGTGGGTGAGTCCATGTTTTGTGACGGGGGGGGGGGGATGTTAGTCTGCCACATGTAGCTGGTGCTGTTGGTTCTTCGAGAACATGGTGGATTAACCTTGCTGGAGATTGGGTGCATCTTTCCTGCCTCTGTTGAGAGTGGAGAACTGCCTGGAGAACTTCAGAGGTAGGTCCACGGGGAGCGACCGTTCCACATAGCCAGGTGAGCGGACCTCGGGTTTCAATGGCTTGGGTTGCAGCCCCTCGTGGATCAACATGCCCCTGCATGGCGCTGCCTTCTCACACCACGGGGTCTCCAGCGCACTCCGGGCTCTATATATATACACAATCTGCGTGGGCAGAAAATGGACCCCAAGCCATTGGACGGGGAGCGAGGCGAGGCACGTCCCCGGGGCGGTCAGCCGTCCATGCCGGCGCTGCTCTGGACCTGGCTCAGTCTCTCCTGCTGCTTTCCAGACCAGGAAGTAGAGGAAGGATGCCAGCCCAGGCTCGGAGCTTCCCACAGATGACTGGAGTCACAGAACGGTCGAGAAGGCCTTAAATAAAAATTGCTAAAGTGACTTTCAGGCTGCACAGAGAGTCTGCATGTTTCATATCTTATATCCTCGTGTCCTCAAACTCTCTACCCGGTGAACCCATCCTGAGAAAGCCTGCCGGGGTATGACAGGACAGATACATTCAGCTTCTCTTCCTCCATCATTTCCTGTCACAAACTGCAGTGGAAGCGTAATAAAGTACTCAAGCACTATATCCACCCTCAAGCTACTTACCCTGGAGACATTCCCAGTCCCGCTCAGAGCACACACATGAGCAATTAGGCCATACTTACACTTGGCCCGGTTGCCTTATAGCACGATGACCCCCCCCACCCCACTCCCTGACTGGTCTGCGCTCACATTGCGTGAGCATGCTTTCATCATCATTGTGCGACGGTGTTAAATAAAATAGGAAGAAAAGCGCTATCACACAGCACAGTGGACTTCATAATTAATGCCCTTATTTTGAGCTTATTTGGAATTGCTTTGGCATGGTACACAGCCCTCATTTATTTATCGAATATGCAATGCAGCAATTTTCATTTAATTGCGGCGCAAGTATAAGAAGATAGTCCCATATTTTACCCAGTACCTTGGAATTTTTGTGTGTTTTATCCAGCTATTCCTGGATACCCTTGTCAGCCCAAATTTCCAGCAAACACTGTACTTCTGCCGTAGACCAAAGAGACCCCTAAGCTACAATTTTGTTATATGTTTGTCACTATTGATCTGTACAGCCTACTCGATCCGTTCCTTCAGGGTCCACTTCATGTACATGTGCGCATGTTTGTGTCAGTCCGTATGCTCAGGCACAGACAGTCGGCATTTTTGCTCTCTCCCAATTGCCAGGGAATTGGGAGAGAGCAAAAATGTGGACCGTCTGGTGGTCCCCGAGGACTGGGTTGAGAAGCCCTGATGTAGTGGGAGTATACCCGCAGAGACCCAGTTAGCCCAAATGCATCTTTGGAGAGCAAGAGGAAACTCCCTCCTGCATACAGCTGGCAGATTTCACACACCCATCCCTGGAGGAGTAAGGCACCATGCAGTGCTATTTCGAGTATATCTAATAATACTGCTAGTGGTATTAATAATGAACCACCTTATTTTTCTGTGAGCAGTTTTTCAAGATGACCCTTTTCACAAGCTTGAATCTCGGAACCTGTTTCACATAGTTTCATTCTGTCCTATCAGATGATTTTAGCTAAGACCTTTGGTCTGGGTGGTAGTAGCAGTGTTCAGTAGGTGTCACACTTTCCTCACATCCGCAGTACTGGAGGTCTGCACCTTGCCCCTGCTCTGTGTGTATGGAGATTGACTGCTCTCCATGTCGTGCGTGTTCCCTCTGGGTGTTCTCATTCCCTGTGTCTCATGCTGTATGAGTATGCGTGTGTGCCCTACAACGGTCTATGAATATTTCCCCCCACTGTGCATTATGCAATCGGACCTCCAATTTTATCCTATAACCCACAAACTAATAATCAGGCAAACTGGAGTCTCTAAATTGCCCATTCGTGTGTTCTGCGACGGACTGGCACCCAATCCCTTGCCTCGTTCCCGCTGCTGCCTGGGATAGGCTCCAGTCCCCCCTGACCAGGATCAGCGGGTAGAAGAAGGACAGGTGTGCTCAGCGCTCCCAGGTTCCTGCTTGCTACGCATTTCCACATCCTCCTGTTTCAGTAAATAAAACTAAGCCTGAATCAATGCAGATGCAGCTCCCTTTTCCTGGGACATGATCAGGTAAAACTAGTTCAGTTAAAATACCTCAAAGGAACCATAACACATGACATTAGACCTCTGAATACATGTGCAAGATTAGGGTGAATCACTGTGTTGTTCTGAGTCACCCGAAACAATCCTGTCCTGCATATTAAACGAGTGAAATACAGCCTGGGTGGAATAACCAGCTGTAAACGATCTATGCTAACCAGACTTCCTAATGTAAGTCTTTCTCTGTAAGACTTTCCTTTGATTTCTGCCAGCAGTAAGAAGTGGTTATTATTAAATCTTTATACTGTGCATAAATAAGATCTTTGTTCATGTGCATTTTGCGTAGCAGATGAATAGCATTTCAAAGCATTGTGTGAGACTTTGAGGGTATCCTATCTTCTAAACTACATAGCAAAATATAAGCACACGGCCAGTGTCCCTCCTTGGAAGGTCGTGGTGGACCTGTGGACTAACGCTACACACATGAATCCATGGCTAGAGAAGATCAAGGCCTCTGGTGGACCAGGGTCAACAAACCAGAAACCGAAGTTAACTTGCGCCAAAAATACTAAGATCGTGTAATTATGTGCTTTGATGTTTATATTACATTCCCTATTTTTCTGGTCTTGTTTTTTCCTAAGAGAAGAGGCCATTCTAAATATGTCCATAATTGTAACCTCATGTCGCTGGACGGAGATGAAAATAATATTGAAATCAGTTGACTCATTTTGAGTGTTGCATGTAAACTGGACATCACCAAGGAGTGGTCACACAATACTGTTTTGATGGACCTGTCATTTGGGAGGATTGGGATTGTAGAGATTCTGGTCTGAGCTCTTGTGAGCTCCGTACACGCGAGGCATGCCACCAGACTGGCATTTGACAAAAGCCGGCCTGACAAGAGTGCAGAGAGCTTGTCCCCCCCGAAGAAAGGTCAGCCATTTTCATTTGCAATGTGGGTGACGGCCAAGGTTTGGGTTTAACAGCCACTGCAAAAAGTCTTAACTCAATTACTGTGAGTATTTCAGGAGCCTGTGCTCTTCTCCAGGCAGTCACCACAGTGAGCAGGCTGTGGTGACTGCAGAGATGTGCAGACTGCAGATAATCTACAGTATGTTTTCAAGCACCAGGAAGGATTTTGCCACATCTGACAACATTAAGATCCATTTCAGGTTATTTCTCAACAATAAAATATTTTTTCTTTCTTTTCAGAGATTTTTGTATTACAGTGAGTTAAACTGAATTACAATGAGTATTTGTCCTACCAGTAAAGCGTGTTTGTCGTGTACATCTATGTTCATATGATGTGAATGTATCATTTGCAATCTCTATAAGTCTTTTGTGAAGAATAGAAACATTTTATTGAGTTGTGATTCAGAAAATTGCTTCATTTTTCTCAAAGCATATGAGAACATTTTTTAAATCTCTCCACTCTCTTGTAGCACAGAAGCATATAATTATGAGCTGTACATAGCATTCTTCTATTTCAATTCAGCTTATAATTACACATCTCCGGATATTCAACTGATGGTTTTCTTAATTTCCCTGGCAGGGAAGCAAAAATGTGTTGAGTGAAGCTGCAGCTGTAAAAACAGCTGACATGACTGTAGCGGTAACCGCACTGGAAGGCGGAGGCGGCAGAAAAGGCCTGCCTGCTGCATGCTGAAGCCACCATTCCGCTCCGCCGGCCTGCAAACGGCCAAATGACTTCATAAACCTAAAAGAAGTAAGCCTGCAAAGAGAAGAAGCGCCGTTAGACACTTCTTTTAACCTTATCTTTCTACCAACCTAATTTATCCTTTTCAATAATGTTAAAACACTGCTCTCACCTCTACTCTATAATTTAGCATTTGTCATGAAACTGCTGCATCAGTTACTTGATGGTGTTTGTCTTGCAATGACTGTTGTAACATTTTCTTTTAAAAGACTTATTTGCTATGTCTATATCTGCCATTTCTTCCTCAAGGCTTCACAAAACCGTACAGCAGAGCTCACTTATAGCCACTGTTTTCATTCTTGGCATACCACCCCCAACCAGCCAAGGAACCGCAGACACCTTCTGAGTCTGCTAGACAGACCAGAAATATTTTCAGGAGTTCAGAATAATTTTCGCTTTTTTAAAATCTCCATAAATCTCTTGATTCTCTCTCTCTCTGAGTTTGTTAAATTGTTTGCCCTTATGTGTCATTCTTATACGGTCTGGTATGCATTGTAATAATTCTGCGATGGTCTGTGAATGTTTTAAGGAAAGCAGATTATTCTGATCCATTCTCAGCCTGGTGAAAATCTGAAGAATGATTGCTAGGTTGGCTTCCAAATTACGTGACTTTCGGCAGTTTTCAGGTTCCAAAAAACAGAATACCACTCTGTGGTCACTTTCACAGCTAGCTATTCTCATGAGAGATTAATGGTGCTACGGAACAAGCCCTGCCCTGCAATTAAAACAATTTTGGTCACTGGAGATGAGATTTGAATACTATAGCATTCAGCTAGCTCCAAAAAATGTTTTTATCCATTTTCCAGAACCATTTATCTAATACATGGTTATTAAATATAATAAATTTATTATTTTTAAAATAAATAAAAATCTCAGAAGAAATGGACTCCTGTTTTTTCCAGCTGAGCGTGAGGTTAAACCAGCCATTCACTCCTTTCTTCAGTAGCATCTATCATCAGTCCAGTTAGGCTGTTAAATGTCGATGAGTCCTTGTTTTAGTCTAATAGCCCTGATTACTGATCGCGAATAGTCAGGGTAGCGTCGCGCTAACAGAGCTGGGTTCCTCCTTTCTGTCTTCGCTGTCCCGAATCCACCTCCCAGCAGCTGCCAGAGATCAACGTCCGGCTCGCATAGGTGATGCACCGGACGCGTCCAACTCTCCAGGCTGATCTCATTTATGAAGGGGGGGACTAAGCAACGTATGACATTCCGGAGGTGTAATACATTAGCAGCATCTGATCGATCTCTCTCTCTCTCTAATCTCACAACATTATACCTGCTAGACGGAAAAGCCCTTCTTTTATGTAAATGTAAAACGCCACAATGCAAAGCATATCTTTGATTGTGCCTCTTAATAAGCACATACTTACAATCAGTTAAAATTCTGCATGTGACGTTGCACGCATGCCTGTTACAGTACGTACAGATTACATGATAGTATCTGAAATGGCAATGTTTATTTAGGTTAAAAACACACCTTTGAGAAAAATGTAATTTTCAGATGGGTTCAATATAATTCTGCTTAAATGACACGATTGACAATGATAATAATAAATAATTTTAAAATATAGGCATAGATAGATAGATAGATAGATAGATAGATAGAGCTTGAGAGGTAGTTTAATTTTAGGGGTGTACTTCATAAGGGTTGACCCCAGCCACATGGTGTGGTATTCTAAAAGAAATTTACAGACCAAGGCAGGTGCGTTGGGGGGGTTAAGGCGTTACTAAAAATACTGCCTGAAGGAACTTAAGAAGAACGAGGAGGACAAGAGCCGAAGCAGCAGGGCACAGACATTAGCCAGCTACTGGCATCGCTTCGCTTTAGAAAAGACACGATTGTCACTTATTGTGCATAGTTATTAGCAGCATCTGATCGATCTCGATCTCTCTCTCTCTCTCTCTCTCTCGCATAGTTATTTCAACACGTAGAAACAATCATAACTTGTGTATTAAGTCGCAAAAAAATCATTGCCGTTTCACGTCGTCGAAATAGGCTATATTGAAAATTAACTTATCGCATATGCCACGGAAGGAAAAAGATCAGTGATTATATATGATTGTGATTATATATGAACCCTGAGGAGCAAGAAGTTGCAACCGATCGGATCCACTGATATTGTTATATCAGATGCCTTGCGCCATTTAGATATTGAGTATTGGTATTAAGTGTTAAACCCAAGAGGGCCGGATTACCCATGCATTCACCGTATGCTTTAATCAGGCTTGACAGCTGTGTCACATAAGTAAAATGGGTTGCTGGAAACGTCCGAGTACCTCGCCTGTCCCGTCGAGGACCATTTGACAGAACTCAGCAGCACTTAGGGAGCTGCTGGCAAGTCATGAAATACACTATCGCCGGAGTACATGTGTATCTGGTGTTGTTCAGATTGTGAACAAAGCATCAGAGGCTTCGCTAACGCCATTCTTTCTTCATCACCACTGTATCACTGACGGGACAGTTTACCTAAGTTGAGGCGGCGTTACGTGGAGGCAGTCGCGTTAGCAGGGATATATTAAGTGCCTATAGCCTATAGCCAGCTTACTGTCTGCCGTGACATTCACGTTCAGTTCAGTTGGATCTGCTCCAGTTTTTTAGCATTAGATCTCAATCAGACAATCTACACTGTAAAAATTTTGAGTGTATTACTGAAACTGGTATAATAATAAAATGGATTAAATGTAATCAAATTTGAACATTTTTATCAGAAATTGTAATGGAAGAAAGGCATCGAAATATGAAAGGCGGACATTTTCTCGAGTAATTAAATGTTTGTTTTATATTTCAGGGAAATTTTCTATGTATTTCTCATCCCGTGTCTCCTAAACGCGTCGGTTTAATATGTACAGTGTTAGAAATAGGCACAGACGTCTTGCTCGGGGTTGCTTCCTTGCCCATCAAATCCCATATATAGCCATATTAACGGTCAAATGTCTGGGAACAGCGAATCGTCAAACAGATCCATAAAAAAGACAGGGCAAGGGGAAGGGACCAGCAGAAGCTCTTTCCAAAAAAGTATTGGATGTCCAAAAGAATCCAGTCGCCCCCCTGCGAAAGTACATATTTGACAGGGTACAGTGAGAAAAAGCTTCCACTCCAGCTAGGCGCTCAGTCCGGCACAGACGCTCGAAGCTGCCCTCCGAGCAACCACTTCTCCGCAGTTTCTTTTGGGGGTTTTGTTGGTAGACAAACTATAAGCAGCCATGGATGCCATCAAGAAGAAGATGCAGATGCTCAAACTGGACAAGGAGAATGCCTTGGACAGAGCAGAGCAGGCTGAGGGAGACAAGAAAGCAGCTGAGGAGAGGAGCAAACAGGTCGGCATTTATTTTTAAAATAGAGAAATCGAATAAACCAATAGAAAACATTTCATAATGGATCGTCTCTCCCTTACGGATTAATAGCAATTCCTCAGAAGAACGTACAAAATAAGGGACATAAAAGATCTTGAATTTTTTCCTCACACGTTTGGAATATTTTATTGCAAACTTTGTGGACACTACAAGAAAATAAACTCAAGTGACTAATTGCTCATTCATAATGCATGCCATAATGCATGCTATAATGCCAGTATATAAGCTACAATGTGTATATTATATAACCTATAATAAATATGGTGTATGAAATTGGCAAGTTATAAATTGCATTATTAACGTGGCCAGACTTTTTGAAACAAATTATATTTGTTAATTGATTTGTATAAATTTGTAATAAAGTTAATGGGGGGTGTTCTGCTACTGAAGAAAAGCTGGGCGCTGCCAGCAAGGTATATCTTTAGCTGTGGTTGCTTCTCCTAACTTGTGCTCTTTCTTTCTGTCTATTGTCTCCGTCTGCGCGCACCGCGCCGATTCTGCGCGTGCACGCTCCATGGTTTCGCGCGTGCCCACGGCGGCATGAACCGCTACACAGCTCGAGGATGATCTGGCAGCTCTGCAGAAGAAGCTGAAGGCAACTGAGGATGAACTGGACAAGTACTCCGAGGCCCTTAAAGACGCCCAGGAGAAACTGGAACTGGCTGAGAAGAAAGCCACTGATGTAAGTAGCGGCGAGGACAGTTGTAACATCACCACTCCTGCAATGCGTCCCGTCTTTCCCCACTAAAAACGTGAAATATTAAAACTGGAACGTCTACTGTTATTCATATGAATACTAAATATATGCATATTGCATTTTTATTTTCAAGTATTTATTAGTTACATCTTAATGATAGAGATAGTAGTTTGTAGTAGATAGTAGGCTACTTATGTTATACATTCAGTTTTCTTGCAAAATGTTGAATGTAAAAAATATTCCCTATTAATCTGTAATTACCACTAATTATTACCACTACAGTTTGACATACTTTCTCACATCCATGCATTCTGTTACCCGGGGATGGTGAAGTCATTCATTTATTTACGTTTTTTGTACTAAAATCTGTAATGTCCTTCTAAATCATGCATTGTTTCTGTCGACGAAAGGTTTTGATGGCTAGGCTTTTAAAACAGTCTGAAGTAACCTTACACACCTCAGAAAAAAACCTAACAGGCATTTATGTAGGAAACATAAACTTGCAAGATCTGCAGTCTCTATGTTGGGAGCGAACGGACAGTTAAATTTAGCCCCGTGCTTTATATGGTAAAGCAACTTAAGTAAAGGAACTTGACTTACTCCGTATGCCCACATCTAATAAGGACGATTATTAACTAATACTTACTTAAACTGGCCTTGCATTACATAATAAAACATACTTAACTTTAAATAACTTAATTTAGGTTATGAATATAACATAGTGTTTACTATCGTGTTTAACTAAGGAAAAGTTGAATGTACTAATGTTTTTATTACAGATAGCCTATACAGTTGTTAACCCTTTGACCAAAGGCCCAGCAGTGACTCTGTATAAAGTGAAAACATCATCTTGCACACACGCATATTTTTTCTCATTCTTAATTTTGTGTGGAACATTCCACGTTCATATTCATGGTTCATATTCATCTAGTAAACGAGGTCCAAATGCCTGCAGAATAAAAAGGAAGACTATAGATTTGAATATGCTAATAGGTTTCGAAATAGGATCCGCAGCTGTCTTTGCTCAGAATGAAATACAGGAACTAAGTTGCCCAAAAAAACAGAAACCTAATGCCACATTGTCTTTAGCTCTTAGGCCACAACAGTACAATAACAGAAATAGGCTACACAGATGGATTTATGTTCCAATTTTCATAAGTTTTATGCGATCTGAGTACCGAATTATTAATCCCCTGCAAGCTATTTTATTTGTAGAATATAAAAAGAAATATAATTCTTGACTGGTTAAATACTAGAACTATTAAAATTATTTCTAACATTTGGAGCGTTACGTCCATCCGTTTTCCAAGCTCTTATCCAGGACAGGGTGGTGGCGAGCCTAGAGTCTGTCCCAGGAACCGCAGGGGCTGCTTTGAACGGTGCGCTAGTCCAACAGCAGTGCAAATTTCTGCTGTATTACGTATTGAGTACCCTGTTTTTCTAATCACTTATTTGAAATTAACTAGGCCTATTCGTTCAGTGATTTACATACGATAAAATTTACGTATGATGAAATATAACAACAAATAAATCAACAACGGAGAAATGTGTATATTCTATATTGTTGACTGTTTTAATTGTTATTTTCAATCTATAGGTTGTCCAAAGTGACCAAGCAGCGTCAACGTGATCAAGGCGCATTTACCGATTTACATCAGCAGGGGGCGTACCATATAAATGAATACACAACAGAAATAGGCTACACAGCCTTTTGGAATGTAGATAGATGTCATTATTATTACAGAAGCCCAGATTTTCACTTGAGGTCGTGAACAGTTTGTCATCTGCTTTACTTCGGACAGAAAGTCCGCACAAAGTGCCTCTCTGTAAAGTAATTTGCCATTTGACGGCGCCAGCCCAGGGTATGAAAGCACACTTCCGGTGTTGCTGCCACGGCTCTCTTGGTGCGGTGCAGCCCTTCGCTTTTGCATAGGCAGCGCGTCATTGCACGTCTTTTGAAGGAAATCGCGTGAAGGTTGTTGGTGTTTTTTTAAAGAGGCCGACAAATAATGGCAGGCTCGCTGGAAGCCGTGAAAAGGAAAATAAAGTCTTTGCAAGAGCATGCAGATAGTGCTGAAGAGAAAGCCCAGAAACTGCAGAAAGAGCTGAGTTTGGAGATAAAAACCAGAGAAGCAGTAAGCCATGAAAAAATGAAGAAGTTTTAAAATAAGTATTGTATGCGATTTCACATACCCGTGTTTGAACGAACCTGCGGGTGAGGTGTGGGAGTATTGTGTTGTGTTAGGGCTCAACAGTGAGATTTATTTTGTTAGAATTATTTTGTTAAAGTGATGTTGATAGGGTTGTAGTTCATAAGAACAATACTATATCTTAAATAACGGAGTTAAGTGGCAATTCGTTTGGTGTAATTATTAGTGTGAAGTCCGTGTGTAGTTCTGGGTCCTTTACGAGTTAGATCAGTAAACGTACTGGCATATTATTTGCGATTATGTTTTCCCTAATAACCATGGAATTGTGCTATTAACATACTAGTCTCTAAACTAGTGAGTAAAAAATAGATAGAACTTTGAAACTGCGTCGCAATTTTTTATCTAAATTGACTAAACAATCGTGGATAAGATAATTTGGGTACTGTGGGTCACAGAATGTTCTCTGGTCATTAATATGACAATATTCACTCATTTAAAGTCAAAATATTAAACTCCTGGGAATTCTTGTATATGCGTATAAAAAGGCGTGTGCTTTTAGGGAAATTTAGTTACTTTTCATAGTCCCCCTATTTGTAAACGCTAACATGCTATGATTGTAGGGGATTTGTCTAAATTTATTATGTACACCTTTCTGTAATCTAATTAATCCCATAAGCAGGAGTCGCAGTCCAACGTTTCAACAAGGTTAACATCTTACGAAATAAAACTAACAAATACGAATGTAGTATGTTAAAACTACAGCAGCGGAGAGTTGATGTGGTCGAATTTAGCCTGGCGCTAAGGAAAAGGGTCATAAATGGGAATAAAGGGCAGTTTGGTGTGTCGGTGGGTGCGTAGGGCTGACGCGGCTGACCGTCCCGCGACCCGACGCCGGTTTGGCTTTGCGAACCACCGCCAGCACCGAGTTATGTCTCTTATTTTGCATTTATCCTTCTCTGTTGGTAGAGGAAACAACCAGGCGGGCCTAGATTTTCAGTTTAGGCAGTAATTAATGAAACTGCATTTTAAGGTTAATTTGCTTTAAACCTACCCATTCACTTATAAGGAAGCGCTCACTGCACTTCACCTAGTGTCTAATAGAAATCCCTTTTTTTTACATTTGGAGTAATTTCTTCACCTCGCATTTGGTAGTGAATTAATCAGCTTGATGGGCCTATTGACAGGAGTAATATCTTAAACCTTTCAGGGCTGCCAACTCTCACGCATCTGGCGAGACACTCAGACTTTCAGACACACAAGAAATCTTACGGCAAATCTATAGTATTCCATTATAAACCTAAAATTAGCTACATCAAAAGTGTTGGGGTAGTTGGCAAATACTACAGACTACAAGGTAATAAAACTGCGTGCATGTTAATGCGAGTGCAGACTTGTCACACCTCAGTTATCTGACCAAAGTTGCCAACCTTGACTTTTCTGTTTCCTTGTAGCCAAACTTTTTTGAACAAATGCAAGCTGGTATGTTTATATGTAACCCGCATGTTCAGTGCTGAAATCTGTAGGCCCCTAAAGCAGAGCGTACGCTGCAGTGCAGCCGTCACACAACACAGAAACTGAACAGACACCTGTGCAGATTCCAGTTAATCAGCAGAAGTGTGTGTGTGGGGCTGTGTGTGTGTGTGCGTGTATGGGGGGGGGCTGTGTGTGTGTGCGTGGTTCCACTGCTTTAGTTTCGTTTCGTTGTGTGTGGTTTTGGTTTCTGTGTCTCTCTCACCACTTCGCTGGTGCTCTGCTGCGTTCCCCATAGGCTGAGGCTGATGTAGCCTCCCTGAACAGACGCATCCAGCTGGTTGAGGAGGAGTTGGATCGTGCCCAGGAGCGTCTAGCCACCGCCCTGCAGAAGCTGGAGGAGGCAGAGAAGGCTGCTGATGAGAGCGAGAGGTGTGTGTTTGTGGGGGGGGGGGGGGCAAAAAGTGCATACCTCTCTGAGGTATCAGAGAAAGGATAATTGCCCTTTTAAAATATTTATATACCATCGACCGAGTATTTTTGCTGCTTCCTTTTTATTATAAGTTAAGTGGCCTCATGCTCTTATTGGGGTTTGCAAAATCATTTCCGCTAAAACCTGCTGATATAGAGTAGTGCCACTGTTTCCAGACACAAGCGGGGATTGTTGTGGGAGAAACAAGCGGAGAGTAAAGGGAGCTGCAGCAGCATCAGGCAGAGTTCCGTCCCCTTTGTTTCTCCCATAAACATCCCTCTGTGCCTCTCAGCCCTTTGTGTGTAGCCACCTCCTCATTATACACGACCTGTGACAAGTTATTAGTGCTTATGTAACTTTAATTCTGTTTTTGTTAAAGTAGAAAAATTAGAGAAATCAACAGTCTGATCTTCAGAGGCCAGTTTATTCTTGCTGAACTGCAGTAGAGTTAGTTCTGAATGAGCCGCGCACGGTAACGCTGACGCGGCGCTATGTCTTCTGACAGAGGCATGAAGGTCATTGAGAACAGAGCCACCAAGGATGAGGAGAAGCTGGAGCTGCAGGAGATCCAGTTGAAGGAGGCCAAGCACATTGCTGAGGAGGCTGACCGCAAATATGAGGAGGCGAGTTTCTGAATGTGCCCGTCGGCTTTGATGCCCGACTACGTCCAGCTGCTTGGCGGGTGACTCTGCTGTGCCATCGTGTCTGCAGGTGGCCCGTAAGCTGGTGATCATTGAGGGAGATCTGGAGCGTGCTGAGGAGCGTGCTGAGCTGAATGAGGGGTAAGATCTTTAATGCAGCTCCGGGTCCCTGTCCTGCACCTGCCTGGCGGCTGCATATTGAGCGTTAAACAGGAGGAGCTGAATTAGCGTAACTGCTTAGTTAGGGTGAATACGCATGCATACTGCATCCCTGTAAGACTAAGACTGAAGACGGGGGTTGGGTGGCTCTGCTGGTTAGGACGCTGTGAATAAGATCAGAATGTCATAGGTTTGAAACCCTTGATTGGCAGAGTGATGTCACTGCTGGGCTCTTGAGCAAGGCCCCTAACCCCCATTGCTCCAGGGACCGGCTGACCCTGTGTCGCTTTGGATAAAAGCATCTGCTAAATAAATGTAAACATAAGAGCAGTGTTGTGACGTTTAACACGCTGCGTTAGTCTGCATGACACCTTCACCCATGTAACCCAGAGTTGCTTAGATGTCCCATTCTCCTGTGTCAGCATTGCATGTACAAACCACGCCGCATGACTCCCGTGATCTGAATGGCCTTGCTTTCCTCACACCCACTAACAGACAGGTACGAAAAGCAGAGGAGCAACTGAGAATTTTGGAACAAAACTTTAAATCATTAATGGCTGCTGAAGCTCAGGTACTATAAACTAACCTTTTACACCATTAACCCGTCCTTCCTTTAGTCTCTGCTGCTTTACTCTTGAAACCACTCTTCTTGTTGTGACTTTTTTATTTTTTGTTATTCTAAGTGGTGCTTTGTTCCTTTCAGTGCTAGGCTAGACTTTTCTAGATATCCTGTTTCTACACAGCACAACATTTTGTGATTCTTTGGGTTCCCTTCTCCTGTTCTCTGGATTTTTATTGTGTTTTTCTACTTCCTGTCACTGTCTCTGCCATCTTCCTGTTTTCTACCCCGCACTTTCTCTACACTCCACCCTGCCCCACCCCGCCATCACCTACGCACCCTGTCTGCACCTAAAACGTCAGAAAATGTTCTGAGCTTGAGGAAGAGTTGAAAACTGTGACCAACAACATGAAGTCACTGGAGGCCCAGGCTGAGAAGGTAGGCCTCTGTCCTGTGCTGGAGCCCACAGTTCACATGCTTGCTCAGCCACAGTGATGAATATCACATGCTTAGTAAGGAACCAGCATGTCCCAGCCATTGTTCTTCTGTGTCCTGTTTAGGTACAGTTAACAGCACCTACTTTTTATATGGGAATGAGGGCCCAAGGTTGATGATGTTTGTGTTCTAGGTTAGTGTTTCCCAACCCGGTCCTTGGGGACCCCAAGACAATCCACGTTTTTGCTCCCTCCTAGTTTTCCCAGCCAGACAGTCCACATTTTTGCTCTGGGAGCATAAACATGGACCATCTGGGGGGTATCTGAGGATCAGGTTGGGAAGAACTGCTCTGGGTGTTCTGTTTCAAATCCTCCAGGCAATTCTATCTCTGCAGTGTCTTGGCTAACCTGCTGTTCCCCGTCCATCCACAGTACTCACAGAAAGAGGACAAATATGAGGAGGAGATCAAGGTCCTCACCGACAAGCTGAAGGAGGTGAGCTCACATCAGCAGCCATGGAGAGTCATGGGGGGGGGGGGGGGGGGGGGGGGCC
>JAODLC010000021.1:8610977-8644168 GCA_026781145.1 Hippopotamyrus pictus
TGACCGGACTGGGGAAACAAACTGAAACGCAGACTTAATACAGAGGACTAATGACAACAACCAGAAACAGCTGATCATATGGGGATATATATATATATAATATACACACACACATATTAATTACTTTTTATATTTGTCTTTGCGGCAGGTTTTACCACTTCAATAAAAAAGGCCGGATCGTAAACTGCCCCTATGTGGATAATTCCTACAAGTGGGCAGGGGGTGGATTCCTCTCTACCGTAGGTGACCTGCTGCTGTTCGGCAATGCCATGCTGTACAGCCACCAGATGGCCCACAGGAAAGAGAAGGAGGAGCTTCTGCCCGGGTTCCTGAAGCCCCAAACCGCCGCCATGGTGTGGGCCCCGGTGGACAAGACCGAGGGCTCCTGGGATAAGGACGGCAGATACGGGATGGGTTGGCTGGTCGTGGAGAAACATCAGGAATACGGCCAGTGCAGGAAACGCCGGCACTACGTCTCGCACACAGGGGGTGCCGTGGGGGCCAGCAGCGTGCTCCTGGTGCTGCCTGAGGAAGCACAGGAGCCCCCGAACGAGGCGCTGACCCCCCCAAGGGGAGTGGTCGTTGCTGTCTTGATAAACATGCAGTCCGTGGGACTGAACGGCACAGCCCTGAAGATCGCCAAGGAGTTTGACAAAGCCAGGAGAGGCTGACGGCGGACAGAGTGCGCACCAGCAACTCGAATCAGTGCCAATCGAGCCAGGCGGCCAGCTGGCTTTCAAAAATGCACAACGGTTACTTTCAAAGTAGCTTTTTTATGTCAGTTATTTTTGTACATTTGATGTGTAAATTAAAATTGAAATTCATAAGCACTTGTGTATTGTGTTTGTACTACACTTCAGAAGTCATGAAACAGTAAGCATGTAGGTTTCATTCAGATGCTGTATAATAAGAGTACAAAGTAAACTATGGTTCATCTGAAGGGGGAATTCGTAGGTATACACATTTCTCACAGGCCTGTTATGTGTATATATACTTTGTACGGTTGTAAAATTTGTACAATAAGACCAACACTTCAGAGACACTTCACTGGGTTGCTTCAATGAATGCTACCCTCCAGCAATGGGTAGCTTAGGTCCAAAAAAGTAAAAATCCAGACCAAGACTTAGTTTCAACCAACTAATTGAGTACTCTTAATCTGTGACTATGGGTGTGTTCGACTTGGGCTTAGGTCTGTCTGCAGCTGAAGTGACGTGGAGAGAGATCAGCCAGACAACTAATACTTGTCGTAGTCTGCGAGATTTGACTGCTAGGAGGGTGTAGATAAATCTATACAAATATCACCTGCATGCACATTACTTCTTTTACAATAACCTGATACAGCCTGAACTCCTGATACAAACTGTTGCCAGTGAAAAAAACTAGTGTGTATAGTGTCCCGGTGTAAAAAGATCCAGGAAAAAGATCATATTCACTTACTTCAAGGGTTCAAAGTTTTTATTGTCATGTCACATGGTACAAAAGCCTCATGAGAGCAAGACAACTTAAGACAGATCGTGTAGCACCTCCCAGCCCAAATTGAACGCACCCTTTACTGAACTAGTTGGTTGAAACAAAATCTTGGTCTGGATTTGTACTTTCTGGACCTGAATTATTCACCTCTGGTATCCTCATTTAAATGAGCAACATTTTCTATTGCAGGGTTTCTCAAACCAATCCTTGGAGATCCCCAGACAGTCCACTTTTTTACTCCCTTCCAACTCCAAAGGTAGCCCAATAGATCAGTCGCTGACTGACATATAGTTTCTCATACGGCTTCTAGCCAAAGTCCGGAATGTCTATTAGAGCGGGAAATCGCTAGGTGGCAGCAGTGGGACGTCTCGGCAGGAAAAGACAACGGCTTCCTCTTCCGGGGTCAGGAGGTCAAAGGACAAGCTGTCGGATGTGCTGGGTCGCTTTCAGGGAAATATGGATGTAAACACTGATTGTTTAAACGCGGAGTATGGAAGCAAAGCGGGTTACATCCTCAGCAATGTGGCCGAAGTAGTGGAGAGGATACTGACGTTCGTGCCGACCAAGTCACTTCTCCGTAGCGCTTGGTATGAAGCACTTTACCTGGTTAGCTAGCGAAGTCCTCGCTTCCCGAAAATAACCGGGTACATATGTGTGTGTGTCCGATATGGTGACAGAAGTAGAGCTTCGCGGAGTTATTTCAACGGTGTTTTTTTCCACTAATAAGCAAGAGGGGCTGACTGTGCCTGAAAGTATCTGGTAATAGTCGGCGGAGCTCCTGGGATTCCCTGCGACTTTGGTCTGCAAAGGGCATCATCGTAGGCTTGGCTTTCAGTGCAATAATTTAAAAATAAATGGTTTATGAAAGTGGGATTCACAGCGATCTATTAGTATCCAATACTAAAGACATCATAACGCTATTTGCCGATGTGGTTTTGTAGTCAGTAGAAGCAATAGTCTATTTTTTTCACCCTGTTGAACTTGCGACTTGTAAAGTCTTACCTCATTTGCTTGCTGTTATAAAAGTAAATTAACTAGTTACGTCAGGATCAAGGTGCCCTGACGTTTCCAGTTAATGTGTTGAATATTTTAACGTTGTAGCTTTGGAGCCCTAGTTCCAGATCGGCTTTCCTCCCAAAGACGCGGGGCTGTTGCCTGTAACACCGATGGCAATTAACGATGTGCGGTAGTTAACATTTAGCGTGTTATCTGCAGCGTGTGTCGCCTATGGAGGAACTGCGCTCGTCGGGTACTGAGGACCCAGCAGCAGCTGGGCTGGGTGTCAGCCACCGGCTCCTCCAGCTCAGAAGGACACGTTCTCTACAGGACTTTGGCCGAAGAAGTGGAGGTACTGGTTGCCATTTTATCCTGGGACATTTGATCACTTTGCCCATGTTGTGGTGACAGAAAAGTTAATACACTGCACCTGTCATTCTAATGTTTACAGAACATTTACCTACTGCCACAGACGGTTCTTTTAATGGCCGACAGTGAGACCATCGGTGGACGTTCCTACTGGCCGAAAAAAGGTGGGATCCATTCGTGAAGTATCATTCCTATATGTGCATGAGATATAGTACAGTTCAGATAAAAGGGAAAGAGCAGGCAGAAGTGAGGAGGGGGGCTGCCGCACCTGAACGAATGAATGTAGCCCTCTGATGTACAAACACCCTATTCCGATAACTGGTGATCACACGAAATCTCCTGAGGGAGCACATCCCCCTTGTTCGAGCACCTACCCCTGAAAATCTGTGCATGTCATGGGCAAAGAAGCTCTCTTACAGACTTTTTGTAAATTTCTGCCCCCCCCCCCGATTATTTTTTTTTCTTGCAGCAAAGACCATGTGCAGTTCTGACGTGGCTGAGGACCTCAAAAAACTGTTTCCCAAAGGCTGTGACATCCTTGGGATCGCCACCCCGGGCATTGTGTGTAAGGGAGCACTGCTTCGTTTTTTCAGTTCTGTCGGTCCCGATGAGGAAGCCTCAGTGTTAATTTATGCTGGTTTCAGGTGCCACTTTATCGCTAGGCTGTTTAGTCTATTTACAAAATAACGTGAAATGTCTGTTTTCACTACATTGCACCTCTTACGTGTAAAACCAGAACCAGTTTTGTCTGTTCCAGTTATGGAGTGTTAAGTGGTTCATTTGCTTAGGGTTGTGTAAGGGTGGGTGTGTTTCTGTGGATAAGTCGGTCAAGCAGAGATGAGACCAGACACATTTTCATGTGGCTCTCTCCTTCCCCTGCAGTGACCCCTAGTGGGCAGCCCTCCAGCCAGCCGCAAGAGCACCAGGATGGAGAGGCCGGCTTCGCCCTCATGATCCCCAGCATGGATGGGGTGACTGTGAGGCCCTTCCACTTCTGCAAACAGACACTCTCTAAGACAGCCCTGGAGGAAGCAGGTAGGTGCCCAGTTGCCTGCATGGCTGTCCCCCCCACTGCAGGAACCTGTGATCCCCCCAGCTCCCCAAACCAGGGCTCTGATACATAAACTGTCAAGCACTTTTGTGTTGCTTAAGTGGAAATGGCGTGTAGCATGTCAGGTTAGGACACTGTACCCTTTACCAGAAGGTCACTAGTTCAAATCCCATGACTGGCAGAGTAGTTATAATTTAGGGATTAAGGCCCTGGAGCAAGGCACTTAATCCTGCTCTCTGATCCTGTTCTTTCATACTCACGTGTATGTAACTTTGGACTTACTCAGCATCTGCTGAGTAAGTAAATAGTCAGTGTGTTTTTGAGTGGTTAATGACCCCAACACATCACCCAAAGTTTGGCCCAGGTTACAAATAGGACCCTGTTGTTGTACCTCTAGTAACAGGAGTTACCAGTAATCCCTGGGTGTGTAGGAAATGTGTTTATGGGTGTCACTGAAGGTCTTGGTGCTGCAGAAGGCTGCCTGGCACACGTTTGGGTTCTTGTTGCCTCGCAGGTCTCGTGGGGGACCCCGAACTGCGTGTAGTGCTCCTGTTCGGCTACCAGGCTTTCAAGGCGGGCGGCCCACGCTTTCTGCACCATATTCTGCAGCCTCTGGCACAGAGCAGTGTCCTCGTCGCTGGGGGCCATGTGGAGAGTGTCTTTTCCCACTCCAGGATATGGTGAGAGCATTATATGATTCTCGAACTCATCTTCTCAAATCTCATTGGCTATTTAGCGATGGATTTGTACTCTTTGGCTGGTCGGTGGTGAGCTTCACTCTCATTGGCTGGTTGGTGTGGGTGGGTGTGTGTGTGTGTGTAAATGACCACAGTTCAAACCAGTACGTGCCATATGAAATACCAGTAGGGAAAGGGTAGATAGTTAAAATGAGCTGTTGCTGGTGTGCAGGGTGTGGGGTTTCGTGACAGTGCCGTGTGCCCTCTGCAGCTGTGGGCGGGGCTCCTACGGCGTGGTGGGCCTGACGCTGAGCGGGCCTCGGGTCCAGGGGGCCTCTGTGCTTCTGGACCAAGACGTGACCACAGAGAAGGCGGCCGAGGCGGCAGTGCAGCGGCTGAAGGCGGCCAGCATCCCCGAACACAACACGCTGGGCTTCATGTTCGCCTGCGTGGGCCGCGGCCAGAACTACTACAACCAGCGCGACGTGGAGGCGCACGCCTTCCGCAAGGTCTTTCCCAGCATCCCGCTCTTCGGCTTCTTCGGCAACGGTGAGATCGGCTGTGACCGCATCGTCACGGGCAACTACATGCTGACCAACTCGGACGCCGACGGCCTCCAGCACGGCTTCACCACCGTCATGACGCTGGTGCACCTGGGATAGCGGCCTGCGGGGGAGGGGCAGCTGGCCGGGGGGGGGGGGCGGGGGATCCTCGGTGTCGTCCCACGCCTGGTCTCTCAGCCTTCCGGCTCCGCCTCCTTTGACGGCTTGTGGCTCGGTGTGACACAAACCGGCATCTTGTAGGATAGAGTAACCGTGTCTTTAGTTCCTGCAGAGGTTACTCCGGTTCATCTCCAGCATTAACTAGATCTTTCTTCGGCCATTTAGACCCAGCTTTTGTCGAAGCGCCGTATTTACCCCACACTGAAACCCTTGCTATCAGCATTTTTGCTCTGGTCTCACACTTTGGATTGCCGTTGAGGTGCCGTTGCGCATGCCGACGATGCCCGGGTTCTGACCGGCGCTCGTCTTTGACTGTGAATCCCTCAGGGCGGGGCAGGTCAGTCAGAAACGAGATTGATAGGGGCACCCCGCGGAGGTCAGACAGAGGGTTCTTCCCCTTCTCATCCTTTTTATTGTGCAATAAAGCATCATTATGCGTGTTAGTCTGAACCACGCCTGATTGGTGTGGCCATGGCGATGGGCTGAGGCGTGGCCTCTGATGGCCCACCCTCTGCTCGGGTTGTGTGGACCTTGCTGCCCAGCCCATCATATCGCACTGTGAGCCTTGCTTCTGTGTGCCACGTGACTGGATTTTCTTATTGACATTAAGTGATTACTTATTGACCACCTCTGGTTGTTTAATTTGAGTGTTTTTCTGTGGCCTTTAGTGAATCCTCTGCTGCTCCAGATTTACAAATGGCTATTTTTCAGCCCTCCCACCCCAACGCAGTATGAGAGGACAGTAATGCTGTCACTTCGAAGGTCCATTTCAGTTTGTGCAGTGTGATTTCAAGGGAAGAGACATCCATTCTCACAGACATGATGACAGGAGCTGACCTGATTGTCTCAGTAAATTGTGGACTTCTACGTTTTGTGTCCCCCATCGTGAATCGATCCTGCAGACAGCAGCACCGCCCTCGGCGACCTCTGCTGTGACGTGCCCCGGGTTCGAAGCCCTTCGGTTGTTTCGCTGCTGGCCTGCAGCGGCTCCCCTCCTGTTTGGTGTCTGTCCTTTTTCATTTTGGGAAAATTGAATTTTCTTCAAGCGGAACATTTTTTGGGCCATTTGTGAAGATTAGCTCTCGCTGCGTCTTATTACAGGGAGTTTGGACACATTTCACGCTGTTCGGCCTTAATAAAGTGAGCGGGAGTTCTCTACGTTGCATGCACCTGTGTCCACCTCCTCTGTCATTAACGTTCCCAATAAACAAGTCAGTCTGTCCTTAACTTTGATTCCTCTGGGTTTCTGGGGGACTTTCTGCAGCATGCTGGGTGGCAGCTTAACGGTGCTGTGGAGAGTCCCTGTCCAGCACTCATGCCTGCATGCCAGCAACATGGTGTGGGTGTGCTCCGTGTAACTGGGTACCTCACCTGTGGAATTCTGGGAAAAGCTGTTGGTTTATCAAAGCGTGACAGTAATAGGCTATCAACCATCAGTCCAACTAACAATATGCCTCCATGACAATTTCCATGCTTGTTCACTGCTTTCCATGAATTTTTATAGCAAATTCTTTATCACTCTCTCATTGCTCTTTGAGATCTTATTATTTAGATTATTTTCTCAATTATATTTCAAACCAGAGTTAAAATATATAAAAGTTTCGAAATTAAACTATCAGTGGTAAAGTGGTAAAAATCTGTAATGTAGAAAAACTTGTGACTGGTAGTTTACTTAGATTACTAGTTTACTGCATAGTCGCTCAGCTTTCATCTGTCAGGATGGGAGTTACTGCTTTTTGATGTCAATATTTGGCTTAAGGTAGAGATAAACAAAGCTAACATGGGCATTCGAGTGACCAGCCTACAGAGTACAGAAATCAAATCCTTCAGTTTTTCAAACATGTCAAATAAAACTTCAAAAAAAGAGTCTTTCTGGTTGATTCTGTGTTATAAGACACATTCTTCTAACTGGAAGGGTGACTGTGGCAGACAGTTAATTGATAACGATCAAGCGTTAAAGAGGCTCTTGAATGTGAATGAAAAATCACGCGAACTGCGTGGGAGGGACGTCTCATTACTGTAGCTGAGTATTGTGAATGCTTTAAAGAATAAATGATTCACGTTAATCCATGATACCATAGGAGAGAAGCTGGTGTCACTATTCACATGATTAACAATCCAGTACACCAGAGGATTACAAAAAAAAGGTGTGTTCGTAATGACAAACTGCCTTTTTATTGACTAACAGGAAACAGGGAGTGGCAAAAAGGAAAATATACAAATGATTAAAAAGTGACTGAAGAAGGACAGCCCTGTGCATTCAGCTGGCTGTATTTTGGACTCCGTCACGCAGCTCTGAATTGGCGTCACATATATCAAAAATAAGATTCTGGTTTTTGCGTAGGATTCAATTGCAGCAAGTTATCAGTGGTAAATAGCCAGCATTGTGTTCTGGCAATGGAAATAAATATACAGACGCTTCTCTATTTACGAACTTTCAACTTACGAACTTTCAGACATACGAACGAAAAGGACTAAGTCCAAATTGTGTTCCTTGGGCTCCCGTTTCCTGTCCGCAACATCAAATTTTTTTTCTGCGCGCCAATTCCGCCTAGTACGACTTCTGGCCGCTACTCCCGCCGCGTAGCGTGCGTACTCCCAGCATCCTAATTGCTAGTACTCGCATGTACCCTCAAAATGATGTTGAACAACAACTTACGAAGATTTCAAGTCACGAACGGCCATTCAGAACATATCTCATTCATAAGTAGAGGAGCGTCTGTACATGCTTGGTTTCGTCACAAAGGATCCACTGAGATGTCCTGCCTTGTGTCTGCTGAGTAAACGCCCACGTCAGGGAGCTATGCAGAGCAGCAGCGAGACCGGCAGGGGAAGCTGCGTGCTTAACGGCTAACTGCAGGCACCTTTCTCTCCTTCCACTGTGGGTCGTTCATGGCTTCATCCTCACAGGCCGCTCAGTTCATCAACGCCCGGAGAGGATGTCGTGATGTCCCCCCGGTCGCTGGTCTCACACCCTGCGCGGTACCTGCCCGTACGCTCTGTTTCTCTGTTGCTTCTGGGCCTCCTTCTTCTGGGCCCACAGCCTGTGAGGTGTGACAGAGTGGACCACACATGAGTGTGTGGCCTGGTCTCTACAACCCCCTACTGATGATCCTTGACTTGTGAACTCATTCAGGGCTCTGAGAATGGCGGGCCCATAATCAGCAGACCCAAAAATATGTTTTTGTGTGTATAGCATGTGGGGTGTTGTTTTCAGAAATTACACACCAAACTTTAAGGAGTGGTATGTTCAAATTTAAGGTCACCCACTCTACCTGAAATGGTAAGTAAAAGACAGAAAACATGGAAATCTTCCACAGGCGGAACCTTAGAATCGTGAGTAGATATTGTTTGCTGCTTAGCTAATGTGCTGCTTTGTGAGTCTGTTTTGTACCATTTTTGGCTAATTCCACAATTTTCTACCAAAGGCAAGTCACAGGCCTGGCATTTGGAGCACTTAAAGATGCTTGTTTTTTTCACTGAAAATTCCTTAACTAGCAAGGAAGAACATTAACAGACTACTCAGTAACTAATATATACTAACAAGTAAATAGTATGTAGTACAGTAGATATCTGTCCAGTTTGTTGGATGACTGTTGCTCCCTTACATTTTTTTTTTGCTCAACAATTGGCCCATGAAGAACCACGTTTTACTCACTTGAAGATGAGGTAGATGACTACGGTTAGCGCCATTAGGATGAGGATGACCAAGACGACCACGGCTGCGATCAGGCCGGCGTCATCGCTGGTATCCGACTGGCTGAAGAGCTGAAACTCCTCACATCTGCTGCCCTTATAGTTACTTTTACATCTGCAAACAGTCGTGGCGTTCGCCAATAGGTTAGCGAGTAGGCTAAAAAAAGAGCTAACCCTAGAAACTAGACTAATAATGTTAAGGATGTCTGGGGGAATCATTCACCACTATTGAGCTGAGCTGAATTATGCTGTAGATTGTGCTCCGTGTCTACGTGTCGCTTCAGAGCTCCTAACATCACCTTCAGTTAGAGTACAGGTAACTTACATGCAAGTGATTGTAGGCATGGCAGGAATCCGGTAGCATGTCCCCCCATTGGTACAGTATGAGGCCTCTGAAGCGTTACAGAGGTTTCCATGTTCTACCAAAAAAACAAACAAAAAAAAAACAAAACAGAGGTCTATCATTAACCCAAATGGTACAATGCAGGTGACTATAGAAAAGGCTGTTTGCACCTCATAGGGTCAGTAGGCAGCCTGCTGTGTCAGCCTGGGCAAAGCACTGTGGTACCTTCCTAATGGAATTTCTGCCTCTTCGTTCTGCCCTGTGCTAAAAAGCCCCCACTATGGCGTTTAAATTTTCAAATAATCATCCTGTTTTCCTTTACCTTGGATATTTTTATCTGCCATCATTTGAGAATCTTTTTTCTTTCTGGATATAGAAATTCCTACAGGAAACTTCACCTGAAAGGATGAGAAAACGCAACTATAAAATCGCATAAATTAAAAAAATACAGGAGCAGATTAATACTTATTTAATAATTAATATGTTTGACCAACAAAAGGCACATTCAGGCAGCTGGAAAGGTTGTCACGTGCCGAGTTGTATGAGAATAATATGACGGATATGTTTGCATCAACATGTACTAATATGTAGGATATAAACCCTCGCACTACTTACTATGTCATCGAGAAAGTGGCTTTCTTGTCTTAAAAGACCACACGGGGTGCTGAAATTGGCTCATGCCGTGACATCATACTCATGGAGAAATATGTATGCCCAGCTAGTATGTATTTGCTGATGACATCTTCTGTTTACGTGTCCTTATCATCTGCCTTCCTATCGAGCTTATGAATTATGATACACTTAATGAAGAAAACTACGAGTCTCATCCATGTTATTCATTGGGCTGTTTTCTCACTTTATTTTGTAGCCTAAATGTAACAAATCTCTCGTCTTTGTTTAAAATTCAGGAAAAAGGCATGCAGAACCGTAATTCGGCTGTATGCACCTGTACTGACACGAGTGTAGCATAAATTCAAATGTTTTTAAGCAAAAGAGTAACTAAGTCTTATCAGTGGCTGGTCTTATACATGGAACTATTAAGTCAATTTACATAGACAGATAAATCACAGAATATTTGTGAGTATATATATATTAAAACGTAGAGCTTACCTTCAAGAAGTGAATTGGATCACAGCCGCTGTGGTTTCTGTGGTAGTGAGTCAGTCTCTAGCTAGAATGACATTACGTTCCGAAACTTAATCGTCAGTAAAACGGGCGTGGGTATATTCTCTATAGGTGAGAAATGTCGTGATTGCAGTTTGTCCACATTGCTAGTGACACAGCTATTAATGCACTTTCTCATAGGGTCACAGACAGCATGATAGATTGATACAGAAACCTACATACCAGTTTGCGTACAATTTGAGCTTGATCGTCCCATTCATAACAAGTGTGGAAGAACACTAAAACGTTACCGTTTCTCTTACATTTTCTAAGTTTATCTACTGTAAGGTATTTATGAATTGGTTGATTTGTTTATTAATGAAAAGCATTAAACAAATTTTCTGGCAGCATCGTGGTTCTAGAGAACAGTGACGCTGAAAGTGACCTATGTTCGTAACTAGATGTAATAATATTATTAAAGAATAGTATAATGTTAGGAGTTAATTGCAGTAGTAGCACCATAAGGTCAAAGCGAAAAATTACCATCAGGGGCAGCTATGGATTTTTAAGCCGAAAAACAAATACAATATACTATTCAAGACGCATCCCCGGATGCCGAATAGCAGAGAGTGACAGCCATGTGTCCTTCGGGATATACGGCGGTTACTCTGTCCTGTTCAGTTAAAAAAAATACTTTTGTGAAGCGAAGAGGTATATATCAGAGGAGGAATGTTCACAATGCAGAAGGGGAAGTGAAATGAAGCCCGCGGTATGAAGATCATTGTGAGGAAGCTTGCGTTTGTGTGATCTGTTTACATAGTTTCTTCTGCGGTCGCGAAGTTGCCATTATAGGGAAATGAAGAAGAGGCTTAATCTCGCTGCGAGGCTGGGCTGCACAAAACCTGCCAGCCAGAGGACCGCCATGCCGCTGGCGCTCGTCCTTTAAACGCCACGTCGCGTCTCACTTTGAATTACTGCACACTGATTTCATAAACGCCCTATGATGTAAAGAATATGAGACATAATGACTGTAAAATGGAGAGAGGCGGTGTGCCTTATTGAAAACCTTCATGACGATCTGTTTTGGGGATCATTACCTTGCATCATTCATAAAACGACGCTTCTGTTGCAAAGAAACTGACGCTTTTTCTACAATCAGATGCTTAATAAACTAAAACGTGTTACAACATAGACCTGCATGAACTCCCCAACTGCCCATATCCAATTTGACAGCAAACACTTAGGCTACTACACTAATAATCGAGAGTAATCCAGATAATAAAATAAACCGAATTTGTGTGCTAATCCATCATGATTTGTTCTAAGCAATGTTAGTATTCATATTCGGCTGCTTAACAAACAAACACCCTTTAAGAAAAACCTGTATACACGTAAGCTGCCTATGTTTTTGCTTTAATAACAAGTACGGGCGTGTGAATCATCCGTGTTGCCAAAAAATAAACGTTTTCATAATTTACACCGATCATTGTTAATAATCCTAAAATAAAAAAAATAGGATGAGTAAATGAACGTGTCTCCAGGTGTTTGCTTAAGCCGTCAATTACAGTAGTGTCATGTTTCTGTTGCTCAGGGATGGTGTAAATGGTTTTTGTTTAGGTAATCTGCATTTTGCATGTCAGGACACGCTCCATTCAGGAAGACTATCGTGTGTCAGATGTTTTCTAACATTTGTAAGGCAATTCCGTGTGCGTTTTCATTCCCCTAAACAAATTTCAGCGAAATTCTCATGTAAATACTGCTCTAGTTTATCAGATTTATTATGAAAAGTTTGTGTTTGTTTAACTGATACAGATTTCCGATAAAATGTGACTCTGATCAAACCAGTGCAGGTTGGCACAGCCTAGCCCGATGTTGCTCACAATGACACAATAACCACATCTAGCTTACACACAAAAAAAAAACTTACTGAACTGCAACGTGCCTTGTGCTTTACTGACATTACCAGTGTGTAAATGAATACATTTTTTTAATACTTGCCCCCAAAAATATGATTACTAGGCCGTACATAACTAGATTTCAGAAGTCAAGAATTCGGTGTTTTAATCAAGCGGTGTCACCAAATGTAAGCTACTGATAGAACATGTCCAAAATTGAAGGCCTCAACTGAGATACCTATAAGCGCACTTGTATATAAAACCTGTCATAGATCTAACTTAGTGAGGCAATCAGGACCTGCTTCACCTCTGTGCGGCCCTAAAGTCGTTGGCATTTTAATTCAAGTACATACACAGGCCTACACTGATTAACCTTCATATACCATCCATGTCAGTCCAACTTCCGGCTGCTTATCCAGTAACGGATTGCGGGATAATTAACAAAGAAATGTTTGAAGCAAACGGTAAAATGTTTTAGCCTAATGTTAAAAAAGTTTTTCCATTCGTGTATTTAAAATATTTTAATAATAAGTGGCAATTCACGTGTAATCCCTCAATTACTTTTAGCCTAAATTCTTAAGTATATTTCTTAAGCTTTCGTTTATCGTTTGGAATTTTTGAGGCGATGCTCACCTCTGAGCACAGTGAATTGATTTCATCACAGTTTACCTTTATAAACAGTAAAGTCAAGTGTCTCATTCTTTTGTTAATTACCGCCCAACCCAACGCAACTTAATCCTCGCTTACAGTGTAATTTCATAATTACCGTTTACGTATATTCTATAAAAAATGTTGGAGTTATACCTAATGTCTTCATTAGTGTAGCACAAGGGCAAGAGCTCATCCCCTTCAGTCCGGTTTGTGAAAAGGATGGGGGGTTGATTGGTGTGCGCTGTAATTAACCATTCAGTGTCTAATACATCGGAATGACAAACGCTTAACCCGATTGCCATGGACTCTAAATGCACTCCCGTATTAAATATATATTTTAGGAAAAATCGAGAGTCGAGACAAGCAAAATTTTCAAGATGAAGCTACACTTATATCTCTGATCATTCCTGGTATGTTTCTAATACTAAACAGTAATATATCTCCGGACGTGTCCAGTCTTACCCACGTTTCATCAGCACACTGTTTTGCTTATTATACTTCAACGCGGGTCTATCACGCTTCAGCACCTGGACAGCTCCCCCTTTCTATAGGACCTATATTTGGCATCCGGAGTCCCAGATTTAACTCGAAATGGGGGGAGGACCCTCCGTTACCAGCTAAGAGTGGCTGATGCCTTAGTCCACATCCAGCGATGCACTTATATAGTTTCGTGACGTGTCAGAGACTCTGGATCGCGCCTCGGTGAATGATGATGATGATGCCTTCGCTACGGACCGAGCTGTTTCGTCGTGCCCCGTACTCCCAGCAGCGGATGGGCTGCCTGCCCAGTACCAAACTACCAAGGATAGCAAGCCACACATTGCGATCGCGGAGCTTCCAGTACTGTAGTCATCGGCAGAGGCATTATCGTCGTTACCGGGAGGACAGAATAAGACTGTCAATAATGTAATTCGGAAGAGGTAGGTTTTCAGCTCGAAAATATTACGGATAATGAGTATATATTTTAATTCCACCGTCCTTATTCTGACCTCTTTTGTTAATGATAATCTTAGATGAAATACTGAGACATCGTGTTGGAATGTCTCTAGTAGGTAATTCATATTTTCATCTATATTTTATGTGAATTGACCGACTTGGCTTTTTCTGTAATCAGTATGATTGCATGCTTTGGCAAGTTAGGATTCCGAAAGCAGGTACTTTTACAAACATCAGTGCAAGGTTCTGTTAAGAGGTCAATATAGACGTGAATTGAGAATAAAATATAACCAGAATTTCCCATATTCATGAAAAAATGCCTGTGCGTGTGACTGAGCACCACAGTTTAAAGTCGGAATTTTATATGAAAATTAATAATTGTGAAGACTTAGAAGTAATTACATTTATTTATTTATTAATAATTACTCCTCTCTGCTTTAAAAGCTAATTGAGACACAGGGGTAATTTTGCTCTATGAACTCAACAGAGAAAGTAGGCTATGTGGAGGCTGAATATGCTCTGTCTGAACTCTGCATGGTCTCTCTGAGGGTTGAGGGTGCTCTGTCTGAACTCTCCGCGGTCCTGTCTACTTGAGTGGTATCGGTGATGATTGTCTGTGGTTTGTCTGAACACTGAGCAATCTTTGTGTGTGTTGTGTCTGAACTCTGAATGGTGACTGTGATGATTGTGTGTTCAGTCCTTACAGTGTGTGTGTGTGTGTGTGGGAGGGGGGGTGAGTGTGTTTTGCCTGAACTCCAATCTCTGAGTGTGTTGAGTGTGCTCTGTCTGAAATCTGAGTGGTCTCTAGAGAGTTGAATCTTCTCCAACTGAAATTTTAATATTATTTGTGTGGGTTATAAAGACTGAGGTCTCAGAGTAGATTAAATTTCACTTTTCTCATCTCTGTGGGAATTCCGTGTGTTTTGGGTTGTTCAGTCAAGGTCTTAGGTTGAATTAGAGGTAGCAGTGATCATGAATATGAAATTTGAAGCTATGTAGCAATCATTCTAAAATCAAATATACTATTGTTTAATATTACCTCATATTGTATCCTATTATTTGTTTGAAAGTAAGTTTGCCTTTAATAATGCCAAGAACTTACACTGTTCACCTTGCCTATTTATACCACCTGGACACCATATATACCCCCATATACACCACCACAACACCTCACCTTCATCTATCCTTCCAGCCATCCATCCATCCATCCATCCATCCATTTTCCAACCACTTAATCTGGTCTGCATTGTGGGAGACCTGGGCCCTAGCTACCTAAAATAAGATATGCAGCAATAAATTACAGAGTTAATCCAAAAAACAAAATGATCATGACAATTATCTCTATTTCAATTCCCTCAGAGCTGATAACCTCTTTGTTAATGCTGTATGACAGATCGATGTGCCTCTGTGAGTATGTCTCAGGATAGCTGCCAATTGTCTTATCCATTTTACTACAAGACTAAAGTATTTGACCCTAATATATTTTATTCCTGCTAAAACATCTGGCTGGGTAAACTGGTGCCTCTGCCTAACTGGCTCCAGGCTGGATGGATGCATGCATGGATGGGTAGATGGATAGATGGACGGATGGATAGATGGATGGATGTAACACATCTGTGACTGCTCATCTGTACAGTTCCCTGTGTAAAAGAGGTTGTTTACTCACATAACTGCTTGTCTAAATATGCATCTGACTTCCCAGAAAATGATGATAAATGAACTTTCAGACTCACGGCAAAGTGATGTGAGTGAGAGGTAATTGATCAGAACGGCTCATGTAGTTTATGGATGTGTGTTTATAGTGATGTGGACAATTTCATCAGGCTGTAAAATGTGAACTGTGTGCAAATTTAGCTTTAAGCAACTGTACTCTTTCAATTCTGGTATGTAGTGTGTTGCTGCCTGACCTTATATTTAATGTTGAGTTTATTTCTGAATATATTCTTTTTAGATGATAAAATTTTATTTTTGTAACACTATAGAGATCATCATATTACACTTGATCAAAAATATTCTAGATGCAAATGCAACATGTATAGAGATAGACTAATAATGTACAACTATAGATGAAGTGTATAATGCTGTAGCTCTATGTTGCTATTGCTTTAAGCAATAATATTACATCACAGTATAAATACTATATATATCTAGGGCTTAATAAATTCAGTATAAACATACCTAATGAGACAGTTATATCAGTAAGCAAAAGGTTCATTGTTCTTGTTCCCCATTATGTATGCAGTGTCAACATTACCAAATATAATCCATTGATTGTCTGAAACCACTTGGGTTCAGGGTCACAGGGAGTCTGGAGCCTATGGGCACAAGTCAGGGAACAAGGCAGGATGGGACACCAACCCATCACAGGGCACAAGGCAGGGAACAACACAGGATAGGGTGCCAACCCATCACAGGGCACACACACACACCATTCACACATACCTACAGGCAATTTGATAACTTCAATTAGCCACAGCATGTTTTTTTGTACTGTGGGTGAAACCAGCATGTCCAGGAGAAACCCCACGATGACACAGGGAGAGCATAGAGACTCCACACACACGGACGCAGATCCCAGGAAGCAGTGCTCACCACTGCGCCACCATAACTGAATGTAATGAATTAGCTAACGAGCAATTTGGCTTTATTAATAAATGTATTAATTTTGCACTACTGGTGTCTATCACTTAAAAATAGTAGCAATAGAAGTTTATTTCATAAACAAATTTGCATTGATAACAAGGTAGGTATGTCATAGGTATATCTTAACAGATCATAATGTGTTATTACAGTTGGTAAAGCCTGGCTCTGATGCATAAAGAGAGTTTATCCTTTTTGATTTTTTTTCCAGGATTATGACAATTGTATTGTTATATTGTATTGTTGTTGAATTTATTAAAATAGTTTGGGTTGGCTGAATAATCCTTATGCGCATGAGATGTTTTCCAACCTCAAATACTACATATCAGTTACTGCCACATCTATTCTATACAAAGGCAAATAGTCAAAAGAAAATCTAAAAAAGACAAAAAAAAAAAAAAAAAAAACTCAAAATCACCAGACTTTGAATACTGAAACATTTACTCTATTCTGATTTGCCTTTCCATGGAGACACACATCAGTGAAGCGGCATGGCTGAATATTCCGAACAGGGTGCTGCACCAGCCCAGGTTTCCACTAAGGGCCCCAGAAGCAAGTCGCTGGAGCAACTGCTTCAGGCCCCACTGATGGGATCCCTCAGCCAGCTACAGGATTTGAGCCGGGGCCTTGTCAATCACAGGCACTGCAGCCTAACCTGCTGAGCCACGCCTTATCGCAGGGCAGCCCCTCCCCTCCCCTCCGGGGCCCTGCCAATCACAGGCACAGCAGCCTAACCTGCTGAGCCACGCCCTATCTCAGGGTAGCCCCTCCCCTCCAGTTTTGCTCTCAGTTCTCTTGGTCCTGCCCGTCCTCAGCTGGCCCTACTCAGCCGTGCCACCCTAGAAGTCCTGCAGCTGTCCGTAACACTGGGGGGTGAGCGCCATTGGCTGCCAGCTGTCCATAACGCTGGGGGGTGAGCGCCATTGGCTGCCAGCTGGCCATCACGGACTGAGCATGAGGCAGCGGGGGGGCTCATCTCTGACAGGGCATCATCATTGATATAATGTTCTTATAGATACGGACTAAAGTATTAGGACACCTGGCCATTACACCTACAGGAACTTCTATGACACCCCATTCTAAATCCATAGGTATAGAACTGATCCCCCCTTTGCAGTTATAACAGCTGCCACTCTTCTGGGAAGATTTTCCACAAGATTTAGGAGGGTATCTGTGGGATTTTTTGCCCATTTACCAGAAGAGCGTTTGTGAGGTCAGGCACTGATGTTGGACATGAATGCCTGGTTCGCAATCTCTGTTATAGTTCATCCCAAAGGTCTTAGATGGGGTTGAGGTCAGGACTCTGTGTGGACTAGTCAAGTTTCTTCCACACCAAACTCTCCCAACCATGTCTTTATGGGCCTTGCTTTGTGCACTGGGGCACAGTCTTGCTGAAATTGAGAAAGGCCTTCCCACTTTTCCCACTTCCCACATTTCCCACTAATTTGGAAGCACAGAATTATCCAAAATATCTCGTTATGCTGAAGCATTACGCAATTTTCCATACCAGGCATCCTAGTAGTCAAGTCAACAAATACAGGATTATATTGGGTGGTTGCTGCAAATATTAGGTTGACATTAGGAGATGTTTTGAAATAGCTAAGCTGACGCACATTGACAGGCATAATATCATAGAGTCACACCATCATGAAGATCATTTAAACATGATTTTCTTTGGCAGCCTTAGACTTTTCCACATTACTGTATTTACGGAAAGCAGTCAGGTTCAACTTCCCAACAGCAGCTCCCAGCTGTACCTCCTCCTCTCCTTCTCTGATTTATGCATCTGTACTGTCTTGCGCAATGTACACGCGTGAACACAGTGCTCACAGATTACTTAGTTCTGTAAAAATATAATTATAAAAATATAATATGTATGTACAGTAATTTTAAAATGCATTCGTTTCATAACAAAAGTCGTATGACAAGCGATTTTTAACATATCTGCACATATCTTCAGCACAGACATTTTCTTTTTTTTTTAAGTGCCATAATTTTTTTTGACTGATTCATTCACTTCTGTTCTTGCCATTTTGCTAATACTTGCAATTGCAGTCACTAGCTCCCAAAGAGTTACTAAACACACGTTTGGCGGTTTTTGTTACTGCAAAGATGCTACTAATTAAAAGGCACCCAACTGAGATTGCTTGTCGATGAAGTTTTTAATGCAGAACAGCTCTATTAGAACTATAATTTGGGTTTCGATTTAACACTACTTGAATGTTTTACTTGAAACTGTCGGTTGATTCTAATATGATTTTTTTTGTAAACAAATTAATAAAGTAATGATTTTGTATTGAATTAAGCAAACATTCCAAGATTTTTGTGAGCATTGTATATACAGCCGTGGGAAAGATTGAAAGACCACTCTACATTTTTAAACAAATCTGCATTTTAAATCCTAGTTTAATCATGGTTTAGCTGGCAGAAGGCGACACTGAACGGCAGGTTGCTTCCAGGTTCAAATATTCTAAGACAGCACTACACAAGAATAAGGTGAAGCAGGAGACACTGGGAACGACCAGAAACCGGGCGGAAGCGATATTTTAATGCCAGAGATGACCGTTAACTTATCCGACAGTTTCTCATGAATTGGAGGATGAAATCAAGTGACCTTCAAAAGGAATGGGAAACATTAAGTGCAGGTGTAAAGTGCACAGCTAGGACAGTTTGTATCAGGCTCCTAGAAGCAGGACTGAAGTTTTATAAAGCAAGGAAGAAGCCCTTCATTAATGAGAAACAAGGAAGAACCAGGCTGCAACTTGCAAACAAAAAAATAAAGAAATTAAAAATTATTCACAGGCGCACACCCATGAATTGAGAAATTAGTGAAACAAAAATTTGTGCTATAGTCTCTTAATTATTATTACTCATTTTAAATATGTTATTGCTGTTTTTGATGTATAACTGTCAGTAAATAATGAATAGATTTTTCTTCTAGCTATATATACATTATATTTTCCTCATCACCAGTTACCCCCAGAGAAACGACATTTCATGGTAGCCATTTGGGTTCATGCAGGCTACACTAATGTCTGTGCACATGTCCTACATGGTCAGGTGACAGTAAAGAATGCTGAGTCTCATGCATTTCTCCCGCCAACACCTAGCAGCGTCTTGCTGGATCATTCATCTGGTTGTGAGATCCCTGAGATACTTCTATACTTCTTATGTGCTCGACATCTGAAATGCAGAAATCTCACACTTTGCATGCTAAGAAGTTAAGGAGTCCGTTCAGTGGGTTCATTATGTGCTTCTTGGCATTTTTCTGAACAGGTTCATTATGAGAGAAGCATAATTACTTTTGGGAAAGCTGGAGAAATTGAAGTCAAGTGGAACTGCTCCCTGCACCTTCAACATGGCCGACCCTGGGTGAGTACGGAGTCTGACCTGTTTATCCCCAGCTCAGATCCACCTCGCTCTACGCATCACTACCTCCTTGGCTACCGATCAGGTGTCCTGAGCAGAAGTGTTCCGGAACTCGAACGGGGGGTCATGCGGGGGCCACCAGGGAGCGAGACAGCTGCTTTGGAATGCTGGGCGTCTCACCTGTCACCTACCTCTCCACTTCTTCATCAAAGCTAATCTATAGGAGATTGAGGAATTGATCAAGTCGATACTGGGAGTAAGAGCTTTGGCACTCATGGGGGGGGGGCAGAGGACACAGTAATGAGGTCGCTATAAGACTGTTTTTAAAACATTTCGTGCTCTTGGTCTTCAGCAGGTTGTTGTCAGTCTAGGCCTGTTTGACACCGTAAAAGCCCTTTATAACGTAAGCCTACGTGACCTTATGGCTGGTCATGCATCATAACAGCAGTCATGGCTGCATTGGGCAAGGTCTGTACCATTAAAAATTGTGTGAAGATACAAACTGGAAATTGTACATTCATATAAATAAAGAGGTCACATGGGACTACACAGGTGTTTTACTGGTGTTTAAAAATCAAGTATAGCTTACATAATTATAATAATCACTGTTTGTAGCAACAGAAACTAAAAGTGAGGTATATACAGTACTATGCTAAATTCTCAGACCGTCAATGAAAATGTTCAGTTAGTTATCTAGTTATCTGTGCAGTACATGTATTTTTGCTCAGAAATGTGATACAGTTTAATATTAGGATATGTTTCTGTTTTTTCTGTTATCCAGAAAGTTACTAGTATTTTGTCTGATGTCTAGAAGGACATCACCTTGGTTCTCTAACCTTTATTCAGTAGCAACCCTTCCATGTATTTGTTAAATGTCACCTGCATCTCACTTAATTAATTATGTTAATTAGTTAAAGAACATGATGAAGTATTGATTAGTCCAACATGGTGTGCGAGTGGTTGAGGTAACAAAAACGTAGGTATATTGGATTGTTACTGCAATTACTGGGGCGACTTTCAGAGAGAGGTTTTCAAATGGCTAAACTAATGCGTTTTGACAGACATCAGTATAAAGATGATTTAAGCATAATTTTCTTTGCCAGCCTAAGACTTTTAAAGCACAGTACAATAGGTGTAGACATTAAATCACTAAATGCAACAGCTGACACATAAGAAGCGTCCAACAAATGTAATTTAATATTTTGGACTTGTTCCAAATTACAGGTAGAACCATCCCATCAGGAAATCAGCAGCAACCATCCGTTGTAAAGAGAGCTTCTCTCTGAGGAGACCTGTCACAGATGTTAGCCCTGTTTAGCCTTTTTATACAGATCCGATTTCAGAGGGAAAAAAATTATCATTTTGTATGTTTATGGGTCCCTTTTATGATTAAATACAGTGATTCTTGGTGTAATCACTGGTCCCTAATAGCCATAAAGAATGCTGTTTTTAATTATAACTCAGCTCTTAATTAATTAGTCTTGAGCAAGTTGTTGATTGAATGTGTTGGATAGTCAGGCTAAACTGAAGGAGATGAAACTTGGCTGCAGGCTGTATGCTATTACAACATGTTGATAAAATTCATTTTAAAAAGGAATAAAAAACAAGCCAAACAGCAAAAATTAATTTTAGAGGTGCTCAGATGGATACTTTGTTAAATATCTGCCTCAATAATGATAAAGAAGAATCTATTACAGTATATTTTGCTGTTTTTAAAGGGGTATATATATTTGCAAATTGTACACATACTGTATGTTTTTCATTCAGTTGTGTATTCAAAATACAGTTGTGTATTTTATGGCAAAGGGGTTTTTTAAAGCTCCATTGCCATCCATTAATTTGTGTGTCAAATACAGTATTCGTATAGTATCTGGTTGTGGTATTTGTGGTTACAGCGTTTATTTGTATTTGTGCATCTGATGATGATCTGAGGCTCCAGGAGACATGAAGATTCCTGATTTAAGTAATAAGTTAACGAATTAGGTAACAAGTGACCGTTTGTGACTGGCTGTGTTTTGCATGAATCGCATAGTTGACCAAAGGCTGTTTGCGGCGCTCATTTCCTCACCTTTGCTATACAAATATAAAGCTCTGAAGGGTCTTCAGGATGGCGGTACACTTAAGGTTACAGTAACGGGAAACCCCAGCAGAATAGCCACTGTGGGTATTTATAACTCACAAAGGCCTCTGCGGGACACTGTGGGAGATATTTCTGACTCTTAAGTGATTTTTTTCCCTTTGTTCAGTCTGTTTGTTCTTGCTACACCTGCCTATGGCTTGACCTGTGCTTTACCAGCATGTAGCACAAAGCTAAGCACCTCAAAATGTCCTCCATACTCTCAGCTGCTCCTGCCTTCTTTGTCGCCGCTGTATGTATAAGACATGCGGCCATTGTTGCTTAGCATGTATGCTGTTTGGTTTGACTGTCTCCCTGATGGGCTTTTCAGCATAGACTAGCTCACTTGTTATAACACAGAATTCCAATCCTATGACACCCACATATGTGTCCGGTTAGCCTGATTCCTTTTAGCACCAAGCGTGGCTAACCAGAATTAGAGAAGCACTTCTTACTGATGCGGGGAAAGGCTACAGAGCATACCTCAAGGCTCGCTAAAGGGTGCTAAAGCAGACCACGTGATCCCCGAACACCCTCGAAAAGGCAGAAAAATGATTTGTGTGAGGTGAGGAAGAGTGACAGATGTCAAGCACATTGTTTTATGAAGTTCTATATATTTACTGTTGCAAAAATATTGGTATAGACATGAGCAATCAACTGCTTTCTCCATAAAAAATCTTTACAGACATTTCTTCCCAGATTTAAGGGTATGACAAGAGGACAAAAAACAACGGTGACATGCTTGGTAAGCCTAAAATAAGACAGAAGTAGTTTGACCTTCAGGCCCAGACTACATTAACATTTCAGAGTATGGGGCACACAGGTCTCCACAGACAGCCCCGCAGAGCAATATAACATACTGGGTCACAGCAGCGTTTAACCCTCTTCTCTCATTGGCTGATTCTGTAATCCCCAGGCTTACCTCTGTGGCCAGCTTGGTCCTTCAGTCAATACTTCTAGCTTCTGCTTTATTGATGATTTCTTATTTTGGGGAGCTGCATTGTTAGTTTAATCTCAGGGGGATCATTGTAGCCCCTTTGTAGGACCAGGACAAAATATCACTTGAGCTGCCATGAGGTTATTTTGGTGTCACAGTAGAGTTATTATGAAACGGTGGTCGAGTCATTGTGCCAGGAGTCTCCTGTTAATTTGGAGTCACGGCAGAGTCAATGTGAGGTCCTGCGCAACTGTGTCGACTGTGTGGCAGTCATCACCACTGGAGTGCTTGTATTCACACAGACTCTGCAAACCACCTCCACCTATTACTGAGAAGATATGTACAGCACATGCTCATTAAACACCAGCATTTAGGGCGGTTTGTAGAACGTATAAATTCACAGATGCTGCTAGACCCATGACAGTAACCAGGATAACTAGTTGAAAGATGGATAGATGGATATCAGTGTCTTAAGAATATCCACTATTTCCCCTATAAGAATGTGATTCTTACCTGGCTGTGTAGATGAATGCATCCTGTTGGATTTGCCTTTTTCCCAGCATGGTGGCACGACTGGTAACCACCATTGAGGCTGCCTTTAATGTTCCTGGCAGTGCTGTGCCCATAAGAGAGGGCAGCATTCTCCGACCTTCTGATTTCAAGCTTGAGGTCATAATGCTTCTCTTTTCTATTTACGCTGTTAACACGTCCCCCGGTGCGAGCGTTCCCCCCCCCCCCCGGGGCATGTTCTCTTCAGGCGTCCTGCTGTGCCATTTTACCGGCTCCGGACGAGTCTTTCACATGTGCAAATGTGACAAAGGCTGAGTGCAAAGCGATCATGTGCCTGAGAGCGTCTCCCCAGCAAGCAGGCCGCCATCTTGATGCAAAGACACTTTTATCAAATAAGGCTACTAAATTATCAAATTTACTGTAACTGAGCTATGGGAGTCCTATAATATAGGTATTTACGTTAAAGTATCGTGTTATATTGTCTTAATTTATTTAATTGGTTTATGCTATTTTATTTATTTTTATCTTAATTTTATTTATATTTAGTTCTTTATGAGCACAATACAGGGAGCATTTCATCATACATATGTACGTTTGTGTATGTGACAAATAAAAAAAATACATATAAAAAATTCCAGCGAATTATTTATTTGTGATTGTTAATCATAATAACAATCATACATCTATTTGAATATTATGTTACTTAACAGAGTTTCAGTGGCCTATTCCTTTCATGGGAGAGACTGTCCTTTGTGAAGGATTTTAAGTCGTTTGGGATCTTCTTCACGAGTGATGCGAGGGAGGGAGAGGCTGGCAGGTGGGTCAGTTCGGTGGCTGCGGTTTTTGTGGCCACCGATCAGGTCCATGCTGGTAAAGCAGGAGATATATCATAAGATGACAGTAACGGTTAACCGGTCGGCTCACATGCCTGTCCTCGTCTAAGGTCGTAAGCTTTGGGTGATGACCGGATGAACAAGATTAGGAGCCGAAATGCAGTTTCTGTGCAGGCTTTCTGGACTGTGCCAGGGTGATTTCAGAAATCCGGAGAGGCTTCAAATAGACCTGCTACTCCTTGAGATCAAGAGGAGTAAGCTGAGGTGGTTCGGGCATCTTGTAAGGATGCCACCTGGACGGCTCCCAGGTGAGGCCACCCCACTGGGAGGAGGCTTCGGGGCAGACCCAGGACACGCTGGCGGGATTACGTCTCCCAGCTGGTCTGGGAACGTCTGGGGATCCACAGAAGGAGCTGCAGTCTGTGGCCTTGGAGACGGTCGTCTGGGCCGACCTGCTGAGCACCAGGATCAGCGGAGGGAGAAGTATGATGGATGGGTGACTGTCACGTTCAGATATTTGGCAGAAGTGGTGCAGTAGGTGTAAGTAATTTGAACTGTTCGTTGAGCCAACTGAGACAAGAAATAAGTTGGATGGAATAACTGGAAAATAGTCAAATGATATCATCTAAGTTTCACCTGCTGATGAGGGTGTAAGTTTCAGATTTTCATAGGGATCCCGAGTTTATCAGGGAAGCTACAGGCACAAGGCAGGGAATAACCTAGGACAGGGTGCACACATTCACAGTTTGGCAACTCCAGTTCACCTTGACTCACCTCATGTTTTTGGACTATAGGGGAAATCAGAGAACATACAAACTTCACACACATAGACCTAAGGGCATAGGTTTTGTTTCAGCATTGATAAGACCAAATCAGTCACAACCCTCCACCCCTGTAAACATACACAGAACTCCAACAATATTGGTAGTGTCCCTACTGTCCACACCTAGACCTACGTCTTGCGTAGACCGAGGCAGAGACTCAGATTCTGGTCCCAAAGGTGTGAGAATGCTAACGCCTGCATCACTGTGCCGTCCTTGAATTCAACCACCAGAGTAAATTTAGTATTTAATTTAAATTCGCTTTAGTTTTGGGTAGCAGGGGGACCCTGTTGCCTCACACCTCCCAGACTGGGGACTTAAATCTCACCTCCACTTTTTGCATGTCCTCCTCATGTCATCTGACTTTCCTCTCTAAATGCCCGTAGTGTGTGTACCTGGGGGATTGACATCACTTCCTGGGTGTAACCTTATCAATGGCTGCCTGCAATAGGCCCAAGGTCCGCCTGTCAAAAGATGGATGCATTTTTATTGGTGTGTGCATATTTTGCTTTCACTGTTAGTAGTGGGACATACTAATTAATCTTAGATTCATTTACTTATATAAAGAAAAGCCAAAATGGATATGTCGTCCTTAATCCTTACATGGAGCCAGGCTTTAATTTGGTTTCATTACTGTTATCTGCCAAATCGCTCTAACAATGTGTTCGAACATGAAGCGCAGCTGTCCCAGTGAGCAGGTTGTGTCTGGGAACATGCTTGGTGTATTTTCTGCAATTGTCCAGTGTAATGGAAGGTCACTGTGTTTCAGCTGAAATGTGATTTTTTTTTTCCCTCTCCAATGATGTGCATTTCTAAAAGGAGATGTCGAAAACACTCAGTCATTTATGATTCTCTGCTCCTTTTTTTTGGAATGTTTTTTTTTCTCCAGAAGCACTTTCCGTATCAGGATTTCTGAAATCCACTTACTCCATAACAGTACGCTTGTAAAATTGTTTTAGACCTGTTCTTGTTGTGCGGAACCTCCCTACTGGACAGCCCTGTCTATGATGACACATTACGAATCCCATGAATGGATCATCCATAATCTCAGTCTTCATGCGGTTAATATGTAACCCGAATCAGCCTTCCCTCTCCTTCAGCATGGTAGTATGGTGCACTGGGTTTCTCCAATATATGTCTCACTGTCCCAGTAACCAGATCAGTAATGATCAAAGATATTAAATGGCTATTTTTACATACAGTAGGCATATGAGAAGCTGTCATATCACATTCCCAGTAACTACACCAGTAAAGACTGTTAAATGGATTCCTTTGACAGAGCCCAATGATAGACTCCAGTAAAGACCGCTGATTGATGTTAAATTAGTTCCATTGACGAGACTGTATAATTGTGTGACTAGACAATAACAGAAATGACGAGTGACCTTAAAAATGTATGTCTCTCTGTAGGGTGGTGCAGCAGGCTGGTTATGCAGACCTAGAAAGCATCTCCCAGCAGATAGAGGAGGACAACCAGCACATCACCCCAGTCCAGCTCGTTAGCTTTGGCTACAGGGACTTCCCACTGGCAACACTGGACCTCTCTATGGCTGGATCACAGCTGCTCTCCAACCTGGATGAGGAGGACACCAGGGAGGGGTAGGAGATCATGGTCCTTCTCACATGCTAGGCTGCTCTCTGCACTGCCTTCTGCCTTTAGCCCCTTTCGACCGTCTTGTCTTCGAAAAATGGGCTCTGTGATGGATCCGTACCCAAGGATTTGCTTTGCTTAAATAGCAGTAACAGGTTAAGAGGATTTAAAGTTCACAGTTTGTAGAAGTCTGTTGTAATTCTTTACATAGTGACACTAAATTATTTTGACAAACAGTTTTAGGAATGTACTAGTAATATATGTGAGTTTAGTGAGAAGCGTAGTTGTAAGAGTCAGTCTGGGCAGGGAAGTGATGTGTATATAGGATGTGTATACGGGATGTATATACTGTATATGACTCAATGGTAAACAAAATGGCAGAAATGAAGGGAAGGAAAAGGCAGCCATTTTGATATGTGCGCAAGGGAATCACACAAGAAAAGAAAACAGATTCTGGGCCCCCTAGGCAAGCTTCACCTCCCGATTTCACTTTGTCTCGGACACAAACATGTCAGCCTAGTTGCAGTGAACGCAGTGAGGGTGATTAAAAAAAAGAGAGAAAGCCTGTAACGGGGGTGGAGTGCTTGTCGCCCAGGGATTTGCCAAGTCAGCACCTTCTCGGAAGATGGATGTTTGCCCATCTTGGCCTTGCCAGGATCTGCCCCTGAATTTAGGCAAAGTCAAAGTATGAAATTGCAGCATGGTCATTTCCCCACTTACCTTATGTTTCCTTATGAGCCTGGCAGTTGCTCTGGTGTGATAATTGACTCAGCACAAGACACGATCCTTAATCTGTCCTGACAAAGAATCTTATCTCAGCCTTCACTGTCTAAATTCTGTCCATAGGATGTAATTATACATGGCATGATATTAAATTATATATATTCACTTCTCATTTTCCAGCAGCAGTAGGTCAATTTTGTGGATAATTGGCAAGAGATGGTTTCGTCACATAAGACATATGGCCTGTAAGAGGATTGGATCAGATTCTGTGGCTGTTTTGTTCCTTAATGATGAAAGTACCTCCCGACATATGGTTTTTGCAGGAACTATTTCTGCTGCCATCATATTCTCTCAAAAAAGTAAAGAAGATGCATATGCCCTCCACAAGCCTGGGGGACAGAAACCTTGGGTTCCTAAGGCACAGAGTACCCCTCCGTCATGGACAAACATGATCCATGATCACTGGCCTCCCCAATGCTAGGTCCGTGAAGAATAGGCCCCCCCCCGCCCATTTCCTGAGCTTCGCCAAACTCTGTGTGCTGTTGTGTCGCCACTTGGGAACAGATGGCTTTCAGGCACGCAAGGCAGGTGGCTGTCACCAGGGGAACTCAGGAACAGGATGAGGGTAGCAAAAATAAATAGGAAAACCCATGATATTCTGTACAAATAGGCCTCACCTAGATGTTTCAGGTCAACACCCTCAACAAAGGAACTATTAGAAAAATAGGACGGCTTTTTACAGTCCTCTGCATGACACATTAGTTGAGGAGCTCAGCTCTGGTGATGCTGGTTGCTGTTTCTTTGCTACATGAATTTACTGCAGTTTTTCTCAACCCGTTACTCAAGGATCCCCCAGACAGTTCATGCTTTTGGAGCAAAAATGTGGACTGTCTGGCAGGGAGCTGGGAGGGAGCAAAAACGTGAACTGTCTGGGGGTCCCCGGGGACCGGGTTGAGAAACACAGGTTTACTGTAACCCTAGCTGTCCCACGGCTTTCCTGGAATGTTCGGCTTGCAAGTATTTATCTCACTCTACTTAGTTGGCAGCGAAAGTGAAGCAGAGAGAAATACCTGAGTGTAGGTTGGAATTTCTGTCGGTGTTTCGGTCTGAATTTCCGATCTGAATCTGAGGAATTTGAAGCATGTGACTGTCATCTTTAGTACAAATGCAGCACAAGCAGAGATCCTCTGGCAAAAAACGAACTCCCAAAATGTCTGTTTTTCTTTGGTTTGTGAGTCACACCTCAAGGATAGGAGGAGCAGAGACAACTTTAGGGAGCCATTGTTTACTGTGAATTAGTTAATGGCCTCGATCGATAATGTCACTGTTTTTAATTTGGGAAGATGCCGCAATCATTTATTTGTCAGATTTAATGAAAAAGTTCATATTGCTGTAGGGTTGCTTTGAGCTTAAGCTCTTAATCTGGCACTTAATTTCTAAATCATATGAATCTGGATTCAGTTTATGTCGCAGCACCAGAAGACGCGTCAGCCTGCGAAATCTAAGCCTGCATGCTATTGTGGCTCCTCCCACTTCCTGTTCCGCTTTTGGTGATTAATTTTGTCATTGCTGTCCACTGTTTTATCAAACAGGTCACTGCTCCCTCACCAAAATCAAGTCCCTTGTGTTACATCCTAACTCTTACCAAGTCTTACCAAAATTTGTATGTCTACATTTAGTATCTCTTATTGCAATTGCACTTCATATTTTGGTTATGCTGGAACTGCACACTTCGCAATGCACAGGGCCAGCCCACCCTATAGACGACATAGGCGATTGCCTAGGGCACCATTCGATTAGAGCAGGCTCAACCAAAAGGCTGTCAGAGCATCCAGGGCCAGCCTTGGCTATGCAGTGACTATCCAGTGACTATGCAGTGAAATGTCTGCGTTCCAGGTATGACGTGACACGACTGCATCCCAGATGAGACCAAACCACATCATAGTTGCATTTATCAGATCCCCAGCCTACATGGTGGCCACATGAGACGAGAGGGAGGAGAGGAGGGACAAAGGAAGGATACTCAACTGTGCAGCAAACTGCAGCGAACATCACAACCAATTTTACTTCCCTAAATGGGATCTATGAATGAACGCAGCATAACTTCCAATACTAACAGCCTGCAGCAAACTTTAAAATGATTGGAGTAAAATACAGTTGCCCTAGAACTGGCATTCTCATGGGAAAGTTTGATTCGTAGGCATGGCACTGCTGAAAAGTCACCCCTAGCTTGGTTTAAAATCTGCCCAATCAGATTTAAAGCCTGTCCAATCAGATTTAAAGCCTGGACCAATCAGGTATATAGCCTGACCAATCAGGACGATGATGGTAGAACATAGTTTGTGAGAAGGAGATGCGGGCTGACAGTCTGAAGTCTGTGGGCTGAAATGTTGCCAAGATGTCGTAGCTGTACTGGTTTTGGGAGCCTGCATCAGCCAGGCACTTAATCTCTACTGTTCATCTTTCATTTATATTGGCTGTTTGTGACACGGGAATTTTATGTCTGAATGATAACCTTCTGTTTTGGCAGCTGTATGACTGACCGGTTTCTGCCGTTTAGTATCATATCCCCTAAGCTGTAATATTAGATTAATTGTTCAAGTACAGCACATACACAAGCAGGCCAGCAGGGGCACCACAGAGCACAGACTTTTTCAGCACACCTCCTTATTTCCATTACACCTGAGCTGTCAATTAATTGTCCCTATTTGAATTGCTGAATTAATGGCTCTCAGGGTTTGAATCACATTAAACCAAGTCAGGATTGTGGAGTTTTCCAGTAATTCACAGCTTACATTTCTACCTGGGTGTTCCAATGGAAGCTTGACCTAGCGAGTCGACTTCTTGACAGCTGAATGCTTGAAATGTGCTACTTTAATATATTTCTTTAGACAAAAGCTCCTGCTAAATAACTATAAATGTAATGCGGATCCACAGAATTTCCACAGACGTTCCACAGAATTTGTGTTAATGAAGGAGTAAACATCCTGTGATGGTGATGACAACAGTGTGTGCTGATTTATTGAGTTATGTTAATATTTAAGGAATAAAGACATGTTAATATCCAACATATAACATATATCACTCTTGTTTAAATGGCATTGATATGGTGTAATGCAGAAAACAATATACCAGTAAACACACTGTGCCTTGAAGAAATATTGAACTCCCCTTAAAAATGATACATACACATATTCTTCCAATATATTTTTATTGCAAACTCATGGTCTCTCACAGTAAATTTTCCACGCCAAAAACAATTATCTGTGAGGAAATCTTTTAAAGAAAACCAAGAACTGAAAAATGCTTCTTGCATAAGTATCCAACCCTTTTGCTCTGGAAGCTCCAGATGTAGGAGGAAAAAACCTTGCCTTACTGAGGATACAGCTGTCCTACAGATGGCCTCAACATGGGATAACCCCCATGCCCACCCCCCCTCAGTTTTATTATCATTGGAAAGATTGTCAGTCAGAAGGTAAGGAGTGAAAATTATGACTAAATAGCATGTAAGACACTTAGAGATAAATAACCAAGTATCATTTGTTTAGTATAGGGTACAAAAGGTATACAAGAGGTTTAACATCCCAGTAAGCACTGATAGATCAAGAAAGAAGACATTACTCAAGTAGAGCTGTATGAAAGCATGTCTACAGCTTGCCAGAAGGGAGGAGAGTGACCCAGCTAACATATGGGACAAGGTTTTGTGGTCTGATGAGGCAAAGATAGAGATTTTTGGCCAAAAGTCACAGTACTATATGTGGCACAGACGTAACTCGACCCATGCTTCAATTAGCACCATCCCTACAGTGACATGTGGTGTGGCAGCATCATGCTATGATGATGCTTGTCAAGTTCAGGAATTGGGCATCTTGTCAAAACTGAAGGGAGAATGGATGAACCAAAAATGGGGAGATATTACAAAAAACATGCTTCAGTCTGAAAAAAAACAAAAGCTTGGGAAAAAAGTTAAACTTTCAGCAAGTCAATGACTCTAATCACAAGGTCAAATCAATACAGGGGAGACTAAAATAACAAGAAGGTGAATGTTTTACAGTCTAAAGTCCAGGTCTAAATCCCATAGAGACCCTGTGGCTTTCATTGAAAAGCAACATCCAACCAATCAGAAAGACCTGGTAATCACTTCTGAATTCACTCATGAACAGTATAAAAAGCTGGCAGCTACTTACCCCAAAATAGCTGGCTTTGTCAAATACTATTGTGTAGAGGTTGAATACAGTATTTCTAGTTTCTGATTAAAAGATTTTGCTGATAATTGATTTTGACTTTGAAAATATACTCTGAGAGACTATGAGTTTGCAATTAAAATACTGAGATGAAAAATATGTGTACATATCATTTGTAATTCAGGCGAGGTTCGATACTTTCGCAAAGTACTGCCCTTGGTTTGCCCTGTGAGTGATGCGTCACTCTTCAATAGCATGTCAAAAGGTCACTAGTAAGAAATGCATCTGCTGCCCCAGACTGTCACAAATGACAGTGCCTCACCCCCACCCCCACATCAGTGAGAGTGCACTCAGACAGTGACCAGTGATATATGTGTCACCCTCCCCGAAACATCAGGTCATCAGGTCCACAGTGAGAGATCGATCCCATATACAGTACAGGTGGAGGATAGCCACTTGACAGAAGCTCTCAGTCAATGGCACCTCCTGCATTATATTTCCAGCGCAAAGCAGAGCATTACTGTAGCCGACATTAGAGATGAGGCAGAGAGAGAAACATGCGTAACTAAGAAATAACTGCAAAAGCTCCAAAGACTGTATCAGACTTGTTGTCTGGCTCTTATACACATGGAAAAATCGTCAGTAGGTGCAGTTATGACTGCGAAGGTGCTTTATTTTGCCTCAAAGCTTTGTGGAAAAACTCGAAATTTAAGATTAAAAGACTGTGAAGACTTGTTAACCCATTTCGCTGATAAAATAAATTCCCAATCTTCAGAATGAAGTCCAGACTGGGAATGCTCTGTGTGTGTCATGGCTGAAGCTATGTGAGATACTCTCCTTGACAACCAGCATCTTTGTCTTCAGATCAGGCTCAGTGATTAACTACTGTATTTTCTGTACTTACACTCTCTTTGGGAGTTTTTCATCAGTGTCTGAATGGAGCAAACAAAGGCTTCAAATTAATTAGACTATTTTTAGGATAACGGGTGGGGGATTGATCAGCAGAGGAAGTAATCTTTTCTTCTCTTTTATGCCCACCATGGCACTTGGGGTAGCCCCCCAACTGAGAATAAGTCCCTCAGAAACATCGGAGCTCACAGAAGATGCTGCCCACAATCATGCTTCGTCACAACAAACAGAGAGTCACATGGGCCCGGGATTCATGTGTATATATATATAAAATTAGCATTTTACTGAAGCCTTGATCTCAATAACAAAGAAGCTTGTTCTACATCCACGTATCCTAAATATTCACAGGCAAATGGCCATTTAATATTAACCAATTAATTAATTGTTAATTAACAATAAACTGCAGTCAGGCTTGTCCCCAGACCATGGCTTATCCCAGGACACCCCCCTCCCTCCACAGGGTTTTCACTTCTAATAAGTATGAATCAGTGTGAATTATTCCTTTGCTACTAATGTAATGTACCCCGAGGATTCTGGGTAGTGTGTTTCACCTTGAAGTGTTGCCGCTTAAAGTCAAGAGACTTCAGGGGCGACAGTCAACTTAATGTTTCCCCCTCCCTGCCTCGTGCCCGTTGCTTCCGGGATAGG
>JAODLC010000021.1:8644268-8659239 GCA_026781145.1 Hippopotamyrus pictus
GGTGGGGGGGGGGGGGGGGGCTGCAGATGGGGGGGTGTTCTTGGCCCTGTCAGGGGCCCTTGCATTGTTAGCAGTTTGGCCGGCCCTGTAAGCTGAGTGCAGTTATTAATAGGGTCAGGCTATCCATCTTCCTGTCTGGGACGTGGCCCCGGGCCCGAGGTGGAACGCCGGCCCGCTCCGCGCTCCCGATCCCGCCTCCCTCTCCTGGGCAAGGTGCCTGCTGTACCGGTGCTGTCACGTGCTGCTGTGTCACATTTTTCAGCACCTCTGGGAGTGATGCCTGCTTAACAGGGGGACATGAGCCTTATTTTGATAAATTTGACCATCCGAAAAGGGAAGGGTAGTTAAAACCTAAAGCAGTGTACGTGTCAGCATTCTACACATAAGCCAAAGATACCTTAATCGGCAAACAGTGACATTCCGATTAACAATTTATACTGCCACTCAAAGGTATAACAGAAGTTACTTCCTGGAGATCTGCAGGTTCTTCACCTCTATACCTCCTGTAATCACTGAGTGTAAGCTGATACTGGTGTGTTCCTGTGTTCATTTTCAGTGTATAGTCTTTAATTACATATTGAACATGAAATCACATTATCACATGTTGCGTATTTAAAGTGCAGTTGAGCTTGGCTGATTACCTGTGTGATTAATGCCTTGGTAAGAGTGTGTTACGAATGATGTGGAAGTTAGTGGTGTGTGAGTGTGCAATGCGATGGGTTGGCGCCCCGTCCTGGGTTGTTCCCTGCCTTGTGCCTATAGCTTCTGGGATCTGGGATCCTGAAAAGGACACATGGGTACAGAAAGTGGATGGATGGATGGATGTAACACAACCCCCCCCCCACCCCCACCCCACACACACACACTAGTGAGACTGAATGAACTGAATAAAGAAGCAGGTCCAAGTGTGTGGGCACAAGAGTTGCACCTTTCCCCTGTGTGTTAGTGGGGGGGGTTGTAAATATTACATTGTGGGGACCAAATGTCCTTATTTTGACCTTATGGGGACATTTTTCAGTCCCAACAAGAGGAAACTCAATTTTATATATAAAAAATGTGACTGTGATCAAAAACTAAAAATGCCAAGAGTTTTGTATTTAGTTTGGTTTCTTATGGTTAAGGTTATGGATGTGTGTATGTGCGTATTACACCCCACAGCAGGTCAAAAACAACCAGCACAAACACAGAATGCATCCATCCATGCATCTCCCACGAACTTACCCAGCCCAAGGTCACAGGGCCCCTGGAGCTGGTCCCGGGCAGCATGGGACACAGGCAGAGAACCCCCACCTGGATGAGTGCCAGGGCATCGCCGGGTGCACATTCTCACACACTATGAGCAATTTACAGCCTGCGTGTGGTTGGCCTGCAGGGGAAAACGAACACATCACCCGGAAGACAGTGATGTTGGAGAAAGCCAACTGAGTGAAAGAAATAATTATGTTCTTACAAGTACACATTGTGTATTTACAGTTTTCTGCAAGTTATTTAACTATGTAAAATACGAAGTAAAAAAAGGCCATTGATTTGTGGCGTTTGATGTGACCAAGCGAAAAAACAAAGATACGGTAGCAGGTCTACTTAAAATACCTGCTCCTTTTAACAAGGCAAAATGGGGCATCACTGTTAATGCAAAAAATAAGACATCTGTTATATTTAAAAAGACAGGGTGGAAAAAACATCCCTGGCTTGTAGGTTGCTTTCGACAAAAATGTCTGCTAAGTATGTCATTTCAGGGTTTTTTTATTACAAATTTTCAGAGGAAATGGAAACAAAGTTTGTTAAGGAAAATTTTAAAACCAATGATTCTGGAAATAGTAACTAGGCTATAGATATGTAAATCACAGGTTACAAACCCTTTTGCAAGTGGTCCCTGCGTGTTAAAGCATAATGGGTAATGTAGCGTTAAAGCACCAGGTTTTTTAAAAGTATCTGCACTAAACTTACTCATAAAGCCCTGCAACTTTTTTCAGTTATTTGAATAATTTTTTTTAAGTTTTGCGGCAACACCACTCGCTGAGGTGGGCTGCTGCAAAGCATGCTGGGACATCAATCCCACGCAACATGAGACTCATGAAGTGTTTCATTGTCCTGGGTGTGTTCAGTTGCAGTGGCACAGTGTCTGTAGTCTGCAACCGCCTGCCTGAAGTGCTGAAAGGCAGATAATCTGCAGCTATAGATAATTAATGTGAATTTCCCGGGTAAACACCGTCAGTGAGACTTCTGGTGCTTCTGAAAACAAAATGGCAGCTCTCTTTCAGTAATTCATTTTGGGCCTTTCAGCCTAGTCATGAAGCTGCCAACTGTCTGAGGTAATTCTGAAAAAAAAATCACAGTAATTGAACATTTATTTAATTCTGGGGCTTGAATTCTGGGCAGTCAGCACACGTTAATCACATTTCAGTCATAAACTGGTTATTTGGGGGAAAATGTCATCCTGGTAACCAAAGATCTTTCTCGTATTCTTTCGATCGGAGTGTCGGAGGAATTACAAAAACAAACCAAAGTCTTTTCCCAAGGCCAATTTTCCATGGGCTACCACAGAAATGAATCATCTGTCTGCAACTCAAATACATGAATAAACAGATGACAATTGTGGCCTTTTCTCATGTTATCTTTGTGTTACTGTCCACGTGCCCCCTCCCCTGCCCTCCCCTTGATGTAGTAAATTGATTCTTATGCACTGCAGGATGCCGCTGATTACCAGAACTGTTTTACACTTTTTGTTTTACATTTTATGCTAATCTACTGAGGCGTCTGAAGAAACCAAAGAGGCTCCTTTCTCTTTGACGCATGTCGTCCGATTGGCTCTCCCCACCTGAAGAAGGCGGGGCAACAGCCATCCTTTGGCTAGCAGCTACCAGTGGTCTTATTGCCGTCACGTTAGTCAGCATCCTACAGAAAAGGAGCCTAAAATTCCTAGTCAACCCCAAATTATCTGAGGACCCTCCTTTCTCAAAAAGAAAAAAATAAGAAGTGTCTCCTTTATCTATGTTACAAGGCACATGCTACATTCTATGGGCAGCTTAGAGACATTGCTCACCTAACTGGGTGTTTTTGGACTGCAAAGAATGTCCACGCACACAGGGAGAACATACAAGTCCATACACACACACACACACATAATTAGGGGAGGGGGGTTGAACCTTAAACCTTAAAAAACCTTAAAGTGATACTCACTGAGTTAGCTGTAGTAATATCAATAAGTCTAGCTAACAATTTATTCTGTATACCACTGATAGTGATTTTTCCAAAACATCTTTGCTATAAAGTTTCTGAACATTAAACCTGTATAACTAAGGTCTAAGAGGGGGGTCGTACCCCTTTCTGCGGGTTTCGTCATGGAATGGGCACATAATTCTGAGAATATGAGTTGCTCATTTAGCGATGTAGCATGTTAACATAAATGATAATGAGAGCAGGTGGAGCTTTTTCTCGGTTTACTGTAATGTTTCCACCTGGCTATGATGTGCCGTTTAGGTGCTTCATGTTACGTTCAGCTGTCCTCCTCAGCGCTAACGCCCGCTGTTCTGAAGAACCAGGAGCAGGGCCTAGCGTGAGCATGTTAATATTCACGGACATGCAAAGTGTGAGATTGCTTTTCTGGCTATGCGGGAAGGGGGATCGACTGTCCAGGGAAAAACCCATTAAAGGGACTGGCTCGTCAACTTTTCTGCAGATGTAGTGAGATCCATCTCCATTTTCCCGGAATTAAATGCCAATTTCTCCGGCGAAGGGCGGCCTGAATTTTAAACTTCCTCCTGGCATGGGTGGGGGTGAATGACTCCTGTGTGGAGAGTGAAGTGTGCATTAACAATGAGGCTGAAGGGTTTTGCATCATTTCAACACAGGGACCAGGATTTCCTGCTATCTAGGCTGGTTAGTTACTCTATCTTTTGGTTAGGCTACTAGTAAAGTACCTGATTAGGGCCTCTACCTTGTTTTTTTCAAATTCTCCTTCATTGTTAGCCTGCTTAACCCTTTGCATTCAGTGTGATTCTTGGGTGGCACCTCAGATTTACAGAATTTGGTCACCTGAGCCGACCGCTAATTAGCAAAGCTAAGCTTTTAGGTAGCAGATTAGCGTTTCCGCTAACTTTGAAAACCGTTAGTGGACCAATTAGCTTCTTCTAAAGTTTGTAAATCCTAAACTCACACATACTTGTTCTGGCCTGTTATGAACGTGTCTGCAACATTCTATCTGGCATGCTGTTGCCTGACTAAATGTAAACACAAGACATGATTAGTCGATAACATGTCTTATTTAAGGTAGTCTGGGTTAAATGTAAGTGAACGGAGATACAGTCCATTTAAGCTGGGGTAGGCTGACCTAAGCAGAGAACAGGGGCTTATATAACAAAACAGGATTCTTGCTTAGTTGCACAATTTGTTAGGCTTCAGAACTGCTTCCTGGGTTTGGATATGCACAATATCTCATTCATCTATTTAATGAATAAGTGCTTCTAAGCTATTTTTTATTAATTTGAAGTAATAGCTGTCCCCCATATAAGTTTTAGATTAAGGTTTATTGAGAGTTGAGTAACTTGCAGATACACCAGGGTATCAGAATTAGCGGTAAGTAAGTATTCAGTTTCCCTTTTTTAAAGTCGCAGCTGCTGTGAGTGCATTTGGCCTCCTGGTTGCTGCAGTCCTGGTACACGGTGTGCCTGCCTGGATGGCAGGAACCAGCTCATGCCCAGTGCTCAGTCAGTACCCCTCCAACCCCTGCTGTGCTGCTGGGCTGCATGGCTCTCTGTCTGTCTCCCCCACTCAGGCCTCGGGGACTCACTCTGTCCCCTGGAGGAGCCTTTTCATATTTGTCTGCTGAGAATTACATTTTTGTCCCAGGGCTCAGGGGAAGCTTCTGTCACCTGTGCCTCAGAAAGTTCTGGAACCAAGCCCAGCCCATTCGCTCTGTTCATTGGAATTTTGATCTGAAGATCAAAATTCCAATGCAGGTATTGCTTCAGAACATACTCGTACACCCGTATCTGTACATACCCACACAGTATGTGATTGCTTCCTCTTTAAACTGCTCTCATATTAACACACTACTCTTCCGTGATGTGAGCAGGATGGGGCTGGAGGGATTGGAAAAGCCTCACAAAGTTGGAAAGTTCAGGTCCAGAAAGTACAAATCCAGACCAAGGTTTTATTTCAACCAACCAGTTGGGTACTCCGTGACTCTAACTCTTTATACTCAAGTGGTTGGTTGAAATACAACCTTGACCTGTATTTCTACTTTTTGGAACTGACCTTTCCAACTCTGAATCCCAGTGATGATACCATCATCTTAATACTGTATGGGGTTTCTTTCTTGGAGCTGTGATTTAAAGAATCCTTATTTCAGAGAAGGAGAGCTCACTGGCTGGCCAGCTCAGGGACTGAGCAGGAACCAGTCACTGGAAGACTGAACATGGACAGCCAAATCAATTTTTCAAACACTTATTCTCCAATTGATTTTTTTTTAATCAACAGTAATTGCCCAGGACTGCCACAAATCCTATTAGAGGAACCATCCACTCCAATAGACACGGTGTCATGCCTGCACATTTTGTTTACTTCCTTGTGTTTTATTTTTGGGTTTCACAGCTTAGCTTCAGGGAAAAGAAGCTCTTATGCTCCTTGATGAATTATATCTTAGCAGATTGAAAATATATATCTTTTCTCCCTACAAAAGTAGGAAATATTGGTATAACCATAAAATATACCATTCAGCCTTCAGTTGCTTTCCCCTGGGCAATTTCCTTCAAATCTGGCTAAATAATTCATGAGCCAGGGACTAGCATTGTGTGCGCTGCTTCAAAGGTCAGGTTTTGGAACTGCGTATAAACAATGAATTGTCAAAGTAAAGTACAGGTACCAAAAGTCTGTCAATATTAGTTGGGATGCTTTAAGGAGTAGACATTCCTAAATACAAAAACATAATATATTGACGTCTCTCCAATTTGACTAGAATAAAAGATAAATGTTCTAACACAATTAAAAATTACTCGTCTTAGTTTTTTCATGAGAAGGGGGGTGTGGATCTGTTCCATAAGTGGCGAGTTCTGTGAGTTATGTTAGTCAAAGTGGGTGTGGTTTTGTTCTGTGGCGAGAGGCTTGGGTATGCGGAGTGGGCGTGTCCTGCACTGTGAGGGGTGGGGCCTGTGTGTCTCGTCTGGCTTTGTATGCCGTTGCTTCCAGCTCAGCGTCACACTTCCTGCCGCAGTCACACTGAGGTGTTGGATATCCGCTCCCTCTGAGGGCCATCTGCTCCTACCCTGTGCCCACAAGCTGTCCTTATTTGTCTGATAGGGTATATGCAGAGATGCATTTAGTATTTATACGTGTATGACGTGCTTGCTTGAATCTATTGAGTGTTCTTAGGTCTTGTAGTGTGTGGTACTACAATACTACTTCCCAGAATTCACTGCTAGTGTAGCATGGTTGGTTATTTAGAAATGTTGAGAGGGACTTATCTGCAGCAACGCCCATGAGTAGGTAAATCTGGGCTCTCAGCCTGAGAAGCACTTGCCAGCTCAGCGTCTGTTTGTACACTTGTTGTCGTCCTTTTCCTCTCAGACATGGAGCTTGAAAACCAGGGTGTCCAAGTGAATGCTGAACAGGTGGCAAAGAACAAGAACCCAACATGGAGAAGGAACATGGATGCATTCGCAGCGTAGCAGGGTGTCAGGCATTCTGGGATGCGTCTGGAGTCAAAGTTCATTTGACCGTATCCACACTGACACCCCTGTGACCTCTTCAAGCTTGTCTCACTCCAGTCTAGCCAGAAAAATTCGCTCACTGTTAGATCCCTCTCCAATTTGGGATTGTGGCGGCCTGATGCCTACCTAGATAGCACAGGGCGTTTATCAGGCTGGATGTACCTCTTCACAGCTCTTCTGCAGAAATTCCCAGAGATGCTGGGTGCTCATGGGTTTCTTTGCTTTGACTCATCTGTCCAGTTCGTCCCACAGAAGTTCTGCAGGATTGAGGTTTGGAGCCTGGGCAGGCCAGTTGAGTGGTTCTTCAATTTCTTTCTTCAATAGATAGTTCTTTTCTGATTTTGAGGCGTGTTTTTGGGTTGTTGTTTTCATAAAGACTGAAGGACTGCCCGATCGCCCATATCCTTCAGGGAGTAGCATGTCTTTGAAGGACCTTCGGATATTCAGGCTGGTTCCGGTTGCCTTGGATTTAGTGATGAACTCTCTCACTAGGAAAGGAACTCCATTCCGTGATGCTGCCTCCTCCACGCTTGACAGTGGGAACCACAGATGCCGAGCTCATTCACTCACCCACTTCTGCATCCTACATGGTGACTGAACCTGAATATTTTGACTCAGTGTTCCATTGAACCAACTTTCCATCCTGTTAACAGACAGTGTATATAGTTCAAAACACATAGAGCTACTTTTTCTCAAAGTTTGCTTGGTATCGCTTGGCTTTTTTCAAATTGGTTCTTTTAATCCCTTTTTCATTTAACCATTACTGGTTATATTCGTTATATAATGACTTTTAAAAATTTATACATTAGTCTATATGATTAAAATATCAATATCTTTAAATTATTCATATATTTGTTTAATTACTTTTTATTTCTTGCACCATTTTGACATCAACAATTTTGTGTACAAGGTTGTGGCCGGATAGTGTTACTGTACATACAACATGGAGGTGCAAGAAAAAAAAAATGTGTAAAAGGGAATTTCCTCGACAATAAAACGACTAAAACATGAACGCAGCAAAGCATCATAAATGAGCGACAAAACAGACAACAGAGGTACCACCCGGCCTCAGCCACTCTCTGCTCTGCTGGCAGTAAGAGAACAGAGAACAATATCAGCTGTGTTGACCGTTCACATCCAGCATGGAGTGTTTCCAGGGTTAGTCCCTAATCCCTGGGCTTCTGATGCTAAACTGTCCTTAGGGTTCATCCTCATCCTACTTCACAGACTGCTTTACAGATCTGTCGATGGAGCTAAACTCTCCAACAGCAGTGAACATCTCTGGGAGCTTACACCTTATCAGTATCATTGACGCCATTGTGCTCTAATGGAATTTGTTTCAGCTGTGGGAACATGCCCCCAGTGCGCTTGCATCTGGGAATCCAGCTGTAACAGTGCTGGTCACGGTGAGTTCTGCGCTTAGCAGCAGACCTGTTAAAAGCAGCTGCTTGAGTAATTAGTAAGCCGTTATTTTCTTTAAACTAACAGGAGACGGAAAATAAACAAACTCCTGGCCTAAGACCTACTTTTTCATTCGCGAGAACACGCTGGAGCTCTAAACGACTGTCTGTGCCCCCGGCTAGGTGAACGATGCTCGGCCCTCACTACTCCGTTGGCCGCAGAGCCAGTCACCCTCGGACAGGGCTGAGTAGGCCGTAACGGCACAGCGGCTGCATGGGTGAAGAACCCGGAGCCTGAAATACCTTCAGAGTGCAGGAGTGGCCAGGATGCAGTGTGTCACCTCCGAAATGTCTCTCAATGCCTCCATTTGTATTCATGAAGTGGTTGGGGCTGAAGAGGTTAGAGTTATCTAGACAGCGTGTTTAATGGGAGAGTTTCAAAGGAATTCAGGGCAAAGAAAGTTTCAGAACGTTAATGATATGTTATACAACAGCGGATCATTATTAGCATTATAATACTAGAATTACTACTACTAGTATTAAACAGAGTTTTTTTTTTTCCCATGGTAGAGCTTTTCTTATTAGCAAGATAATAATCAACAGTACAATGTTGTACAATGTTGTTATTCAGGACAGTAATAAGCTAATGATACAACAGCTGTGCTTGTTAGGGCAGTAAGGGATGAGAGACAGACTGCACCAGGTAATGTTGTGTTCCATTCGAACTCCTAAATCGGACATTCCGAGTTCCTAGTTGAATATTTCTACTGGAACCCCCGCCCCCCAGAGTTGGAATTCCTACTCAGAAAGTCAGAGGAATCGACACAATTCCGATCTCAGAATTCAAGATGGCCGCACTCTTCATCAACAGAAGTTAAAGCTGTAGTTTTGTACTGGTTATTAGCACTTACATCTTATTTGTGACTATTAAATCGGTCGTACACACAGTACTGTCCAACCACTATCTGTGGACGTGTTGCTACGGTGTTTTTATGTGCAAATTACTGTGAAATGTGTTGTTATCGACTGATATTACTAACAATGGCTAACAGTTAACCAGGCTAGAACTGGGGTCTGTTCCGGAAAGCAGGATTTCTTGCTTAGCTGGATAACTTGTTGGATTTATGGTAGCCTGGGCTAAATGTAAGTGAATGAAGATTAAGGCCATTTAAACTGGGATAAATTAAATGCGACAAGTTATCAGGCTGAGCAAGAAATCTTGCTGTTTGAAACAGCACCCTGGTATTGCTAAATGACTTTTAGACTTGCTGTACTGAAACGCAGTTACCTCGGGTGTGATGTCATTCCCAGTTCCGACTTCCGACCTCCGAGGTAAATGGAACACAGCATTAGTATAATATGATATATGATGTTGCCCTGCACCACAAGGGGGCGAGCAGCACCATGCCGGTTGGCAGTAACCGTGGTTCCCTCATCGTCGGCCACAAGGAGAGCCAGTGGGGCCTGACTGGCAACTAATGATTGCCCCAACCAGGAGGGGGCAGCCTTCCCTCGGAGGCCTTAAAGTGAAGGACTGTAGGGGAAGAGAATAGGAGGCCAGTCATGCATGTCCACTTTATGCTATGGGAGGATGACCACTCTGAAGGGGGCGCTACTGTCCCCTTGCCCCTCCCCCCATTTACAGCTGAAATACCCCTGCTCCGAGAAATTTTTTGATTCATAAAATTTTGTAAGTAGTACTTTTTAAATAAGTATTCACCAGGGACGTTTCTAGCTACTGAGAAAAATCTGGGGCTAAGTGAAATTTACCTGGGACTTGTTTTTTTTTGAAGGAAGATTGGCATTGGGGGTAAATACTCAGGGTCTAGGGGTAAAATACAATGACGCCCGTGGTATTCCTTATTAGCAGAGGAATGCCCATCCATCTTATCCAACCACATGTCCTATTCAGGGTCATGGAGGGACAGGAGCCTATCCCAGGATGGGGTGCTGGGCATATTTTCTCTCTTTCACTCACTCACACACAACTCCAATTAACCTCAGCATGTTTGTGGACTGTGGGGGGGAAAACTGGAGTACCTGGAGGAAACCCCACGACGACATGGGGAAAACATGCAAACTCCACACACATGGAGCCACGGCAGAGACTCAAACCCTGGTTCCTGAAGCTTGAGGCGACGGTGCTCATCATTAATCCACCATGCCGTCCCCTAGCAGGAGAATGATTTAGTACATTTGTGGATTATATAATAGGTTTGTTTGAAGTTCTGAAATGGGGTGCGTATAACTGACTGTTGGTCAGATCTGCTGGTGTCCGAATCTGATGACTTCATTTGGCATCAGGATGTCGGGGTTGGGGGTGGGGGGGCCTGAGCACCATCTGGAAAGCAGACACCCTCCCCAAAACACAGTGGTCTCTCTGGCTACCAGCTAGCAGTGCCAATCGTGCCTGAAAACACGTGACTGCATGAGAGCAGAATGTAAGCGTGATACGTGAGCGGCTCTTGCAGCATGTATTCTGAATGCCCCCCCCCCCGTGGCATTTATGGACGCTTGTCCATTCTAAAGTACGATCTCCCCCGTAGGGGAGAGGCCCGTGCAGCCCGTCTCTGTCCTCCGCTTTTCTGTCCTGAGCCCTTAATGTCACCTTTGCTCTGAGTGTTTCTGGCATCTTGCCTGTCTCCCCAGCCATGTGCCTCACAGCTTACAGGAATTTGTTTCTAATTTAAAAAAAAAAAAACAACAGCGTAGGTGCAGGATATGAAGCCTTGTCTGCTTGTCACAGCCATCCCGTGCCCCGGAATATTCGGTGACAGACTGTGCACGCGGCTTCTTCTGGCTGCGAGTCACAAAGCGGCTACCCGCTAACTCAGCTTGCAGCCAGAATGTTACATTTCCAGTACGACACTCAGCCAAGTCACTTACACAGAGACAAAATACATTGTCCCCTGCTATTTAATGCTCACAGTCATATTGCAGATGTTCAGTCTTTTAAATACATCCATCTATGCATGCATCTTCCATAATTGCTCTTTCAGTGCAGGGTTGCCATGTGCCTAACTTGGGAAACATTGGGCCAAACTAGCTACATGATCTACCGGGGTGTTTGAAAGGCTTACACTTTCAAACAGTAAATGACAGCAAATGTTTAAGATCCGTTACGTATATCGCTGGTTACTTCCTGTGCTGAAGTCATGGATAAACTTCCATGTAATGAACACTAGTTAACCAAGGGTGTTAATGTTACATATCAGTTTCAGTGGCGGCTGGTGGCTAAAAAAGTTGAGGAGGTAAGAAGATTTTACAATGTTACAATAGTGTTTCCATAGAGAAAATGTGTATTTTTAAATGACAATAAAACATTTTAGTAATAAGTTATCTCAGTTACTTATTTTATCATTATAAAAATATGAAGCTTTACCTCTTCTCCTTCTACGGACCAGCCACCTCTGAAGAGGTTTAGCTAAATACTACACCATTCATTAAGGAGAAGATTTTAAACCCAATGCAAAATTTCAAATGTCAATAATTAGGCTCTCCGGAGTATCTAATTGAGCTATACTGAGGTGTGAATCTATGATGTTCATACCAGTGCTGTGTCTGTATTTTGTGTAAAATGAGTGTGACCACTGGCCCAGTTACACCCTATAGGAAGTGCTGCAGGAATATGGGCCACTGGAACCAGCACTGTGAGCTCTTCCGTCCCAGCATGAATGTAGTAAGACCCACGTCCATGTACTTGGCAAGAAGTCAAGGCTGTTTATAGTGAGCCGTGGCCTCTGGCAAGGGCGCCTCTTGTCTTCACTCCTGTTTGTGATTTTCGTAGACAGGATATTAACACAAATGCCTGGAAGCATGTCCAGTTGTGTGTGTGTGTGTGGGGGGGGAGGTTATAGGTCACATCCCTGCTATTTGTGGATGATGATGTTCCTTTGACCTCATATGACCAAGACCTCGAACTTGAACCATTTGTTGCCAAGTAAGTAGCAGCAGGCCCATACCTCCAAATCAGAAGCTCTGGTGCCCTCTTGGAGAAGACTGGATTGCTCCTTTCGGGTGAAGGGGAGAGTTTGCCCTTAGTGAAGGAGTTTAAATACCTCAAGATCTTTTTTCTGAGTGATGGGAAAATGGAAAGTGACATTGACAGATAGGTCAAAGGTCTGTGGTGTGGAGCTAATATTTCAGACGAGGCTTGCAGGTTAATGGTCAGTCTATGTCCCAATCCACTCCTGTGGTCATGAGCTGTGGGTACTGACCAGAAGGACAAGGGCATGAGGACAAGTGGCTGAAATTAGGTTTCTCCGCAGGGTTGCAAGACAGTGTGTGACAGGGTGAGGAGTTTGGAGATTTGGAGGACCTTGAAATAGATAGGAGCCAGCTGAGGTGGTGCAGATATCATACAGGGATGCTACCTGGTGAGCTACCAAGGGAGATGTTTCAGGCCCAGACTCTATCCCTCAGTTGGCTTGGGAATGTTTGGAGATACCCCCAGAAGGACTGTAGCCATGTTAAGGCAGGTCTGCTGTCACCTGTTACATGTGCTGCTGCCATGATTTGCATATGAATGAATGGGAACTGAGTTTTTCAGCTTTCATTATGTATTAGTGTACATCTTCATATAATTGTAAAATTTATAGAGATTCTATGTATTTTGTCCCTAAAATACAAATGATACTATACTGAGTTCCCACTGATTGGCATGTATAGCAGGATTTGTGGGCTATGGAAGATGATGGCTGGGTGGATGGATGGATGGTTGGATTAACAATGGGAGATAGATCTCATGAAACTAGATTCTAGGCCCAGTAGGGAAACATGAAAGACTGAGGAATACCTGAAGCTGAGTAGAAGGAAGCCGTTTTAGCCTGGCTGGCGACCATCATTAAAAGTTGGTCTGTGTTCATCCCTGGCTGGGCTGCTGTGTTCAGGAGGGGCAATGTGAACACCAACACAAGAGACAGGAGAATTTCTGCCAAGGCACTTTGGGGATAGAGAGCAGAGGGGGAGGGAGGGAGGGAGGGAGACAGAGAGAGGTACCAATGTCCCAGTGGAAATGGACCCGGGGATCAGTGTGTTACGATCGGCAGCCAAACCAGGCTGGTCTGGGTATGAGCACAAAGCCGGTGTGGATGACTACAGTATAAAGCCCTAATTCCTTATCCTCAGACTGTGGCTGACCAATCTCACCAAGCCATTGTCTCCTATCACCCACGCCATGTCTAACGGGTCAAGGAGATTTCTGACAAGCTCCTGAGACCTGGGGGCCGGGCCAAGCCTGAATCACCTCTGCTTGACAAGGCACCACTCAGCATTGCTGTGGAATGTACCTCCAACCACACACAGCCAGAGGATAAGGACATGTGGAGACGTTTATTCAGGTGCCACAAGGAAACTGCTTATGGCACAGCAATTTAATTGGGGCCCTTAGACATTCTAGTGGTAGTAGTAGGCAGTATATTGTGTAGTAATATGACTAAGACATGTACTGGGGCACTGGGGCAGTGGCCCCGGCTGAAAGCTGATTGGCCCCAGAGTCCCCTTTCCCCTGTCACTCACTGATTTAAAACATCATTGGCTAATGATAAGGTCGGCCCCCCAGTATGAGTTATGGTCTTTTGTGCCCCCACCTTAAAAAAACCTAGAATCGCCCATGACGATGATAATGATGATTATTGGTATTGCTGTTATTCTTCTTCTTCTTCTTCTTCTTCTTCTTCTTATTATTATTATTATTTTATTTTTTTTTTTTTTAGTAGTAGTAGTAGTAGTAGCATTTTAAAATAATTTCACCAATATAACAGAACTGGTGTTATACAAATGTATGGAGAGTAGGTCTTGAACCTGCTGTGGGCTAGTGCTTTTAGTTCTGTTTAGTTTTTCTTCCAGAATCAGGCTGCAACTATGAAGTATCAACCAAGACAGCCGGGTAGTTCTCTGTTGCCTTAATCCCGGAGGAGGAGCATTAGACACAACAATGTTTATTAACTGTAAGCTGTTGCTATCTATGAGCATCGATATCAGAAATCCCGAGGGTTGGATGGTCTGGCTGACCTGATGGAGAGGGAGCATCTTATTGACTGGATTGGCGCCTGATCTGGCCCAGGGCATTGTGGGAACAGTCCGAGTGCTCCACTTCAACGGCGCTCAGACTCATTGCAAATGCATGTCTGTAGAGATCATTTATTCATTCAACCATGAGTTTAGACCAATTGTTAATAATGGGAGAAAACGTGATACGGTGTTTTCCACTGTATAATGGAGACAGTGGGTCTCAGCTTTTTGCTTTGCTTGACCTTTTGCCCCAGCAGCCATGCCCCACTGCCTTATTGTGGTTAGGTGCTTCTGTACAACAGCGGCCTCTACTGACCAGCTCAAAAATGGCCAAATTCTGATTTCTCCATTCATTATGCATTATTTATTACTTGATGAAGCTATATAATTACCAAGCTGCAAAGTGATTTTTATTTCTGTTTAATTGTGCATTTAAATTACACTTGTAGTATTAAATTGCACTGTTGTAGCTGACATTTCTTACTGCTGATAACTTTAAACTGCAAAACTATATTAGCTCGATCAGTCAGTAATTAAACAGCGCTTTCAAAGCCCTGGTTCTGTCTATGTGCCGACAGGTCCAACTGGCTGAAACCGTGCTGTGGCTGGAAGACAAGTCTCTGGCAAATCTTTCTGCTCAGCGTTGGATTCAATTGTGTCCTGGTGGCCTGTGTCGTGCTAGTGGTGCTGCTGCTGGCCTTGGAGCTCTTAATAGATACCAAACTCCTTCAGTGTGAGTGGCTGTACACTGACACAATGATCCTCTGCACTGTATCTGTACACTGACACAATGATCCTCTGCACTGTATCTGTACACTGACACAATGATCCTCTGCACTGTATCTGTACACT
>JAODLC010000021.1:8676525-8692839 GCA_026781145.1 Hippopotamyrus pictus
ACTCATTTCCTCCCAGGAAGCGGCGCCACTGCCAAGTAGGAGGGGCTATTTTAAAGACGCTAAACACTCGCCGTTCCTCACACGCCACGGGAAAGCTGGTCCAAACGGAACGGCATCACTGGCTCTGGCTGGTCCGGGGGGGCCATCGCATGCTCGCAGCTGACACTAATTCCCCTGATACATCATTCATGACATTAAACTGCCCATTAAGTGTATTTCAGGAGGCTGGAACTCCCCTAATGTGTGGGAAACGGCAGCGGGACCATCCCCCGGCAGCCGGATAATGGAAAACAAACCTTTTTAGTCTTATTAGATCGGAGGGTAACTGGATAATGGCCAGTCTTTGGAGAGTAGTACAGGTGCCTTAAAGGTGGGCTTTAAATGCACATTACAGACACAAGCTTTTTTTTTTATTATTTATTTCTCACGGATTCCATCGCATAAACCAGAAAACTAATCTGAATACATCACTAACCTCAAAAAAATACATATATGCAATTTTTTTTTCTTAAGCTCTGGTGTTTGTTGACCTTCTAATAAACCGACGTGACTAATGTCTCTTGTTTAGGACCATTTCATACAGGCAGATCCCGGGTTACGAATGTCCGACTCGGAGAGAAGTCGTACTAATGAACGGGCTGCCATAAAGCCTATTATAGTAAAACTTCAGGGTAAATACAATGGTTTGTAATAACGAATGCACACACTACTTTGTGAAGCTCGTGAAAACATTGTGTGGCTTCAGTGGTTGGTCGGCTAGAGGTGCAGTACATTACTGTAGGTAGTTACTTTTATTATTACCGTGTAAATAATAATATCATGTACTGTATTATTATTTATCTGACTTAACGACATATTCAACTTAATGACAGACTTAGGGAACAGATCTTGCTCGTATCTTGGGGACTGCCTGTATTGGTAGAACAACAAACAGTTACTTACTGGAGCTACGATCTTGCCGGTCTGTCCAACCTGCAGGTCATTGGGGACGAAGCCAGCGTCTACAGCTGCTCTGGAGGCTCCGACTGCAAACACACACAAACACACACATCTATTATCTGTATCTATTCCAGTTCTTACTGCTCTTTGCCGCGTACAGTACGGCTCCTGTGCCGATGCCAATGCATACTTGCTACAGGCATTTGACTGGAAGCGGAGTCGGGCGTCCACACTCTGACAGCTGTATTCTTGTAATGTGCTGTTCGCCCCAATTGCACATCACTTTGGACAAAAGCGTGTGCTAAAGAAATGTAAAATGTACAGGGAAGAACAAATAATAAAAATGTGTATGAATATATCTGTATCAGAGAGCTAAGGAGGAGCTCAGCTTCATCACAGCTTAATCCTTCTATTAAGGGCCTCCAGGTCTTTGACAGAGGTGGTGGAAATCAGCGTTGCAGTCTTTCTGCAAAGTTTCAGTGATGTTTACATCAGTTGACCAGCTAGGCCATGGAAGGTGATGCTACTTCTTGGTGCTCTTGAAGCCACTCTTGAATTTGTTTTGCGGTGAGTATGGGGACGTTAACATCTTAGAATATGGAAACCCAGTATTAATGTCCACTGGACATTATATAGCCATGCAGTGCAGCCATCAGATGTGGTGACTCCCATGAGGTGCCTGCCCAGACCATTAAGAATCCTCACCACCTTTAAGAGCTGCCAACAGACACTGCTGCTTGAAGGCATCCTTCTACTTTCTCCAAATAAACAAAAAAATGTGACTCATGAGACTATATTAGTTTTTCCATTGATCAGAGGCCCAGGTCCTGTATCACTGTACCTTTGATATAAATGGTTTCCAAACAGGCGCCAAGAGACAAATGCCAGCTTAGTGGAACAGGCTGCTGAAGATAGAGTGCTGATTCCATACTGGGGTAATTTATGACACCACGCTTTTGTGGTGTTAAGTGCCTCTCTCTCCCAGGGATCGCGGCTTTCTGCTCTGGGCAGCTTAACATAGGCTACTCATTCATGGTATTTGACACAGTTTCCCTTGAAAAATGTAATAATTTTTCAGTTTTTGTGACCAATACCTCTGCCCACCTACTCACCATCCTCAATCTGAAAGCTCACACAAAGTGGTAAAGCTACCCAGTCATGCCTTTGTCTCTGTAATTATGTTCTTGTTACTTCAAAGTTATTTAGGTACCCTGGTCTCTCTCAGGTCCCCCCTTGCCCCCGCACCCCTCACCGGCAGCGTTCATCTTGTCCGCCAGGTCATACAGTAGCTTGAAGTTCTCCCCACTCTTCAGGCCCCGCCCTACAAGGGCAGACAGTAGCAGTAGTCATGTGATTGCATCCCGCACAGATATGACAGTTGAGGCTGTGTGATTCTGTAAGCGCCGGATGGCCTTCCTACCTCCAGAAACCACCACCTTGGCGCTGGTCAGCTCTGGACGGTCGCTCTTGCTCAGGTTCTGCTCCAACCACTGCGAGACCCCGACAGCGGCTGAGGGGGGGGCTGTGATGTATATCGTAGACACACCCTGATTACTATCAGGAGAGCGAGTGCTGCTTAGAACTGGTACAGCCGCAGGTGAGAGAGCGAGATCAGTGAGGGGTGGCAGGGGTGCGTGGTGGGCCAGGAGGTAGTACACCCCCAGATGGCATAGGAAGATGACTGAGGGAAGGGGGAGTTAGAGGAGGAGAGCAAGATCACTACAGGGGTGGGGGGGGGGGACAGACACTATACCTTCCTCCTTGGCAGCAATCCCACCCTCCAGCAGAGCGGCCTCAAAGGACGTCGCCCTGACGGTGAAGACCTTCACGCTCTCGTTGCACTTGACTGTGCTGAGGGCATTCCCTGTGGCATGGAGAACAATCAGGGAGTCGCCGTCACGCAGGACGACCGATAGCGTGTTGTTCATCTGCAGTACCGATCCAGTGGCTCCAGCCACTGACAGAACCATTTATCAGGTGGCCAGACCAGTACGGAAGAGCCATGACCACTCAAAGACACGTCCTGCGAAGCTACTAACACTAATGCCAAGTCGATATTTAACCAGCCAAATGCGTTTCATCAAGCTTCGGCTTAAATGTGCCTGTAAGACTGATTTACACTAACCAGGAGGTAGAAATGTCAATAAACACTGTGTACACACTGCTAAACTCATTCAGCAAATGGCTCCAGGCTGATCTCCATTCAGGCTCCAGTTGCGCTGCTTCACAGTAAGTGTTTATATGCATTAACCTGCCTAAACTGCACGGATACGCGGAGCCTTGCAGGCGGGGCGGGTGCTGGCCGAGCCGCACGCTTCTCCTCTCTGTCGGCAGGGGAAACCCAACAGCGCCAGCGGGAAGCTATTCACCTGCGTAAATGGTTCTGACAAACGTGTCTGGCGACTTGACCTCGATGATGTCAGAGACCGGGGCCACGTCCAGCTTGGCGGCAATCCTGGGGAGAAGATTCTGTACAGACAGGCAGGAAGACACACAGACAGCCAGGCGCACACATGCGGGCAGACAAGACAGGCACACAGGCAGACAGACAGGCACATGGGCATGCAGATATACAGACAGGCAGACACGCAGACAGACAGGCGCACACATGCAGGCAGACAAGACAGGCACACAGGCAGACAGACAGGCACATGGGCATGCAGATATACAGACAGGCAGACACACAGACAGCCAGGCAGGCAAACAGGAACACAGACAGAGAGGTAGGCAAAAAGACAGACAGATTCACATTAGATAAATCACACAGTAGTGCAACACTGAACAAGCAGCGCTCATAGCTTTACAGTACTACTGTTTATAGACATTTAGAGGCCCTGAGGAAAAGCAGAGGAATAAAACAAAGCTGATGGGCAGGAAACTGTGATTCTTAAAAACATTGCGATCAAAAATGCAGCCTCAATAAAACATGGACACGAACGGGCGGGCACTAATGAAAACTGGGCCCTGACAAACGATAGAGGGTCGCTTTCTGTCCATAAAACGAAACGGAATCTGCCCGATTAAGGAGCGCCATGCCCAGTGCATTCAGCTCCCTGGGAAACTCCAGACAGACATCCTGCTGCAGTCGATAGCTACTGGGTCATAATACACATTATACTATTTAATGCACTGTAATTCGATTTTAATGCCATTAAATCAGGTGCCTGACAGTTCTATGCCAGAATGACAGATTACAAAAACCTGTAATTGAAGCTAGTGGTCCAGTGACTGTATGGGGAGGGTTAGACACACAGCATTTGTGTGCTTTTAACTGAGCACAGACTACATTAAAAGATGCAGGTCTGGGAGGAAGGGGCGGCAATCCTGATTTCTGATTCAGACATGAACAGGTCAGGCTCTGCTTTTAGAAGAACATGAGTCTGACTGGCATGTCATTCTGGGCGCCCATGCAGGTCTCCAGCTAGGATTCCCGAAAAAAGCGAGGATGTCAGCCGCCTGCTCTCATCAGCCAAATGTACATATTATACTGGCAACACAGAGAAACTGAAGATAATTAAACTGCTGTTAAGCCAACAAAGGCAGGTCCCATCAAAGCACATTGTTCAGTAAAGAGCTGATGTTAGAGTCATCTGTTCTGGAGCTGAACGTGCTAGGACAGGGTTCACTGTATTTACTGCGCGGAAATTAGAGACTGCAACACTGAGTGCAGTAGTTACCTTTCAACAAATGAGTAATAAAAGCTTTAACCCCCCAGGGGATCTCAGAAATTGTCTAATAAAGGAAATAAGTCATTCAGCAGCACAAGACAGACCATCATGCCCCTTGTCACTCAAAGGCCGTGACCGTCCAACCTTTAAAGACAGACAGCAGAGGGCTCTCTTAAAGGGCTGGGTCACAGACAGAGCAGTATGACTCCGCCTACCTTCCCGAAGGCTGAGGCTCCAGCACATATGTGTGTGAACTTGAACTGCTGTTGGCTTGCCAGGACCAGGGGGGTCAACTCCTCTGCGAAGCAGCAGAAAAGCCTTGAGTGAGTCTGACACACAGGACTCGCCCCCCCCCCCCATGACTAACACAAATTCTCAGGAACCACTAAGACACTCATCACTTTAAATAAAGCATTTCCATGTCAAACATATTTATTAAGAGACTGCTGCAGTGACACAGCGCTCCCTATAATTAAGCCAAGATGGCATCGCCAAACGGAATGGATGCACCGTTCACCTGGCAGCAGGCCTTTGTACGCATCATGCTGGGCCACCAGCACCTTCATCACACCCTGGACTTTAGTGAGCTCTTCAGCAACCTGTTAACAGACCAAACTTCTGAAACTCTGAAGAACGTCCTTAAGAGCACACACTAAACAAGCATGCCAAAACATTCATACCAAGGCATCAATCACTCTTTTTCTGGTTAGGGGGCAGCACAGGGAACCAGGCAACAACATAGGGTGGATGAGATGCCAGTCCATCACAAGGCACATATACAAACCCACTTAACCGCAAAATCATAATCAACACAGAGAGACCAATTAGGTTCATTATAACTTAAATATAACTGCATGTTTGACAATGTTTTGTATATAAGAGCAGATACTAATTTAGAGGAAGAGGAAGGTTACATGCACCCACCTTGGCACAGTTTGTTCCAGCCACCAGACAGGTCACCTCCCCACCCAGTTTCTTAGCAGCAGTGATGGCGTTTAGTGTGATGGGAGTCAGCTTGTCACTGTCATGCTCAGCCACCACTAGGGTGCTCTGGAGCCTCCGGATGAGGCCTGACTGCAAAGGAAATACACCCTTCAAGTTCATGTTAGAAGTGTGACTATCTAGTAACCTAAAGGCAGGACTGTCTAACTGAAGATGTTATATTAGGACTTAACAAAAAAGAATCATGTTAAACAAATATTACTTCACGCTCTCCTTTGTTTCTTGACATTCAACTACAAAGCGCATAAAACAGACACGCACAATATACTGATCGCAGCCCATATTCTTTAAAAATCCTGATATCAGTTTCCAGGGCATAAACCGGTCCGTGGACATTAAAATGTTGGGAAGCCCTATATTAGACGACCAGCCTTTTCCCACAGTGGAGGACGAGGGATTTTGTCAGCTCACTCCCCAATCTGAAGAAATAAGGGAAGCCACCCTGGGTCTTCAACCATAAAAACTTGTCGAGGTTGGGAAAGGAGGGGATCGATCATGCAGTCCAAAAATATGGAACAAATTGCATCCCTTATTGGTTAAAAATGGGACAAAAGGTTAGATTTTACATGGGACAGGTGGCAATTCAACTTAGCAGCAGTCTCAAAGTACAGGCCCGAGAGAAGTTTTAATTCATTATTAAAAATGAACTGCTAACCTATCTTTTCCGTTCCATGGGATAAAAACTACGTACCGACCTTCCACTAGCGAGTTTCATTACCAGCTTCCCCCCCGGCCAGCAAGTGACTTGGAGGTTATTGGTCAAAATTTCTTTCAATGTAGCACTAATATAAAATCTTAAAGTTGTAGTAATCTGGGGATAGGTGGTCCTCTATGTATAAAAAAACTAAAATTAAACTTAAAAAAATTAAATACTAAATTCAAGAAATTCAAGGCGATACCTCCTGTTTGCCATTACTAGTTTATTGGTGTGTCAAAACTGATTTGGCAGACAAAACAACTTTAGATTTGTGTATAAGCCATAGAACTGCAATTGACAGAATGTGCACTGCAGCACGATAACAGATCATGGAGACATTTTAATCGTTCATGATCCAATATTATCAGTTCATTGAGAGATGATCTTCTACATACCTTGGTTGTAATGAGTGGTTATTTGAGTTACTGTCGCCTTACTATCAACTTAAACCAGCCTGGCCATTCTTCTCTGACCTCTGAAGGTATTTTCCCCCAGGAAAACGCTGCCCTCTGGATGTTTTTTTTTTTTTTTTTTTCCTTTTTTGTCCCATTCTCTGTAAACCCTGGGGATGGGGTGTGCATGAAAATGCCACGAGATAAGTAATTTCTGAAATACTCATACCAGTCCATCTGGCCCCAACAACCATGCCACATTCAAAGTGACTTAAATCACCTCTCATCCCCATTCTGGTGCTCGACATGAACATTAACTGAAGCTCCTTACCTGCATCTGCATGATTTTATACATTGTGCTGCTGACAAATGATTGGCTGATTACATATTTGCTTCAACAAGCAGCAGAACAGATGTAACTAATAAATTGGCCAGTGAATGTCTGTATGTGTCTCTCAAAGGAACACAAGATAGGATTTGCAAAGAGAAACTTTCCAAAGTACATGTGCAAATGGGAAATAAAGGATCATTTCACCAACTGTATAATTAGAACAATTTAGGAGAAAAAAAAACACGAACTGCCAAACAAAGGCTTTACAATTAACTAATATTAAAGTCAGCTTCTTCAAAAACAATTTCGGGTGATGATTGACTGACTGATAAGACTGCATTTTTATTGCTTTTTTCTGTTAAGTTGAATCAATAGGCCATTTTGTTCGCATACAAAGGGTCATATCCACGTTTCGCAAACTGCCACATAGATAATTCGTCCATAACATCGCTTCAAGTTTCGTAACAGGGCGACAAACCGCAATGAACAATACTGCGAATAAATAACCAATAGCAGCTAGGTGCATGTGTTACCTTAAATGTGTCAGCAGCATGCAAAGTCCAGTTTACAGTGTCAAAGCTTGCGGTAACAAATCCATTACTTATATGAGTGGTGTTGACAACCATGAGTCTCTAAAACACATATTATTAAAATAGTGCAATAAAACCGCTGAAGATAATGCCCTAGACCCTGGGCAACTGAATAAAACGTATAATCACGAAACAGTGGGAAAAGCGAATAACCGAACGTGCGTGGCAGCCTTGACCTTCTGCAGATGACCAACTGTATGTATTCCGGCTGTCCGTCTGTCTTTATGTTTTGTAAACAATATATACGAAAACTACCGACATTATTAACGACAGCGGTGAGGAAATTTACAAATGAACGTAGGAATTCATTTTGGCGCTTACCAAGTGCCTGAAATTTACTTGTTTAACGGCCTTAAACATTTCTTCGCTGTAGATACTGCTGCCCTCCGGTAAAGGTTGGAACCCGGAGTTTCGTGTTCTCGCGAGAATAAAACGGACTACACGTACTTCCGTTCAATGCAGAAAAACTTTATTAGAGTGAATAATTCAGCTTGAGCAGCGGAGTCTGGAATGTCCAAATGTAGTGCGTTATGTATGAGAGTAGAACCGCAAATTTTAGTAAGGCTTTGCTTAGTCGATTTACGTAATTTCTTGTGATGAATAGAAGTGCAAAGTCTGCACACACTGATTTTTGGGGAATTTCGTAGACTTTTTATTTTTTTTATTACAGTTAGGCTATGTGGCGTTTTGTCCAAAACAACTTAGAGAGGAAAGGGTGACAATTTATATGTGCTTCCTGGGTTTTGAACCCATAATCTTTAGTGTTGTCAGTTCCATGCTCGACTTGTTATGGTACAGGAGCGTATTTGCAATTGGCTTTATTTAAGTGAAATTGTTAATTTATCTGGCTTTATTAACACTTGTGGTATTCCATGTGCTCGTTGTGAAATCATAGAGGATTTTTTCCTTGTATTTTGAATTCCTTCATTTATTTTAATATTATTCTGTGTGCTTTCTTTAAATGAATAATTCTTTTAAATTGTGACAATTATATTATTCGTACAAGAATGTTTTATCTTGATTCATAAGATTAAATAAAACGTTATTTGAATGTTAGGCTACGAAAAAAGGAAAAGATGTTGTTTTTTTTGCATATCAAGATCCATATTTTGTTTCAGTTCATGCCTAATCAATAGCCTAATGAAGTGAATCGGAATAAAAGACAGCGAACGAGCCGAAGGAGTTACGTCTGGGAAACCCAACATGGGGCTCAGTGATCTCCGTCCGTACTTTTATTAATTCTATCCAACTTTTAAATTTCAGTAACCAACATCCAATCAGCGTCGCAGCAATCCCGGGAAACAGGCATAATATGCGAGGCGTGTACACCCTGGGTCGCTCCACATACACATACCTATCGGTATAATATGAGCAATTTACAGCCAGCTATCGTCTGACTCCGGTGTACAAAGTGCCGTGACAAGATTTCAATCTGCCACTTCGGATGTGTGACCAAAATAACTTTACACAATACAGTTAGAGACATATTTTTGTTAAGAGCAGCTGACTTCTAGATTTATTATTAGGTGTACCTACCCCATTAACAAAGATTAATAGTTACATGTGTTTATATTAAAGCGTTCCTTACTATAATGTTCCGTAATATAAAATATACTTGATGATATAGCCTAAGAATAACGATTCATGACTTACTTTTATTCGTTCTGAATGTACATTATTTGGGGAACATAAAAAGGAAATTATGACTAAAATCTAACTAAGCTCACAATGACCTGTAAAACGTTGTAATACTGCTATTCTTCAGTGCTGCATGTTAACTGATCAAATAGGAAATTTCCAGTAATGTTTAAAATGAAAAGTAAGAACTATGGAATACAAAGTATATATAATTTAAAAATGTAATCACGCGAAATATATTTTACTTAGATAAAAGTATATCACGACCTACACGCGATGCAGCCTATAAATTGAACTGCTAAAGCATTTCAAATTCGTTCAGCGAACACTCTTTAATAAAACTGAAAATAATGGAGCTTTTATTGTTATCTGCGTTAGTGGTGATATTTGTTTTTTGTAATGCTGTCGATACAACGTGAATAAAATTTGCAGCATAATCATATTTCAACCAAATTAAAAATATATTCATGGTGAATGTTTGGTTGGTTTCTTATTTAATGCACACCAAAAATGATGATTAGCTAAACTAAGATAAACTAATTGGATAAGACAATGATTGGGTATGCCGCCTGAGTAGTTAAGCCCAAACAGTAATCCTAAATTTTCCTCCATCTACTAATTCTAATTGAAACTTTAAATTATTTGTGTGGGGTTGTAGGTCAATGTCAAAGGTGAGGTTCGACGGGGGGTCATGGTTTGCCCAGGGTAATATGCTGAGAAGGGCACGCGCATTGCTCCTGTTTCGACCAAGGCACATTTGAAAACTTGGCTTCCATTACCTTGAAAATACAATTTCTTTGACCATATACTTAATTAATCAAGGCAATTAGCGCGATTGATTTTAAAGAACAGTGGAAATATCTCGAAATTTTTAAATCCGCGGTTCCTTTTTTTTTTCTTTGCTTTGTTAAAAATTAGATTCCCTGGGTTTTTTGTGAAGTGTGTTTTTTCAATATTTATCATTTCAGATAAATATTGAATATTGCATAACCATAACAAAAGAGGGTCTTATTTCTGTCTGTCATCAAGGTAGTTTTACAGCTTTCGAAAATGTGCACTTTTCGTTTTCATAACGTTTTAGGAATGTATTTCGTAAATAAAATTAATAAACCTCAAAGCACATTTATTGTTATAACGAAAAAATACTACAGGTTGCATTTAGCGCTATGCATCGTTAATAGTTTACTGACTGATGAGTAATTTAAAAGAAATTATAAATCTAACGATGAATTACAATTTAATCTGCGCATGCCTGTGATTTAGCAAAATTGGACATTTGCGGAACGTCATTTATTTATTAATTATTTTATCATTTAACCTGTCTTGTTGTAGGCTATTTTAAATATGTTTTTGTTTAATCGATGTTTTTCATCTCTTCTGGGACCTTCCACGTTTAAACTAGCCAAACTATATTGCCATAATGTTAAAGCTTGCATCGTGCGTTTGTGTGAAGAGTTCAGAGAAAAAATTCGTGCCGCGATATAAGTTAATATTAAAATCGTTTCTGCGGATTTACTTCTGCATGTATGCGGCATCCTTTGGTTTCTTAATTGGTAAGTTGCCAGCTAATAAAATTAAGATGGGTGTGACTACGTGTGTATTCTATAGATCGTTCTCAAAAAGTGTTTTTTATTCTCCTTTAATTTGTTCTTTTGACTCACCGGCTATATTTCTATTTCGTACAAGATAAAACATTGAGAACATATTCAGAAAAGTAAAAGTCGGGTAATGTAATTCAGTTTATTTAATATGTTTTCAATCTCTCATTTTGAATAGTTGATGTGTGATCAAACCGTACGCACTGCCTTCAATTTAGCAATTTATTACAAAGCAAGACAAATTGCTTATCTTAAATTTCACAGGTGAGAAATCAACCTCCTAGTTTAGTTTTCTTTCCACCAGAGGTCTCTCTTCTCGAAAATCAATAGTAGAGACCCATTTGAACTCTTTCTGTCTTAGGACCTTTTTTCAATGGTAAAGTTTTTGATTGTATACCAAATAAATTTTTTCGTGTATGAACATTATTTTTATATGAGGGCTTTGATTCAAGTTTTAGGCAATTGTTTTCTCGGGTGGTCCAAATCGAGCGTCATGCGAGCAGGGGACATATTTTGTTATTTTCACGTCCCATGAAAGATACAATAGAAGACTTGTTCTTCTTCGTAGAGGTTCATTTTCGCGTGCCGGTATGAAAGTAGCAGTTAAGAATTTGTGATTGTTCTTGGGACTTTTTTTCATTTCTATAATCGCGTCCGCCAGTAATGACAGCGCGAGCTTTGCCCAGGTGGGTTTTAACTGATCTAAATGAAAATAAACCATATATGCACCTCTTGTATCTCAGCTGCAATACATTAGATGCATGTAATGCAAATGGCATTTATTAAATGTATATATGGCATATTAAATACACACAGGTATGTGTTATACAGATTATATGCGAATAAAAACATTATCTCACTCTTGCAAGTGTTTAATCTTCCCTTCCCTGGATCATTCCTTAAAAAACTGTTTACTTTCCTGTGTCATGAGAAATCACTACTGTAAAAACGTGCGCGTTTGATGCATTTTCTTGGCGAACGCCCCGTTCACGTGCGTGTGGGGTTTGTACGTGACGTCACACCGCCTGTAGTGCAATGCAGGCTCATCCCGTCGCTCCCGTTTGGAAAATACAAGTTATCAGCCAGAAGAGGAACCGGGCGGGCAGTTCACTGCTTCCTTTCTTGTCTCCTGTCACTGCCATCGGTTCTGCATGGTGGATATTATTTTTTGCTCCTCGTTCTTGGGTGATATGGGTGATCATTCCAAGCGTAAGTCAAATTATAACGATAGCTTTTTATAAGAAATGTGTTTAACTTATGTCAGAAATGCCGAGTATTTAAAGGTGCAATCCACAAAACTACATATTTGAAAGTGTATTCAGCAGATATGTTGCATGTTTGTAGTCACTGAACTGAAACAACAAAGTTAAAGTTCTTAGTTTCTTGTGCAATTTTGATGAAGATTTACTGATGTCTGAATGTTAGCAAACCTGTTTCGCTTATTTGTACGGTTTGTTTTGAGCATTAGCCCATTCCATTATGGAATACCATAATCGAACACCATACATGCTTTCACGTTACATATTCACGTGCATGAAGTTCAATTTCAAGAGTGCGGTGGCCTGTAAAGAAACCGGTGGTTACGTTTTGTCCACTTTCTGCAGAGAAGCCTGGAACTGCTATGTGTGTTGGCTGTGGGAGTCAGATACAGGACCAGTACCTACTTAGAGTTTCTCCGGACCTGGAGTGGCACGCTGCGTGTCTGAAATGTGCCGAATGCAGTCAGTACCTGGATGAAACATGCACTTGCTTTGTCAGGGATGGGAAGACATACTGCAAAAGAGATTATATCAGGTGCGAAGCTTCCCCTTGCGCCCGAATGTGATTTCGAATAGTCATGCGCAAGCTGTTATCAGTTACAATATACATTTCTATAAAATATGACCAAGACTGAAGCTTTTACAATTTCTTTAAATTCGATTAAATGTGTAAAAAAAGAATAGTGGTATTTATTTAACTAATTTATTGAAACCCCTTTGTTGGTTTCGTTTCTTTGTGCCTTAGTCTTGATATAAAATAATTCAAATTGTTTTTGTTTCTTTCATTAAACCTTGTGTTATATCGAAATAAGAATGTATATCAGCTTTAAATTAGCAAATTAATATACTGATCTTTCCAGTGGCCGAAACATAGATGCATTTACCGTAAATGTATATTTAATATGTATCTTTCCATAAACAAAATTCGAAATAGTGGTTTGATTGATTACTTGAGATTGTTTTTTTTTAATAATATACTTAAAATGTGTTGCCGTTTTCTTTCCAGGTTGTTTGGAATTAAATGTTTTAAATGTAACCTTGGCTTTAGTAGCAGTGACCTGGTGATGAGAGCACGAGACAACGTGTATCATATCGAGTGTTTCCGGTGCTCCGTGTGCAGCAGACAGCTCCTGCCGGGAGATGAGTTCTCCTTGCGGGATGAGGAGTTGCTCTGTCGGGCTGACCACAGGCTACTAATGGAGCGCAGCTCCGCCGACAGCCCCGTCAGCCCAGAGCATTTCCACTCGAACAGAGCTCTTCACATGGCAGGTGCGCCTTTTCGTTTTATCTAGTAATGTGAACCGTTTCAGTATTTAGGGAAGTATGAGGATTGATCGGAATGGAGAATCGGTGATGCACAGTAAGCCATTGGTTTGGTTACAGTGTTGCCGGAAAAACTAACTAAGGTTATGTTTTAACCTACAAGTCATTTTTATTGTTATAATTTATGTCCTGTTTATTTTATAAACACCGAAATACAACTGTCAATAAAATGTATTTGATAGGCGTGCAAAAATGTGTTTGGTGTTGCGCTTTCGCTGAGAGACTTATTGTCCAGGTGTCGGTTTTGGCGACGCAGATGTCCTATGACCTGTAAGTTATTCATCTTAACAATATTGACATTTCCGCTGGCTTATGAAGATGTATAGTTCACAAAGTTTTCGGGCTACTAAGCCAACCTCAGGTCTTGAAATCAATGGACACGTACCATAAATTAGCGCAATTTTAGTTTTTCAAAGACAGATAAATTCGTAATTGTTTAAATTCGCCCGTTAAATTTAATCAATTGTAAATTCATACCTTTAGGAATGATGGTTAATTCATCATATGCTTTGAACTTTTAACGTCAAGTGAGCGGAATTTCGTGTTATTCTCGTGAAAGCTTATTTGGAATAAACATTATTGTATGATTGCATGAATATTCACGTATTTTGTTTTTTATACATATAGACCTTTAAGTTAGGCTAGGGCCAGATTATAGGAGTTCTGAAATGAATAAATTAATTATACAAATATTAATTAAGGAGACTAAAAGCAAGGCTTTCTGAAGTAGTACTAGGCCCATTTCTACTTTTCAAGACAAAATAACATTATTTGAACAAAATTGCACAGCATAAGTCAATAACGTAATCGTAGGCCAATATATTACAATAAAGTAATTGTAAATTAATCCCTTTTTTTAAAGGAGCCGCCTGCTGAGTAATTGAATGTTTATGCAGTAATTGTTTCAATGGGGTCAGAACGTTAACATGTTGGCAAAGCAAAACTTCCAGAAATCAGGTCAATTCGTTGTGTCTCTGTAACAGATCCTGTGGCAGTGAGGCAGCCGCCGCACCGAAATGTCCATAAGCAGTCGGAGAAGACCACTCGAGTGCGGACGGTGCTGAACGAGAAGCAGCTGCACACGCTGCGAACGTGCTACAACGCCAACCCCAGGCCGGACGCCCTAATGAAGGAGCAGCTGGTGGAAATGACCGGTCTCAGTCCGCGCGTTATACGAGTCTGGTTTCAGAATAAGCGCTGCAAAGACAAGAAGCGATCCATTCTGATGAAGCAGTTACAGCAGCAGCAACATAGCGACAAATCGGTAAGCATTTTAACGAGATAATTAATCTACCTATTATTGGAAATGGTACGGTGAGCGTAGCTTTGTGCATTTAGATATGGTCGTGTGGTCATTTCGTATTTTAACTTAATGACAAACATAACCAGAAATGCACTGACAATTGAAATAGTGGTTTTGATATATCGTATAATATCTGGATTATTCCGTCAACAGAGAATTTAGTATCGTTATATGGTTGGCATTATTGATAATAATATTAATGTTATTAATAATGTCTGCATTATGCTGAGTGGTATTTGAACAGCTCAGCTTAACAGTTCAAATCACTCCAAATATTTTGTTGATTCAGTCCTACAGTTAATTTGGTCCACAGTTAATTATTATGGTCCTACTCCGTACCTTGGCACTTAAAATAAAATTTACATTACATATGATATATGTTACACTTAGATTAAATCACCATATACTAATTTTTGCTTTGCTTAAATTATGCCACAGAAGCGAAACACATTCTTTTTTCTTTTTAACATAATATATTACACCGATTAATAATGTAATACGTAATATATATATTAGTGTAATAATGTATCACCCCCCCCCCATCCATCTTCTAACCGCTTACCCTGGTCAGGGTGCCTGGGGCCTGGAGCCCATTCCAGGCGGCGTGGGGCACTACAGAAGGGCGCCATGCCATTGGCCAATAAAACTGTCATGCTTATAATATGTGTGTGTACATCTAGTGTGGTTAAGGCGGAGAGCATTAAATGAAGTGACTGTCAGCTTCCCTTTCGCACTCGCGCGTAAACGTCAGCGTGCCTTGTTTGAGTTGCCCGTCGTCTCTTCTCGTGAAACACCGTCGCGTGTTGTGTTCTGCCCCATTAGAATCTGCAGGGCCTGACGGGGACGCCCCTTGTGGCAGGGAGTCCCGTCAGACACGACAGCACCGTCCAGGCCAGTCCGGTGGAGGTGCAGACTTATCAGCCCCCGTGGAAGGCTCTGAGCGAGTTTGCCCTTCAGAGTGATCTGGACCAGCCTGCATTTCAACAGCTGGTATGATTACAGTAGTCACATACACACAAGCACGTGCACGCACACGCACACATACATGTTTGTATTCATGTCTTTGTGGGGACTCTCCATTGATTTCTATGGGATAAACCCTAATCCCAACAATGACGACCTTAACCATAAGTAAGCAAACAAAATCTTTAGTTGTTTGATTGCATTCACTGATCTTCGTGGGGACCTGAAAAATGGCGCACACACAGCAGAGCCTCTGTCTCCCCCTTTGCTGAAGTCACTGGATTTGACGTTTGTAATCTGGCGCATCATATTCGCTGCTACCAGTGTGCTGTTTGGTCTAAGCTTTATTTACTGTGAGTGAAGGGCATAGATTTAGGTGAGGACGGTAGTGACACCTCCCTACCAATATTGTCGGGGTACCATGTGTGTTTTTGTGGGGGGGGTTCAGGGCCGATTTGGTCCCATAAAATGTTGAAACCAAACACAGTTTTTTGCTGCAAGTCGGTGAATGGATGCTGTCACTGGCCCATTTTCAGCGGGTGATGGGTGAACGTGCCCCTACCACTGGTATTCACAGAGTGTTGCATTACATGCATTTGTGTGGGGGGGGC
>JAODLC010000021.1:8702175-8714577 GCA_026781145.1 Hippopotamyrus pictus
GTGTGTGTGTGTGTGTGTATATATATATATATATATATATATATATATATATATATATATAGATAGATAGATAGATAGATAGATAGATAGATTTTTTTTCCACTATTTTTTTTTTTTCATAGTCTGGTTGTTGTCAAAAGTGTGGTTTGTTATTGTTAGTTTTGAGGCTGACTGGATAAGATGCATTTGAAGAGGAAGATTTTTATTTTCAGCAGAGAATGCATAACATAATCAATCTCTTCCGCTGCCAGGATGCTTAAGGAGGACCTGGCAGTGAAAAGCGTTTCATAAATCTGAAAAAAAAAATTCTGATTCCAGGGAAATAAATCTCTCAGCAGAACATTAAACATAATAACGCATAAGAATACAGAATAGCCCCCGCTCAGGGGACCCGGCACGAGGTCGGACAGCGTCAGACGCAGAGTCGCGCTCCGTGTCAGCCAGCAGGGACGCGTAACGCCCCACAAATCACACGGCCATCCCATAATCCTCCGCCATCCACTGCTCAGGTCTTTAAAATTCTAAACAAATTGTGCGTCCTCGAGTTTACATTGCTGGAGGGATGTAAAAAAAAAAAAAAGTCGATCCTGGCGGCCTGTGTAACAGGCGCTGCCCGTAAACTGGGTTTCCGTTCCTGTTCTTACAGGGAACGAGGGGGCGGGGGCTGGGGGTAAATAAATAAAAGTCAGTGTTCCAAAGCAGGAGCAGCTCTGCACTGAGTCACTGCCCATTCACACTGCTATCTGTTTGGGCCCCTAAGCTATAAAAGACAACGACGAGCTTTTGAAGCCGCGCAACGGCCAACGTCCGCAAAGAGGCCGCGTAAAAGCAGAGCGCTCTCTTCGCAAGTGCGGGCGGCCGGCGTTTCAAATGGCGCCGTGCTTTTATGGGCCGCTCTTACGTAACGCCCCGGCCTGGCCCCGTGAAACAAAGACGCAGACGTTTGCGCACCCAAACGCAAACACGGCGTTGGAAGGCGCCCGCCGAGGCGGAAACGGGGGTTGGTGGAGGTCGCGTCGGCGCCCGGCGAGACGCTCAGAATGATCCCTGCTTCTGACGTGAATAATGCAGCAGTGACTTGCCTGAAATGACCATAAAATAAGCATGATGTTATATATGGCCGCCGAAGATGAAAGGCTCTTCTGAGAAAGACGCCGAAAGGATAAAAACACGCAAAATTTTGATCTAGTTGAATTTGGGAATGAGACCATGCTTGTAAAGATTGATATACACACCCGTAACCGGGTCAGTGTGACTTTAAACCTTAAGCTAGTGGTCGCCAATGTTTTTTACAGTGCAAACTACTTTTATGAGGTAAATAATCTGGAGAGTTACCAAGTCACAATGGTATGTTTTACAGAATGGGAGGGATTCCCCTCAGTAAATTGTCTTGCGTGGTTCAGGGGGGGAGGTAGTAGGTGTCACAATCAACTAGGAACCATTTGCCGATTGATTTGTCAATCACAATCTGCTTGTTGATGATGACTGCCATATATCTTAGTACTAGAGTCTGATATAGAAGCAGTTTAAGGGTGAACCATTTAAATGCAGGGTATTCCTCAGCATCTAAGGCTACTTTTCTTGTAGCAAAGCTGGCTAACCCGATAATTTGACTTTGAATTAAAAGATGAAGTTAAATGAAAGCTTTCACGCTCCAGGGTCTTCTTCCTCACTGAGGCTGAGATGTTCCTCTGGGATTTTGTGGGAACCCCGCCTCTGCAGAGGGCTCTCCATGTCAGCACCCAGAGTTGGAGAGCCAGGAAGAGAGCTCTTCAAAGAACCGCTTTGGGTTCCTGTCCAACGACGCGTCTAGACAACAGCGGCCCCTGTGTCTGCGTGACCGGGATGCGTCAGTCTTCAAACAGAGCCACAAATCTGAATCTCGGCCTCCTCCGAAACACAAAACAGATCTCCATCCTGTCCTGGAACATCTGCACGACCATAAAGAAGGCTCGGTCAAGTTACTGATAAGAGTGAGGGGAAAACCAGCTTTGAGAAGGCCAGGAGCTCATGTGAAAGGAAGATCCTGTTAAGAAGACTTATCCCCTAACCACCCCCACTCCGAACATCTCATCGTCTTTAAGTCCCTGCTTCTAAATTCTACTGATTCAGGCAATCTCAAGGTTAGCTTTTTTTTTTTTTTTCATCGGGGGTAAACACGATCTACAATGGGGGCAGTAAACCCATGAACATTAAAACTGGAAAACTAGAAGATCAACCTCATTAAAATTTGATAGATAGTGATGGCAGAGTTCTTGTCGAGAGTCAGCTGTCACCTTTGATCCAGCTGTAGATAATGCGTTGGGCAGATTTCTGCATTGGGCTCGCTTATTCAAAACAAGCTCTCTACCTTCATAACATTCTGAAAGGTTTATAGAAAATAAACAAAAAGAAAAGCAAAGGGCTTTAAAGGAGCCAATTTTCTGAAAAGCGGGGTTACCCTCCAAGGGGCCTGTAAATCATCCACCCTGCACCACCAACAAGCCACCCCCCCCAAAAGCCCCCACCAGCCTTGCCGGTGTCCATCTTCTGCTCTGTCCGACCTTGTGCTCCCAAGCTGAAGGACTCGGTGGTCTCCCTGTGCTTGGCTTGCCCTGGGGCCCCTGGGAGCCCATGGGTCTTCCCTGAAATTTAGTTAATTCAATTTATTTTTATGTTTCAGCGCTCCCAGCATGGTTGCCTGAAAGTGCTTAAGAAGAATTTATTAAGGTCATTAGAACCGTTTTTGGGAGAATCATGCAGTAGACTACAGGATGAAAGCAGGAGGTCAAAGGGTCCTCATTTTTGTTCTGCCAACGGTAGGATGGGACAGGCTCAGGATGGGTCAGGCTCAGGATGGGATAAGCTTCAGTACTGGAAAGGCTCAGGATGGGGTGCGCGCCAGAATAGCAGGAGGTGGCATGAATGAGTTTGGAGTAACCGACCTAATTATGCAAATTTACACAGTCATGTGACCTGTGTCTGCAGCCTTTAAAATGGTACACTGTACAGTTAAAAAGAACAACATTTTGTTCTTTCCCTCAGCCTGATTTTTGAAGACACCTTCACATACGTGGTACAGTGTTCTATCAAGGACAACTGAATCATCGATTAAAGACCCAGAGTTGCCCCCAAATTAAGGCTAAATGACCACTATTTCCCTTTTATAGACTATTTCTCAGGGTCTTCCAGTCCCATTAAATGCAGTCACACGCCCCCGAAACGGAAACAAGCCCAATTGTTATTGTGCGCATGACAGTGTATAAGTCACTCTTAAAATAGCCGCGGTGCTCTGGGGTGAAATATTTACATGGCCAGAGCGGGGGAATATACATCACTCTGGATTGCGGTTCCCCTTCAAAGATCCTTTCTGTGATCTGCATTATTTCTCGTGCCTTTGGGTAAACAGAGCCCGGGCTGGCAGATCTCGCCCGCTTTCTGTCGCCAGGCTCACCGTCCCTGAGCTCGCGGCGGGCTGACGCCGCTGCAGCCCCCCCCCACTACACTGGTAATCCTGTTCGCAGTCAGCAGAGATGCACAGGGCGGTCCTACAAGACTGTGCATTTAACTGCACCTGAAGGTAAAACACACAGGTACCACATTTTACACAGCTGAAGGTTCTCAGTAACAGGTTTACGTTTACGTTACACTCATTCATTCATTTTCAGAAATGAAGGTCAGACAATCCCTGGAGAATTCGGCTGTAAGAGCCTTGCTCAAGCACCCAACGGTGCAAATCGCTCTGCCGTCTCTGGGATTTGAGCTGGCAACCTTCTGATCTCAGGCCCTTCTTATATTGTTAGCATTTATCAGAATGTGCATAATTACAGGCATGAACAGGCATATTGAAATCGTCTTTGAATTAAAATTTGCTACTTTTACGAGCTGAGGCTTAGAGCTGATGGGTCTCAATGTTGCTTTTCTTTCAGTAACATTTTAATACTATCAAAATGTACAAAGCAGAAATGTTTAAACACCATAAAGCCAGTAGAGGCTGTGTTTACTTCCAAATGGCTCATTTATTGGAGAGCCCCCCCCCCCGCCCAGCATGATCCATCTCATGTGTTTCCAAATGCTGCTCAACAGAGAGGGCAGACCTCAGGATCACCCCCCCAGCCAAAATCACTGGCCCTTGATATTTTACCTCACACATTTCTGTTGCTGTTTGACAAAATGAAGGATGTGGAGCAGCCAAGTGTGAAGACAATGGCAGCTTCAGATACTGAGGCTGATAGCATCCTTTGTACATTAGTGAGAGGAAGTCCTTCGCCTGCTCCTGTGCTCGCTAACATCTGTCACCCCCGTCTAATTTAATCACCTGCTGTCACTCAGTTTGATAACACAATATGCAAATCCTACAGACAATGACCAGCACATGCTAATCACATGCCTAAGAATAATTAAGCTGGAGAGGGGCTACGGAAGGTCCTGAAGAGTCACATAATTGGGAGCCGTTTCTTTAATAAGGGCCTCAGTAATGTAATCAGAACTTGTAATCTGTCCCTAAAGAGTTAAACTGATATTTACACAGGAGGCCTCTGCTCCTATGGGGACTGTGTCCTTAGCATTAACATTAGCCATTAGCATTGAAGGGCCTGGCTGGTCATGTGATGCCCCTGCATTTTTCCTGGGTCCTCCCCTAAACGCACTCAGCCAGACTAATCCATTCTAACCCAAATCAGCCGCCCAACCAATAGCAGCACCTGAAGAAACTCCAGCAAAGCAGCCGCAATCACTGGCCAGCCACAACATGATTTCAGGCTGGAGTTGCTACCAGTTAGACGGCTAATTACTAAGAGATCCAATTAAAATACACATGGTAAGATGCTGTGCTTCAGGTCTAAGGGAAGTAACATAACACAATAGTCATAACAAAGCTGGCATGACAGAGGACTGGGCCTTGATATAAATTATTTCCCTACATTATTACTATTCACATGGTGTGATACTGTAAACGCGTGCAAAACTTTTGCGAGGAGTGTATGCAAGTCTAGGTGTCGCATTAGTCGGCACTGGTGGATCGAAATCCCAGTTAGCCTGTACGCACAATGATGCCATGAGGAGTGGAAGAGCCTTAAACTCTTTGTGTGAGTGATAAGCAAAAATTAATATTGTTAAGTAAAGTTCTGTCCAGTTACTCCCTAAAAATACCATAGCTTTATTACCATTCAACCGGTCAAGGGCACAACTTTGGGTTGGGTGTTGGGGAGGGGGGGTGAGATCTCCACCCATTTAAGGGGGTTCTGGGGGTTGTATTGACTAGTTTAGATTATCGGGGGGGGGGTCACAACCCCTCATGCCTCCCATGATTTACACCCATGCAACTGCTCCAGTAGTTAGTCTGTCTAGGTGAATAGAATGAATAATCTTAGATATGTGGTATTCAGGATCTTCTATCATTTCGTTTCATAGTTATGCATAGTTGTCTTTTTGTCCAGCCAGCTTCCTCACGTGGCCAGGAGCTGACACGACAAACACGTGCGACGGGTGGAACACAGGGAATGAGGCCTGAACACACTCTGGAGATTCTCCAGCATTATCACCATGTTTACATCTCACCCGCTTTGAACATGCACTTCAAAGTCACATACATAGCCACCAGTGTGATCATTATTTAATCTTTAATTAGTTAATAAACAGTACTGCAAAAAGTCTTGAGCTGCCGAAGAAAGCTTTTTAAATTATCTTGATGCCAGTATAAATGTGTGTTAGCTTTGCCTTTTCAAAACATCTCTTAAAATCACCACAGTATCTGCAGTAAATATCTAGGTATTTGACGACTTAATTCACCACTAGCACGTGCATCGTGTTTCGCCAACCCATACCTCGTCAAATCATCTAAATTATTGCATGATTAGATCAAATTGTTTAAGTTAATTTTATGGCACATTTTTACTTTCCACTGCCACCATGAGCCGAGCTGTTCCTGACCCGTACTGCGATCTGAGAGTTTTCTGTTGCGAAGTATGGAAACCGTACCTGACACAGCTAGCAGGGTGGAAAGCGTGCCTAAACCAAGCGTCTAAATGCACAGAGACATCAGTGCTCTGCATTGATAGGCATTGACTATATGAAGGAAAAAATGGCATATTCTATATATTATTCATTATTAGTAGTATTGCACATCGCAACGTATTAACGGATTCTCAAGAACTTGAAAATTTCCAACCTCCTTATAAAGTACTCTAGAACAGCTGAACGAAATGGATTCGTAATGCAAATTAATCTTTGTTCACTTGTTACACTTGTTACATTTAGCCCAGACTACCTAAACTATGACAAGTTATTCAACTAAGTAAGAAATCCTGCTTCGGTCCCTGGTTACTTTCCTTTAGTCCGCGTTCTGATTGACAGATCTATAGACCAATAAAGAACTTACTAGTTCGGGGTAAACGGCGCCATGTTTGTAGTCCCCAAGCAACTGCACTGAGGGCAAAAGACTCCTCCAACAAGAATACTTTTATCTCACAAACGGAATATTATTGGAAGAAAAATTATGCCGGATACTCTACAGAATCCCCACCTGGGTAAGTCCTAAAGATCCCCAGGTAATCACTCCAGCCCTGCGGAACTAAATAGCTAAACAGGCTAAATTTCAGCTCTTTATGGATGTTTTTAAGGGTTTCAGAGCCCAAAACTGAAGTTAGTGGTTGGCGGTTATCATTTACATTAGCTTCTGATATTTTTAATTCTATTATTTTTTTGTGGTTTTTGGTTTAGCGTTATTGAATTAAACTTTGGAATTAGCGGTTAACTTTTCGGTTAGCTGTGCCCTCCATTGCATTTAGCAGGTAGTAAATCATGATGCACGGCGTGTGAAAAGTGAATAAGCGTCTTTTCAGGGTTACGTCACTGTCGCTCTGCAAACCTGGCAACTCTTTTGCCGAGCAGACCCGTCTGCAGTGAAAAACTGATGCGAGCTGGAACCAAGCTGGAAATACTCCACGTTCGTGGTACAGATCAGTTACGACTCGGTTCCTGCATGCCAGTGGAGAAGCAGCATAAGTGAGCTGGTGGTGAAATTTAACAAAATACATAGAATGGTGGAAGTGCCCCTGAGGAGACATTTAGAAACCAAAGCAAAGTTTATCTACCCATCCAAGATATCAGTAACCTTTTGGAGAACAAAAGAAATTTTTGCTACTCTTTGTTGTGTTACAATTTATTTGCATGTATTCTAATGATAAATTGTTTTAATTTCTGCAGAAATAAAGTTACTACCCAGATAAATTGCTTTAAACAACTTCTTTGACAGCCTAAGACTTGTCCAGTACTGTATATATCTAATTAGATATTGAACTACAATTGTGCTGAGAGAATGAGCTAATTATACTACAGTAAAGACACGTTGAAGGGTGGAAGAACTGCATCTAATCAGTTCTGTAAATAAGGGCAGAAGGTTAGGTAATAAACTGTTCCTCTGCCACCCCAAATTGGGACCCCATGTGCAATGTAAGATTCTTCCATCCATGGTGGATCGGGGGGGGGATGAACCACCCCCACCACCCATACACACCCAATGCTGCAATTTGAGGAACTTCGCATTCATTCCAGCCCACCTGAGGAAGGGCCTGGTTGCCTTCTAGCTCACCACAGAACACACAGGTGGGGTCAACCTGGAGGGAGGCCTTGATCCCCCCTCCTCCCCCCACAAAATCCCCCCTAATCTTTCCCTTGTTCTGCACGACGGCTGGTCTGAGACCTGCCGCAGTGGCGAGGTCGTCACCAGTAAGTCGGGGAGGGAAACTGTCCGGCCCCTTGCAGGGTGCCCATTAGCTCGCTCTGCCGGCTAATGGGACCCAGGAGGTGATTACAGCCCCAGCACAAATCCTGCCATCCCGAATGTCCATAAAACTGTACTGGGCCGCTTTGAGCGGCAGCTGTTTTAAATAGCGAGCTGGGGGCAGCCGTTCCTCACTGGGACCTGGATGAAGACGCCCCCACCCCGGGTCGTTTGTACACAGCCCCCCTGCTTCCTTATCCCAGGACACTCATTCACCCCGACACATGCCCAGCCCTGCTCCGGATCCAGACTGCATGGCTGACCGTTGCGCACTGCTTGCCCTCCTCCAGTCAGGGATGACCTGAGGGGTCATTGGCATGGTGGACGCAGTGGGGGAGGGGTCTGGTGCCCGCAGAGAGGAAGTGTCCTGCCTTAATGGCATCTGGAGGAGGTCACCGAGAGAACGCCTGGCCCAGTCCCACAACACATCAGAGGCCTGTGTCGGGACAGGGAGATTTGTGCATCTTGTGATGGCCTAGTGGGGGGTGGTGAGGGGCACAAGGACCCTGTTAACGAGGCATCTTGCAGGGGGCCTGCCATTTTATGGCCCCCACACAGTTGAGAGCCCCGTTCCTCTGCACTCTCCATGGAGGAACAAGAAGCTGGGCTGTGGAATGATCTTCTTCCATCATTGTGTCTTGCAGACTCTGCTGAAGCTTTTACCAGGCAGCTTAAAACTTACCTTTTTTCTCAGTTGCTTGAGAAGTGCGATCCCGTGAAATTGTGTTTTGCTATGCATTGTCTGTTTTTACAAGGGTACTTTAACATTATTCTTTGGTTTTATGTTTTTCTGCTTTTTAGTTTTGTCTGTGAAAGACACTTAATAAATAAACTTAACTTGTTTCCTTAGAAGATGCTGGACAGTTTGTATTGTGTCAGAAAACTTCCAGGACACGTCTCCCACCCCAAAGAGACATGATAAATAAGCACAACATTAGTGAAACTGCCTCAGAACTTCAGCGTGTAACACAGATGCAGAGCTGAAATATCTCCGTATTACCTGAGTACACACTTATCACATTAAAAGTCGACAAAGTAACCACACACAAAGGGTGTTCGATGGGCTGACCGGAGGAGGTAGGGGAAGCCTTGGGGGTCAGGAACGGTGAACCCGGTTCAGAGGGCGAGGTTGGTCCATGATTGGCTGGTTTCCAGCTTGGGGGCGTGCTTGCAGAGTGCAGGGGTGCAGAAACACTGATTATTCACCATGGTGATTAATAAACTACACGTCTGAAGTGTCTCATCACACTAGGTGGGAGGCGATAACTGAGGTGTGCATGAGACCACAAACAGCACAGTGTATCATGCACAGTTCAGTCAAGCAAAGCTCCAACCAGAACAGAATAAAAGTCCCCCGTACCACCACCAAAATATCAGTGTTTTGAATCTCCCACCCATGTGTCCTTCAAAGCAAGATTAGTGCAGTTTGATATGTTCTGCCTCAAGCAGAAGATGAGCTTGCACTCTGACGTGCTTCAGAGTTGCCGGCAATGGTGGTCAGGAGGCATCATGACGGAGCAGTCACTGGACTTCAGCATGAAAGGTTTGAGCCTTTGAACTGCAATGTTTCTGAATCTTCTGTCAAGAAGATCCGCCCACTGAACCTCATTAAAATTCAACCAGCTGCATAACTGACTGAAGTGTAGAGTTTCTAAGATATCCCAGCTCCCTTGAAAAAAAGCAGTTTAGACATCCGGAGTGTCCTGGTAATATTACGCCTGCACTCTTATCAGCCATAGTCACCAGGTCTGTAACAGGAAATACATGTTCCTCTTCCAGCAGACGACATTGTACAACATATGGTTAATGGTCCCTGTGTGGAAGAGTTGTGTCTTGATTAAAGCATATTCAATAGACAAGCAGGAGGACCTAAATCTAAATGGCCCTCAATAAACTAATTACATAATTAGTCTGTCTACAAATGTAACACCTCATTACAGATTCTTGTTTTCCTTCATAAACATCCAGCAAGTGAATCATTTCAATTACGCAAGCCAGACACTGTGAGTAAATTCTGCTGCAGTAAAGTTCCTAATAATGTCTGGTTAACATTAATGCGTGTGAGAGAGCTTGGGCCCATCGCTTCTGTGAGCTTGGCCACCACAGTTGAAGCTAAACAAGGCCAATTCCCCAGTCGTCTTCAACAATCAATTAGTTTCCCTAAACACACTGTACAAGGTGTCTGGTGGCACCAAAATGCATCCTTTGGGACCAGTGGGGTGAAAGGTCAGCACTTTACGTTCCAGTCAAAGCAGGCAGAATCGGAGGTGAGCTTGTCTCTGCCCCTCCCTGCAGGCTAATGTGATTGCTAATCACCCCCCTGCTTGTGGAGACTCTTTTAATAGGAGTGAAGGAGGCTCATTGGGCTTAAAGATGGAGTTGCACAATCGGAGCAGATCTCTACCTTTCAGCTCCAATTTGAAGTCCATTCTCAATTCCTGGACTTTGATGTGGCTGAGAGATCCCGAAAATGTCTGCTGGCTGTGGGACCTCCAACATGAAGCAGAGTGCCTTCATCATCTCTGCATGTTTATGACATGTGACTATTAATAAATCATAGTACTCCATTCATATGTGGAACAAAACAGTAATATAACTGTCAGTTTTCTATCACTTGTCTTATTTAGGGATACGGGGGGTTCTGGAGCGTAGGGAAGAGCCCAGGATGGGACACCAACCCATCACAGAGCACATCACGCACCATTCACACACACCTACAGGCAATTTGGTAACCGCAGTTAACCTCAGCATTTTTTGGACTGTTGGGGGAGTCCAGGGTACCAGCAGGAAACCCCATAGTGACAGGGGGAGAGCATTTGTACTGCACACACACAGAGCCATGGCGAAGACCCAGAAGTGAGAGAAAACAGCACTAACCACTGCACCACCATGCAATATGACAACAATACGCTAATTCAGCAGCTACCGTGTCAATAGCAGCAGACACGTTTATCCATATTTAGTAAGCCTGATGAGGCAGACAGGGAGAGGTTAGGAAGGAGCCAGCACACCAAGCCAAGCCTGCCATAAGGATAATAATATACACTAGTGGTGCGAATTAGAGAAACACCAAGCATTTTTGGCATTACACTTTAAAGATTACTGCACAAATATTGGCGTAAATGTTTATAAACAATCAAAGAATGTCACAAATATCATACATTGGACGATTAAATAAGTAGCTGGGGCAACAGTTGAATAAGGTTCTGTAATCTCTAAAAATTGGACGCAGGGACGATTCTACAGACTCTGGGGGCCCTAGGCAAAAAAACCCCTATGGCCCCCTACAAATCGCCCTCCTTTGACACGGTCAAATTTCTTACCATTATTTTAGCATAAAGTCTAAATTAATGACATCGTCGAAGAGCATTTCATAAACACGAGTTTATGAACCCAAGCAGATTTGTCGTTGCAGTGTGCTATTTAATCGACCACCCTCGGGGGCCCCCTCCCAGCTTTGGGCCCCTCCCAGTCTGCCCTGCATGTCCTGTCGCTGTGCTTCTGCTAGAGTGTAGTACTGTACGTGTGTGTTCTTGCGCACATTTTTCCAGATTCTCTCCCCAGAAAACCCAAGCAGATCACGGACCAGGACACTATACTGTAATGTTGATAGCCCCTTTTAGCTCACCGCTGATTTTACTGTGATAATGGGTCCTGGTACGCTCTCATCGCCCATGACAGCGCAGGTAACCTCGCTCCCAGCAGGTTAACGCAAACAGAGTTTCGAGGGTCGCAGAGGACACACACGAGGACCAATACTAAAAGCCAGAATTTATGGTCAGAGACTGAGGATGGAGACAGCTCGCCTTTCTGATCCAGAGAGCCTTAGATCAGTATCATGAGACAGAAGTAATGGGGTTTGTCAGGGAAGGCGTAAGTCACAGGGTCCTTACAGAGCAAACAGAAGGAGAAATACCATATGTTTGGAAGCAAAGACCTCTCTTTGACAGGAAAAAGCGGCAAATCTCTCCAACGGTGACTTATGTGGATTGGGTAGGACCAGAACCAGGCATAAAATAACAGTTAAAACAGTTCTATAAAATATGAATCATATTTGAATGTTTATGCTATGCTTCTGAACACATTATGATCTTCTGAAGATGCTTTGAATGCAATGTAAAGGTTATGAATGTGTTGTCTTACATCCCTTCCAAGAAGGTATTAGCTTGATGGTCTTGTAATAAGGTCTGTAAAGAATAATGTGATAGCATGATAGGCACACATGACAGGCTGCGGGGTGGGAGGATGGAAACTGTAGCCCAAACAGGCTAGTAAGTGATGCCTGCTGAAGCAAGGCAGCCATCTTGAAACGTACCTCAGAGAGGAGCCTGGGTTAACGCTGCCGGAGGGAGGGAAGCTCAATAAGGAAGAGACACAGCAACACATGCGATCATTTCAGATTTTCCACAAGTTGAGCATGATAATTCTGGAAAACTTGGGCACCCGTTTCCTGTCCGCAACATCATTTTTTTTTCTGTGTGCCAACAGTACGTCTTCTGGAGCGTAGCGTGCGTACTCCCAGCATCCTAGTCCTTTGTACTTGTGTATACCCTTCAAATGATGTAGAATAACGACTTACGAACCCCATAAGTAGAGGAGCATCTGTGTGTGTGTGTGTGTGTGTGTGTGTGTGTGTATAT
>JAODLC010000021.1:8720537-8765326 GCA_026781145.1 Hippopotamyrus pictus
GTGTCCGCCACTCAATGTGAACCTGGACTCTCGGGACTCTGCTATGGTGTCCGCCACTCAATGTGAACCTGGACTCTCGGGACTCTGCTATGGTGTCCGCCACTCAATGTGAACCTGGACTCTGCAATCCTCTGTGTCCAGCACATAGTGTGAATCTGGACTCTCAGGACTCTGCAATCCTCTGTGTCCAGCACATAGTGTGAATCTGGACTCTCAGGACTCTGCAATCCTCTGTGTCCACCACAGAGTGTCATCTGTATCCACCTCACAGTGTTCACCTGGATTCTCAGGATTCAGAGAGCCCACCACCTCAGAGATGCTAAGAGATGAATAGCTAGCCCAGAGTTATAAAAGAAGGAAGAAAAGTACACATTTATCGGTTCATTTTCAGTAATCCTTGCTAATCCAGGGAAGCAAGTGGAGCAAGGTGGCGTATATCCTGCACAAGACAGCCAGCCCAAAACAGAGCACTCACACCAACAATGAAGGCAATCTAAAATCATGAGTTAATCTGAAAACTAACAGTTTATTTTTAGATTGTACAAGTATGAAAGAACCTGAAAGAAATCTAGAAACAAAGACACTGGATTAACATCTGAAATCTGAATGTTTTAACATACAGTTCTGGAAGTGTGAAGTAACAATGCTACTCAGTGAACCACCATGCCACCCTTGGCACTCCAGACCACAGCTGGAGACACAGTCAGAGCATCTCAGAATGTACTGGATGTCAGCAGCGGGAGCCGGAGATCATCAGGTAGATCGGTGAAGCATCAGCAGTTATGCAAAGGCTGGACCATTCTGTCATGGTAAAGAGGGAGCTGAGCCGGTAGGTAGAGCTATCAATTTACCAACCGATCCACATTTCTACCCTCACCAAAAGTATGAGATTGTGGATACAAGCGGCAGAAATGAGTTTCCTTCACAGTTTCTGGGCTTAGAAGATAGGGTGAGGAGCTCAGACATTCAGGAGGAGCTCAAAGTAGATCCGCTGCTCCTTTGCATTGAAAGAAGCCAGTAGAGATGGTTTGGGGATCTGTCTAGGATGCCGCCTGAATATCGCCCTGGGGAGGTGTTTTGTCCTACTGGGTGGAGGGCCTGAGGCAGACCCAGGACACGCTGGAGAGGCTGAATCTCTCAGCTGTCCTGGAAACTCCTTGGTATCCTTCTAGAGGAGCTGGAGGAGGTGGCTGGGGAGAGGGAGGTCTGGGCATCTCTTCTTAGACTGCTGCCCCCACAATCTGACCATAGATGAGAAGCAAAAAACAGATGGATCGATGAATCAATGAATATATGGCAACAGCATAGGGTACCCACCATCAATAAAGTCCATCACTATCGATATCTCTCCAGCCTATAGCGCTGCTGTGGAACATTATGTCTCCCAGCAACCCTGAGGAGATTCCAGCCATGGAGACATTACTGAGACCTCAGACCCATCCCTCAGCTACGTTTTTTTCTTTCACGACTGTACATTTTAACCTGAAACAGCACTGAAGAGTAGCAGTCCTTTCAACTCCCTGCAACCTGATCCTTTAAAACAAAATATGATTATTTCTAGTCATAAACATTTTGATTTCTGCAACAACCTTGACATCTGCTGCTCATTTTCTGCGAAAGCGGGCTGGCGCGGGCATAATGCAGTGCCGGGCCGCAATGTACGCATAGATTGTCGTCGGTCATCAGATAAAAAGACGCGTTCGGTTTTCCAGGGGGAAAATCCAGCACCATTACTCACATCGCCATTTACAGTGAAATTCCGGAATAGGAAAGCCGATCGGCTGAGTAATTATCCAGCTTTTCGGGAAAGTGTTTCTAATAAACCTCGGTCACTGCGTTTTGCGGCTGTCTTGCCGGCATAGCATGCCATTGTTGGGACATTGAAATGCTGCCAAGATCCCAGGATCCCTCAAAAATAAATCACTGAACACTACATGTCCAATGTACATTTTTCATTTTTCACTACATCTCCAACGTCCATTTTTCGTTTTTCACTATGTCCAATGTCCATTTTTCGTTTTTCACTACATGTCCAATGTTCATTTTTTGTTTTTCACTACATGTCCAATGTCCATTTTTTGTTTTTCAGCCTAGAACAGGGGACAACACCATGACAAATTTTACTGGACATTTTGATAAAATGCAATTTTTACCACGGACATGGTATTTATAAAGATAGCCTACATAGTTTTTTGTTCCCTCAATCGAAACGTTTTGCTTTGAACACGAACGGGTTTTGCCATGGACACTGTTCTGTGTATGGGCAGGTCGACACGCTGCCTGAGAAGCCGGGCGCCCTTTCTGATTGGCGGTGCAAATGTCACATGGCCTGACTGCCTTTCACCGCACGACTTTACATTCTGGAGGTGAAAAGGGAAAAGCCATCGAACACTAAAAAGAGCCTTTTAACAGGCGGCTTCTGGATGACTGGAGTGATGATGATGTTCCTATTCAGTCCGGCCGTTGAGGTAACTGGAGAAACCCCCCCTCCAAACTGTGCTTTCTGGGCAGCCAACTAGCACTGGGGCTCCAAGAAAAAAGTGCATTTGTGTGACTCTGCCAAAGTCCGCTTTTCCGTAACAGAATTCCTGTCCCCAGATCCACGTCCCTCCCGTGACACTTCACTGGGCTGACAGCCTTCGCCAGAGATCCCGCTATCGGCTGCTTAAACACCATGTCTAATTCCTTCCCGGGCTCTCAGCACAGCCGCTGGTCTGGCCGTGTCTCCACAGGGCCTCTTCCGTGCTCTGCATGCCCATCCGGGGTGGGGGCCACAGGCTGGGTCTCGCTCGCGAACCTGGTGCTGCTCGGCTGCTCCGTAAGGTCAATCGGCCAAATGAAAGACGTGTGGGAGTCCAGGAAGTGAGGAAATGGGTCATATTCAAGGGCCGGAAAAGTTGTCACAAAAACCCCAAATAAAATGCTACGTGTTGTATGCGGCGGGCGAGCGAGCCGGGAAGCAGGCGAGGCCAGACCAGGAAGTGCAGACAAGCGGGGTTTATTGGTCGCAGACAGGTTGACGACAATGAACATCAATGACCGGACTGGGGAATACTGACTCAGACGCGGACTAAATACACTGGACTAGCTGGTATGAACAAGAGACAGGTGAGAACAATCAGGTACTGTAGGAACACTAGGTAATGAGGTGGACGTGGCACACAGGAGGATCGTACGGAGCCAGGCGTGACACTACGTGTACAAGGAAAATTCTGAAGAGTCATGGTACAATATGAAGAGATGAGCGGCCTAAAGAACCAGTGATGGGTAGATTTGAAAATTACGTTAAATGTCCCAGACCCATCAAATATAAACCACTGTGAGGAATTCGATCTTAATCGAGGTTTTGCAATATAATGTTACAGTGTGGGTCCCAAGCACTGCATTCCGGTAGGTCTTCCAGCTTTTGTATTCCAGCGTGGCATCCCAGAATAGTCCTGTGGCCTCTCAGGCCGCCGATGTTGTGGGAGACTCATGTGTGGGCTGGAGTAGGTTTGGCTGGGGTCTGTAGGATCATGTTAAGGGTCCACTTTGTCGTGCTAGGGGTCCGCATTGTGAAGCGCAGGTGTAGCGCGGTGATGAATGGCGCTTCTCGTACATTTTGGCCGTGTGATAGAGTGCTGGCCAGCTGTCAGTGTCGACTATGTGAGCACTAGACTCTGCCATCACAAGAGCACAAAGGACCAACAGGTTACCAGGTGACCCTCTTTGTAATTCCCCTCATTATGCAACGCCATTCAACGTGGAGGAGTATCGTTTTCTCCAAGAATACAAAAAAGCCGGATATCGAGGAAAAATCCTGCTTTGTCATGCCTTGATACATGTGACTCTCTTAGTGTAGCTGCTGTAATTTATCAGTCTGCCAAGGTTGTAGAATAACTCACTGAAGGACTTAGAAAGTCTTTAAAAAGTCTTAAAAAGTGCTTCAATCACACTACAAAAGTTGTTTAAAAATAGGTCCCAGCTTCCTTGATTGTTGTTTTTTATCCAGATGTGATCCTCACTTTCATAAAATGGATTCTAATGAATATGTGCATTTGCTTGTTTAGAGACATTCCCTATTCGTGTGACACATTAAAACCTGCACCATTGTGTAGCTTTTTCACTTAAAACTTCCTCTTAGTTAGTTATCTTACAAGAACAGCATGATGTCCTGGTCTTATGATGTCAGGTGATATTTCACTCGCTTCCCAGCACAGGGAAGCACTGGAAGCTCATCCCTGGATCAGGTTACCCCAGGGGCACAGGACACATTCCTCCCTGCGCTCGCCAGCGGCCGGCCCACACGCCCCCCACCCACCTGCCTGGCGTCCCCGGCGACACCGTGTGCCAAGCGGCTCCGCCCGCAAACAGCGGTCACATTGTCGCCAGCCCATAATGTGGGCTTATCTCCAGGAGCAGAGGGATGGGGTTTCCGAGCCCCCCCCATGGGTGCTGCAGAGGGGGCGGAGCCGGATGTAATCTGCTCACCTGGTGAGCTGTGGGGGGGTGGACTGGGGCCAGGTGACCGCTAGCTAGTGGTGCGGAGTATCAGGGGGGCAGCGTTCTGAGTAATGAGGAAGGGAGGGTGGGTTAGAGTAGTATGGGAGGGGGTCAGTGGGCATGGAAGTGCAGGTGGGCGGGTGTCAGGGCTGGGGGGGCATTAGGTCAGTGTGGCTTGCAGTAATGATTAAAGATACCCCTAAATCAGTGTTTCCAAATCCAGTCCTCAGGGGCTTCAGTCGGTCCATGTTTTTTTTGCTCCCTCCAAGCTTCCAGTAGGGAGCAAATATGTGAACTGTCTGACAGGGAGCTGAGTGGGAGCAAAAATGTGGACCAGATGTGGGTCCCTGAGGAGCGGATTGGAAAATACTGCCCTTAAATACACCAGACACCCAAAAGCCCAGAAGAGGAGCTGTCCTGTGAGGCTGGAACCTGGGAAGCAGCCCACTCTCCAGGCACCAGGCTGGATCTGGACACAGATCTGTTCAGGAGGATGTGTTTTGGGGGTATGTCGGAACAGATCGACATGTTAGAAAGAATCGCTTCCTTTATACTGCGAGACAATCCACTCCTTTCTCTGTGAGCTCAATGAAATTTGATTTAATTCTCCCACTGATCACGCTGATACCATGGATGTTTTCAGGACATCCAGGGAGTTTTCAGGGCTGCCTCCCTCCTTGTAAAGTCATGCGTCACACATGCCGCAGTTTCCTGGAAGGACTGAGGCTGCTTTTATTTCATTGGATGACTCAGGCTGTCGAACCCGGGTTTCCGAGCCACATCGCTGCTGTCTCTGCTCTCTCTCTGTGCCCGTCAGCTCTGTCCGTCAAACCTCACAGAGTCCAATTCCTGTGTCCCTCCTTCGCCAACACTCTTGCCTTTCCCCTTCGCTAAAGGTGAGAATTGTGATTCTTTTTCTTTTCTGTTCCACCCGTGCCTAATTTGTTCTTGCCTGAATCTCCAGCTCCCTTCCAGCGGAACTGGCCGCTGCTCTCGGCATTCCAGGAGCGTGGCCAGGAGGCGGACAGGAATCCGATGCAGAGACACGGTCCCGAGAGGCCTCGCTGGCTCTCCAGCGGCCCCTGCTGGGTGGGAGGGAGATTCGCTATGCAATCACACACAGCCATCCTTGCCTGCGGGCTACCCGTCTCCTCTAAGCCGGCACTCAGCCCAGGTCAAAACATTTTCAAGGCAAATAATAATATTGATTGTAAAGATAAGCCACTCCCAGAGCCACTTGGAGAAGCTGCTTTAGGGAGCATCTGCATCTGTTCACCCCCCAACCCCAAATCCCCCAAGGAGGAGACACTTTCTGCAGCCGCCGTGAGACAGCTAAAACAGACAGGCCTCTTTCTCTCAGTATCGCACATTCACACATATGGATACAGACTCGCACAGGCAAGACAGACCCCCCTGACCGTGCCTCCGCTCCAGGGCGGATACCGACCCCCCCCCAATGGAAACAGACGCTCTCTTAAGAGCTGTTTTCCAATTAGGACAAATGCGACACAAAATAGGCCCAATTCCTATCACTCACGCACCACATTTAATTGAATTAAAATGAAACGTATAATATAAAATTAGAGCCCATTCTACCTTAATTATGTTTAATCTATGCTCCCCTTTGTTTTATCCCAATCAGTCTCAGCAGTGTTTTAATCGTATAATCATTAATATTTGGGACGGCTGTCTCTGGGCGAGTGCGTAGCTGTTTATCACAGTTAAATATGAACTTCAGAGAATCGCAAACTTTATGTAACCCAACTGATCTCATGAATGTTCTGATGTGACCAGTTACCACCTTATTCAGCATCTTCCTGGCATGAAACTCCTGTTCCTCAGGTCTCATTTACATTTTATTAGGAGGCCTTAATATGTCTACTGATATGTAAAGGAGACAGTGGATGTCCTATACCCCCCATCCAAAAAGCTGCCAGGAAAATCTTAACAATTGCTCATTGTCGGTTTCAATTTAGAATAGCCATTTGGTTTTCAGTTTTATACACCGAACCATCCATTCCCGAGACGGATCAAAGTCTTCTTGATTTCATGAGGAAATAACGAGCTGTACGTTGTTAAAAGAGAAAATCGCTTCTCCAAAAAGACACAGTACCCTGTTCCCGGAGAGTGACAGAAACCATTCCACATTCAGAACACTTTATCTGACTTCCTCACGCAAAGTGGCTCGGACATTATTTAAAGCCGTATGTTTACGTCAGCCATTTTTAAACATATTTATCACAGGTTAACCACTGCCTCTCGTCATCACGGAACACGAGCGTTTTTCAAAACGATAACCAGGTCAGCTTCGCTCATGAGTGAATGAGTCACAATTTTTACGGGGGAACAAGCGCCACCTCAGGTCTGTGAGTCCGGAACATACGAACAAGATCTCAGGCAGGGATTGTTCCACTCCAGCATGCATGCAGAACCGGACCAGGCGGAAAAGGAATCTTCAGAAAGCCCTGGGCTCCGCTAAATGCTGGAAGCCATAAAATCAATGACTATATGATACTCTGTAAAAGCATTTTAAATATGAGGTGCATTTCTGCTTTAATGGAGCTGTGAAAACAGAGGATGCTAATGAGGACCCATTCCGGTCCATTAGAGACTCTTACTGGCAAGAGCGTCTGCTCTTTGAGGGCCACGGCACAAAAGCAACGGGAAGTACAGGCCACAACTCAAACACCAGATACATTTCTTTGTGATTAATTGGCCTAATGTGCTTTGTGTGCATCAGGAGCTACAAATGCATATTAACCACTTTGTAGGCAGTAGGGATTTCCCATTACTGCTCTAAGAGGGTTTTCTCAAGATAAATATAAACAGCAAACTAAAAAGGCAGCCGAAGTCGAGCGGCCCCACAGCATCATGGGTAGAATCAGTGACCTTTCTGAAGTTACCTGACTTTCTTCTTAGTGCGTCTCACTTTAAGTTGCTGCAGCTGAGGTGGTTTAAGAGGCAACACTGCTATGTGATGCCATACACTGCGGACAGTCTCTATGAGAACAGGAAGCAGGGTGGGCCTAAGGTGGCATTGCCCTCTGCAGAAGTTAAATGTAAGCTGACTGATCGGGAACAGCCAGCCCAACCAGGGCATGGAGACGCGCCACAAAGGAAGGCGTTCTCGTCACGTCCTACGCCGCCGATTCCAAAACGGCCCACCGCAGCAGTGGCGACTCAAAGCAAGAAAAACTGCTCAGACGCTCATGGTGAACTGTTGTGTTATAAAGAGCCAGGGACAAAAAAAAAAAAAATACTCACTCGAGAGGGAAAACCAGTGTCGAACACTGAAAAAAGACTAACAGTTCTATACTGGAACAAATGTAATGCACAGAGCAATCCACAGGAGTAATGTGATGCATTATCTGCGTCTCCTGTACATGACTTTGGACAAAAGTGTCAGATAAATAAGAGAAATGTAAATGTATAATAATGTATTATCTTGCTATCTCAAGATAATACATTTATGTTACTTACTTAAAATTTTCTTAGCTAGTCTTATATTTTGGTGTTTTGAAGTTAAAAAGAAGACACGCAAATGAATGGGTTGCATCTTGAAACAAATTTGAGGCGTGGTGTTAGTGAGGACGACCGCAGCGTGCTTGTCATTCAGCGGGAAACATTCAGCCAGTCGCGTCAGTCCAGGGGGTGAATCAGTCGCGTGTTTCAGAAAGCAGCATCAAACGGCAGGAATGAAGGCAGTCATTTCTGCACAGACAAGCTTCATCAGTCCCAAGCAAGTCAAATTCAAGCGATCTGTTTGCATTATTGACACTGACAACTGCCGACTTCCTAAAATACCTTCCAGGTTAAAGCTGTACTTTAATTGACAGCAGATTATGGAGTCATATAATTATACGGTAAGATCTTCGGGACCTGAATAGTCACCTTTTGTGTTGGGCAGAGTGGGAGGAGGTGTTTGAGTACTGGAAGTGACTCATAGGTTGTGCAGATAAGCCTTGCAAACGAACTGTTGCACAGCTGAGGACATCCCTGGCAGGCGTGTCTGGACTGACGGGTAAGACATTGGAGGGGGGGATGGGGGGTGCTGAGAGAGGACCAGACACATGAAAGAAGGCGCTTGGAGGTTATCTGCCCCCCCCAGCCACTTCAGGCTGTTCAGCAAGCCCCGACGCGGGATGCCTGAAACAGGGTGGGTCCCTGTCTCCATCACTCGCGAAGTTTCGTTTCTGCTGCCAATCGCGAGTGGCACCAGCAGATTAGAGTAGCTAAAAAATGCTGAAGTCATGCGGGGATCAGAGATTCTGTTTCAGACGACAGTAGACACGTCGGGGAATGTGAGAGTGATTTGTTCAGGCTAACCTGATTCTCTCATGCAAAACTGTTATTGTCCTGCATTTTATCAATGTTACTTTTCACTGATTCGCGCACCAGAATAATTCTACTGAAGCAATCCAAGATTTATCAACTGGTTCATTTTGAACCACGTACCTTTTGGCTATGTGACTCAACTCTTACCTGCTCACCAGTGCAGTTTAACCTGCTGCATCACCTGGATCATTGCAGAGCACGACCAGCCGGCTACTGGCCTGAGCAGCCAAACCGCTCCTGATAGGTTCCCAGCCAACATGGCTAAGCCGGCTCTCCCAATTGGACAGCTCTGTTTACGGCTGGCTAAGTATGCAGACATACTGGAAGAATGAAGATTTACTTGCACCCTGCACAGCTGAGATTGGGCCTAAATAAGCAAGGGTGTCCATCCCCTTCCCTTAACCCGACCCTCTGAGAGGTGTTTGTCCCTTACGGCATCCCTAAGGCCTGCGATCATAGTGGATAATCTGCATACACAGCAGATACATTTTAGAGAAAACTGGGTTCCTCAAGTAATTAGGGGTTAAGGGTCACGCTCAAGGGCCCAGTGATGAAATCATTCTGCTGACCCCAGGAACTGAACCGGCAACCTTCTGATCACCGGCGCAGTGTCCGAACCTGTTGAGCCTCTCACAGGCCCATATAATGTCCTTCTACAGTATGCAAATGGCTTTGCTGGCTGGACGAGAAGAAGATGAATGCATGTGGAGTGCTGGCGGCCTGAGCCTACAGATGCTTTTTTTCTGAACCTGTTTTGAAGGAAATCCTTACTGGCTGTTAATGAAAAGCTGCCTAAACCCAGCTTAGGGAGGAATGAGAGTGACATGGAAATGCTAAATTCTGAATACTGACTGCTTTTCTGCGCTGTAAAAGTTTTGCTAGTCACGGTGTCTTTTTGTGCCAGGTCGTACCCAAGAACATTCCCAGCAAAAATTCTTATGTTATGAACATATATTTGTGTCACTTCATCGCAAAAATTACGAAACCATCATGGTCACTGGCCAATATCTACACCCTTGTGTAAATTAATAGAAACAAGTTCAACATCTCAACATTTCAATATATAATATGACCTCTTCAGTTTTTAGTAGCATTTCGATGCGATTTGGAGTCTTACAATTTTGAGCAGTTTTTGATGATCTTGGGGTCCCAGTACCGTACTTGAATTAATGCCTGAATAAGTTTATCTTTTGTGGTACAGTCCATTCCACGAAAGTGCTGCTTGCACATTGACCACAGATTCTCTGAAGAGTTTCCAGGCCAGTCAGGTACCTTGATTTTCTTCATGTTGATGAAGTTCCTCACCATTTTCAACATGTGGCACATGGCTAGATCAGGCTGAAAGACACCACACCCGTCAAGAAACGTAACAATGATGGATGAAATTTCCTACATACAATGATGTAACGATGTAACTCCAACCCATTGAAAAAGTGACTAATGAAGCCTTTCCAGAATGAAACTGAAAATCAGATTGTAAAAAAAATTACTACTTGTTTCAATTAATTTGTACAAACAACCAATGTATGTCAATGAAATAGTTACAGAACTTGATTTTGTGAAATTAGCAAAGAGCCCCTTCCCTGTTCTGGTGTCGTCTCTTTTTCTAATGTTGCTTCTCTTTCTGCCATGTTTTTTGTTCTTATATTCTTTCACTCCAAAAACATCAATGTTTCTTAATTTAACCTCCAGATTTTTGTTAGCCTCGTTCACACCCCAGGCCTGGAACCACTGTCTCATTCACACAGCCCTAAAATTTACAGCAGGTCCAACCTTTTCTTCGGTGCGCTGGTTCTTCTTATATCTTCCAGATGCTGGTGTCATTCATCAAATACAGAATCTTCCCATATTTCCTAGACATGTATATAATTGCCTCTTCTGCGATTACAATGGTCCCGTCTATCATCAGTTCCTTCCTAACAGAAATTCGTTTACCATGCAGGCAGTACTGCTGAAACCACAGGACTGTTGCTTTCAGTGACAGTGGCAGTTTGGGGAGGGTAGATTATACCACTGGAAAATTGGCCAAGTCATGCATTATTTGCGTAGAAATGGATTAGGGCCTCACTGTTGGCAGCACACAACCTTTGACTTGTCAGAAATTAAGCACAAATTAGAAACATTAAAGGTAATAGATGTATCGAAGACCCGTGCCAAGTCACAATGCTGTTGACAGCTGGTGACAGCAATCATCAAATAGCCCAAAGAAAACCACTGCACGCACCGACATGACATGTCAGGCCTAGTTAGGCACTGCAGGCTGGGAAACAGCAGTAAAGTGACAACTATTCCAGTGCAGGGGCAGGCCTCCCCGCTTCTCTGCTAATGCCGCTCTTCTGTCGACCTTCTGGCAATCAGCCAGGCTTCTTCAACACCCCTACAGACACATCTGCATCTCATGTAGGTCCTTCCGACGCCCATTGGCCACAGCGGTGCAAAGCATGTTTATTCCTTGCAGGCGTGGCAGTGACTCTGAGCAAAGAGTTTACGAGCGGCTTTGGAATTGTGTTGAAATCCACATGTCGTTCTCGTTGCAATTTAATGCTCGTCTCCAGTAAATAACGGGAAAGATGCTGAAAAAGTGCTGCCTCATTCGTTCAGATTGCCCTATGAATGCATTGCCCCCTTTAAACACTGAGAGTTTGCATGAGCTATTATTGACAGCACAGGAGCATCCAGGTAAGGGCTCACTATTCTTTATGTACACACTGTTCAGTGTAAAAAATCAGTCCTTTCACACTTGTGGGGAGCATTAGGGGATGAACCTAAACTAAGTTCCCTGGCAGACTGGGGGGGGCTGCTGAATAATAGGATTAGTGGCTGTTTTTTTTTGGGGGGGGGGGGGGGAAGAAGGGAGCCTGAGGACAGACAAGACGGGAGAGAGAGAGGAGAACGAACACAGAAACAGAAATAGTACAGCCTAGGATTCTTATTGACTTGTTGCCCTGGGTAACCATCGTTATGTCTGCCATCAAAGAGATAACAGAGAGAGTGGAATTCTGGGAAGGAGGAGTTTGCCTTTGACCTCAGAACCCAAAAACCGCTCTTATTAGTCATTATGAAAGGGGACAAGGGGTTAATTGATGCATGGATATGCAGGACCACCTGGGATTTGATCACATCTTCAGTTACAGCTACTTCTGAGTCTGATGCACTGATCCAGGCTAACTTAGTCATCATGCCTAAGTACTAGGGCTGAACAAAACTGCTGATCAGAAACTAAAATCAACAGACCCAACAGATATTATGTATACCTGCAAAGACGACCAGGTACAAGCAAGTCCTGGGCAAGTTTTCTCTTTTTAATGTTTTCTCACTGTCTCATGGGATAAATAGAGATAAACCACAACAAAACTGAGCTCATACACATTTTGAGACTAAGCAAAAGCTGCAGCATTACTGAACTTAACACTGTAAAGTCTAAGGCAACAGGGACAATATCGGCAGAACAATGAAGCAGTGATGTTTCACCTCTGAAGTGGTTTAACAGCCAGTGTTTCCACTATAAATTCTGCGAGTCATTCTTCAGGAGGACCACAATCAAAGAACAATGACAGGATTAGCCTCTGTTGGAAGACTGCGTGACATGGTAATCTTTAAACAATGTTTTCACTGTGCGTTTGAATTGTGCTTCCCTGACAGCATAGAACAGCCTCTGCTGCTATTAAAATACCAGAACATATTTATCTGCATTAACAACCTATTTTACTTGTCATGTGTAAATACCGATCATCAACCAGGTTTTCTCAACTTGCACGAAAAAATGAGCTTTGGTTGGCTTTGCTTAAAATGACCTTTTCCTCTAAATTTTCAAAAATTTAGCTTAACAAACATGTACATTGATTTTCAAATTGATCAATTTTTTAATTAATGGCTTATATACTCAATGGCCAGTTCATTGCATTCATCTGCTTGGTAAAGCAAACAGCCGACTCCTGCAAACAGCCAATCATGGGGCTGCAACTCATTATATACAGCAAGAGGCTCACCTACTGCTGAGGTGTCTCAATGTGGTGTGAGTCTTGGTGCTATATCTGGCTGTTCCAGCTGAGAAATAGCAACTGTTCTGGGATTTTAATAAACTACAGGTGTCTAGAGTTTACAGAGGATACTATAATGAAGAAAATAACACCCACTGGGTCGCATTTCTGTGGCTGAAAAGCAGTTTCGGGGAGTAGTTAATTAAAATTAGTGACACTACTAATTTGACTACTTTTTTCACTTTTTTTAGTAGTGCAACTAACCCAGTAGCTTTTCTCAGTAACTATTTTTTTTACAAATGGAATGGCAAAACGCTGCATCATCGAAAAAATACTACAGGTCATTTTCGACTTATGCCCTATGCAAGTTATGAATGATCGACTTTACGACCATTCGTAGACCACAGATACATTCCTATCCGATTGTGTATCAATAATCCACTAAGAAAATGGTGATAAAAAGGTTAAAAACACCAAACAATGTGACTTAAAGATGGTATCATTTTATTATACAATATTCTATACATACGATAATTTTTGTATATATAAAGAAAGGGCTGACTTATGATTGGTCAGTTGGAACCGATGGAAGTTGTAAATTGACAATGGGCTGTATTATTTTTCTCTCTATACAAAGACAGGTATTTTCAACAGTGTTTCTGATTGGTGTCTTTTGCTCGAATATTCTGAGGATGGATGTTAAAGGGTTGAAAAATACTTCATGGCAAACAGTACTTTAGACACTTTCATTAAAATGCGTGACATGGTAATCTTTAAACAATGTTTTCACTGTGACCTTTGGTTCTTATTAAAATCTGTTTTTTTGTTGTAACCCTTCTAATTGTCACACAGCAATTGTGAAGTACCTTCGTTTACATCAAATACAGAAACCTTTTTTGAAACCTTATTGTGATTTGATGTTACATAGTTATAATTATAATTAGTTACAATATAGATTTTTATTTCAACTTTTAGCATCATGTTTTACGTTTTTTAATTCATTTGCTTTAATAGTATCCTACGGCACAAACATTAAGTATTACCAAACGAAATAGCTTTGATGTCATTAGCTGCTTTTTCTCTGTAGCTCGTAGTGTAGCTAACTACTATATTAACAGTAACTTGGCTGTAGCTTAGCTACTTTTAATCATAAGTAGCTTGTAGCTTGAAAAGCTACTGTTTAAATGTAACTTCCTCAACACTGCTGAAAATAGTTTGTTAATGTGAGAGGTCAGAGGAGAATGACAAGATTCTGTAAAGCTAACATGAAGGTTACAAGCGCAAAAATCACAGCTCAGTACAACAGTGGTGTGTGGAAATGCTTCTCTGAATGCACAAATTATCAATCTTTGAAGCCGTTCCGGAGCCAAAAGTGGGTCCACTGAGCATAGGTATCATAATGCAGTTATTCTACAAGTGAAACAAACATCTAATAGAAATTAACAGTCATACAGCCTTTTGGCAGACCGTACAGGGCAAGGTTGAATGTCACAATGCAAATCTGCTTGCTGAAGCCAAACCGCTTAGAGTCATTAATTTTGCAATCAAACTCAACTGAACATAATGATGACTTTATTAAGCAAAGCCTTACATGCTTCTAGTGGAAATGACACATTGTAAACCTCAAAGTGCCACAAGGCATGTGAGAATATAAACGAGAATATAGAAAATTATAAGTACTGTGCAAAAGTCTAAATAAATTGCAAATGTTATGTCTTAGGCTGCCAAAGAACATCATGTTTAAATTATTGTCATGTTGGTGTAAAACTATGGTTTTATGTCTGTCAATGTGTGTTCACTTAGTCATTTCAAAACCTCTGGAAATTCAGCCCAGAATTTGTAGTAATTAACAAATACATCGGTACCCATGTAATTGTTGACTAGATCACTAGCACAAATTGTTTAATCAATACCTCATCAAATTAACTTAATTTAATTAATTAAGTGAGTTGCTGGTGAAGTTTAATATATTGCATGGAATGGCTGAGGTGCCCCTGAAGAGAGATTTGAGAACCAAAGTGATGTTCTAGCCATCCAACAAGATATTAGTGACTCTTTGGAGAACAACATTTTAATTTTGTAACTGTTTATTTGCATTTTTAAAATGTTTTTCTGAGCAAATATACATGTACTACCCATATAAATAGCCTTAAAAAATTGACAACCTAAGACTTTGGCACAATACTGTATGTAGCAGTTTCCTACACTAGATATACACAGTATGTGTGTGTGTGTGTGTGCGTGCGTGTGTGTGTGTGTGTGTGTGTGTGAGTGTGTGTGTTTTCATGTATGTACATCATTCCATCATCTTTCAGATTTATGAATGATACTGTCCATGCTGCCAGTTTCCCCTCCTGCTCTGCTGATTTATTGGTTTATTGGGTTGTTTTAAGCAGCGCTGAGTAGCTACAGTCCGTCCTTTAGCTACTGTACCTCCTGCACCCTAAATTCCCATTTCAGCTCCATGAGCAAGGACCCAATTCCAAAATAAATCCAGAAAGTCCAAATGGAGTAGCAGCTTTACACAGGGCACAAGGACACAGTGCTGGGACTGTACCTGTCTGCAAGTGAGCATGGATGCAGTGACTGTGACTGCAAGACATCACTGCACGCAGACGGCCGCACCATGCACCTGTATCTCTGTATATGTGAGAGAGGATTTTCTCAGCAGAAAGTGATCGGATCTGAACCGAAGCCTTAGATTCATACCCTGAGATCACAGATGCATAGTTCATAGTATCAGTACCCATACTAAGAGTTCCCCACTTTGGAGGAGGGGGGAGTGAATAACTACGATGTAATTATATTTACTTAATTACATTTCAGTTCAGTGAACAAAGCAGAACATCTACGTCTCTAAAACAGCCTCAAGCCAGGATTACATGAAGGACAGTGATGTTCCCATTGACTGGAGATTTGAGAATTTGTGTTAACAACGCTGCAAAAAACAATATGGTTTTGCACGATTTCACTCTGGTCCTGGTCCAAAAATGGTATGATTTCAGTAAGTGAATGTCAGTCACCTTTTTGTTAAACTCATCATAGTATCACTTTAGTGCTGTTTATGATCAGCGAGACATGGATTTTGTCCCAATGATTCTCTTAGTTGTTATTTTTCAAGCCACAACTGGCAAAGTATTATCTGAAGAACAAATCCCCTCCACACACACACACACACACGCACACACAAACTCTAACTCATCCTCCTGGCTCTCATAGTTTAACTAAAGAGCAGGAAATATGTTTCTCGAGGGTCTGAGTGTTGTCATTCACTAATAACAGCAGACGATAGAAACAAAAACAAAACCATCCAACCATCCATCCATCCATCCAACCATCTTCAAGCCGATCTTCCTGTCCAGGGTGGCATTGGGCAGGAGCCTTTTCTATGCAGCAAAAGGCGTTCACCTGAACTTCCTAGAGAGGATGCCACTAAAACACAGAAGACAAGCATATGAAATACAAAACGATGACAGACATCCTTCCCACCTCGTTGCCTAACCGTATAAATGAATGAAAACATTAGTTGCATTCCAGCAGCGGCTGCCACTCACTTTTCCAATTACTGAGGCCAAATTCACGTCATGGTACTCCCAATGCATAAAGCAGCATGAGACACTCACTGCTATTTCTTACATCTTTCCAAACGTCATTCTGAGCCATATTAACCAAGAAAGACTGATAGGCTGCGCAGGCTTAACCTTATTTTGGGCTCCATGTGTTTGTGTTATTAGTCAGCTTTAATCAGCTTGGCTGGGGGGCCCGGTCATCCGAATCCAGAAAAAGAGGAGCCACCCCTCCCCTGCCCTCCCCACCAGGGCGACTGCAACAAAGAGTCAGCCTGTGACAGCTGGCCAATGGGAATGTAAATAGAGGCCCAGCATGGCAGCCGCAGGCCCCCGGTGCGTCTGACATCCCCGCCGCGTCGTAAACACTGGCGCCCTCAGGACACCCCCTTTTCTGAGGGCTGCTACAAGCAGCGAGGCTGAAACATAAACAGGGACGCCGGCAGCCTCTGGGAGCACAGGGACCGGGAAACGTGAGCGAGGACTCGGGGCAGAAACGGCAAAACCAGGTTTGACACAAAGTAAACCATTAGCGGTCACAGAGGGAGCACCGTGCTGGGGTCAGAGACTGCAGTCAGGCGGGAAGCCGGAGTGGGGGGGGCGGGCTCAAAGCGGCAGGACGCTGTGTGTGTGCGGGTCATGTATAGATTACATCGTGGGGACTAAAAACCTGTTATTTTGACAAAAAAATGGTCCCCACAAGGGTAAGCACGGTTTTATGAAAATCTGTGTCTGCAATCAAAAAATCAAAAAAAAATCTAAAAATGACAAAAGACATATTACTTACGGTTATGGTTGGGGCTGGGATTATGGTTTTGACCATAGAAATGAATGGACGGTCCCCACAAAGATATGCATACAAACGTGCGTGTGTGTGTTCATGTGTTTGGGAGATGTGGGGGAGGCAGGGGGCTGTGGTATCGAGTGTTGTCCCAGATTTCGGAGGAGAAAGTGGACACTTTATCAGATACCGCAGAGAAAACAAACCCGAAGCAGCCAAAGCAGCGACATGGGAGATGCTTGTTAGGTCAATGTTCCCAAAGCGCCTTGTGGCAGCGAAGCCCGGGGCGGCCATGCTGATGGAGACTCTGTTTATTTGACTTTGACCAGGAGTTAGAACAGGAAGAGGCTCAGCAAGCCCACTCGGGTCCCCAGCCCTGTCTGTGAAGCAGCACCATTACATTGTTGATTAATACTCATCCACTGCTAAACTGACACCTTCTGAATTACTATCGGCAACTGCAGCCTCCCATTTACAGCTGGACAGAGTTTATTGGAAACTTGGCGCCTTAGTCAACATCATAAACCTTCCAGGGACCAGGAACCAGAGGATTTCATGTGGCAAATACGGACATGCTGCTATGGGCTCTTCCTGTAGTTTCTTCTTTTCGATCATGTTCACTGGTCCAAAATGTGACGGAACTGCTGGGATGGGATGAGGTGAATTTGAGATTGCATGTCTTCAGGCTGATACATTGACATTGACAGGCATCCCTCATACATCCCAGTGCTGGAGCTGTGGACAGTCAGGGCCGTCTTCAGTGGATCGTGTTGCCAAGGAGCCGCAGAAGCTAAGGGAGATATGGAGAAACACGCACCTAGAGGTGACATCATGTGTGTGAGACTTCTTCATAAGATCAGGTTGAGGTAAAATGTCTCCATGGCCGAACTGAGAAAGTGAGAAATATTATTGTTCTTTGACACATCCTTACACACGTGTACAATGAGGTGACCACTTATCAGAGACATAATCATATAATGTTTATTAATGTATATTCAATAAAAAAAAAATCTCGAGTAATTTTTTCTTGAACAACACGCAACATAGATACTCATACATGCCAGCATTTTAATAAAAATGAAACGCCAACATTAAATAGGATGATGCTCTACCAAGAAAATTAATACCATATTTGTAGTCATACAGAAGCAGGAACTTCCATTGACTTTTACAGCAACAGAAGATGCTCTCTGACCTAACAGCAAATGGCATCGTTACAGTCTAAACGCTTAGGGTGTTTTCTAGGTGAGAGTTACTTAGTTGCTCAGACCATGAAGCTCCGAGTAACTGACCTTTGGTGTCTCTTTCAGGAGTGCACTGGATACGAGCACTCTTAGCATGACAGAGTCCTGACAGGCTCAGCTCCATAAAGAACACCCCCCCACCCCCGCCACACCACTACTCACAGCTATTTTTTGCACTATACTCGCTCGCTTGCTCACTGACTTGCCCCAGGGGAAATACATTAATGGCCCCTTGCCCCTCCCCTCCTGCTGATGATTGACATAATCAGCTTCCTAGCCACTGCCCCAACAATAAAAACGTGTCTTGAGCTTTTCCAAGCTATGGGCCAATTACAAACCACGTTAGACAGGACTATAGATTACCCTGCTCATGATCAGATACATCTGCCGCTATATTAATGGCTAGTATCAGTATCATACACCAGAAGAGGTGGCATCCCACCTAAAATATAACTAAATGCTACATTTCAAACATCATCTTTGTTTCCTAGGCTAATATTTCAAGCCAGGTCAATGCTGCACTTTCATGTTTTACAGTTACAGCTGCGTAAAATTTCGGCTCATTTACGTCTCCCTTAGATACTGCCAATTAAAATGATGCTGTACATGATAGATGAGATGCAGAACTGATGATCTCAGACTAAGTCACCATCTGGTTCACGCTACTCTTTCATACGTGTGCTAAGTTCGCTGTGGTCTTCAATGTCTTCACTTTCACTGCGGTCTTGAATCTGTTCGGTAACTTGATTCTGGCTCTTTTGTGTTCGCCATCTTCTCTGTGACCGTCATTGGCTATCTTCATAGCCATTCATATATCCACTCGCTTTGCATAATTACTATAAAAAGCATGTGTATATTCATGACATGTCTGTAATTTAAGCCACACGTGACTGGATCACTTTTCAATGGATTCACATAATGCCGGATCCTCATGTGATACTGTTTACTGGACATCCATCCTGGGAGTTCCTCTGCCTCATGCGTGATGTTGCCTGGGATACCATCCAGGTTTCCCCACAGCCCTGGCTGGGATATTTAGTTGGGATATGGATGAATGGATAAATTGCAACTTTTCTGTCACAAATGTCTGGATGGAAGTAGAGAAATAAGACAAGGTAACGCCACTGTTGAAACTGGCTGGCTGGCTCATTTCGAAACAGAACCCCAAACGATATCTTACTCCTGGAAAACCAAACTTCTTTCAGTAGAAGAATAACCAATAAAACAACCACTTAATAATTCTCAGATCAGATCATTTGGACTCAAATTTATTAAAAAATAAGCCTGGCAAAATGACTTCAGTGGTCAGGAAACGAAATATATTGTGAATGACGGTGATGTGAAGCAGAGGTGAATCTGGCCTTCAGTGAGCTGATTGGATGCTGTCGTTCCCCGTGGCTGCGGACTGTCACATTTAACACTGGCATAAGGTGTTGTGCCCGAAGCCAGGACAAATCATTCAGATGTTCTGTACTGCCATCAGCAGACCAGCCTTGCCAGAACCTTCTAACATGCAGCCATGAATGGCGGATTATTTATGTCAAAAAACAACATACATATACCTCAGGCAATATGAGTGTACCCTATGAATATTTACATTCAGAAGCCTTTATATTACTGTGGTAATCCACTGTATAAATCAGTGGATATAGTCCAAAAGAGCTATATAAATACTGGAGAACATTTGCTGGTCCCCTGAGTGAACCAGAGGCTGGGAGATATTTTACTGATAGCTTTAGTGCTTTGGAAACATGCACCAGACTTGGCCTGTGTGACAGAAACCAGAGTCCACTAGGGTTAGGTCACAAAGTGTTACCAGATCTTGGCTCTGGGATGCTAAGGTAGAGCCCATTCCACACCAGGTCATCAACATTTAGAGCCTGCACAGACCAGAGGTGTGATTGGTGTCTGACTGTAAAATTGGCCCAGTACTACTTAACTTCCCATGCACAAGCATCTGGATCAACCTACATAAGCTTCTGGGCCACAGGCTCCATAAGCACCAGCCCCAAGGATCACAAACTGTGTTTCGTTCCACCGTTAATGGTTTCTTTTGGGTTATTGTTTCAGGTCAACTAACCTGTTTCTTTTGGCTGTAAATCAAGTGCTAACTGAAAGGTATTCTGACACTGGCAGGGCCCCCGGCGCCTAAGGACAGGAGCCGGCCCTGCTGCTCTGCTCCCATGGTCGCTCCTGAGCCCGGTCATACTTCAGACAGGTCCGATGACGGGATCTCGCTCGACTTGCAGGAGTCTGAGGTAGGTGCCTCGGCTCCCAGTGATGTCTTGCACTCCTTTAGCCTGAGGGAGAAGGAGAAGAAACAAAAACAAAGAAAAAACAGCCAGTGACTCAATGACAGAGTAGAAGTGTCCACAGCTCCGAGTATCAAGGCCCACGAAGATAAGAAAATGAAGGGGAGAGGAGAAGGTCATTAGGGCAAGCAAAGCTCTGCGCTTGTGTTTATTTTATGTGCTTCGGGTTTCCTGACTGCACCCAAAGCCTGACACTGCTGTCCATCTTACACATGAGGCTGCGATTTATGTGCCAGCAACTGGATACTTGTTACCATGTCATTCGTCCATGCCTCTTTTTGGCGCGTCGCCGATAAACACGGCCGTAGTTCGTGTTCTTGCGCACGCGGCGAAATGAGGTCGCTCACCAAAGGCAGCTCCCCCCCGGCACTCCGGGGGCCGCCAACGGCGACGTTTCGGCCAGCAGTTTGGCCCGGAAGCATCGGCCATCTATCAGCGATGAGGCCATCAGTCAGTCTGCGCATGGGGTGTGGGCTGTCAGGCCGGACAGAGGGCAGCTACATGCCGCAGGGCCACTGATAAGGCCTCTCAATCAGATCCCCGCACACTAGCAGGGGGAAGTACTGACAGCGGCCGACAGATAAACTAACAGCCAGGGGGCAAATCCACCAGCGAAGGCCCCCTGATGGCAGGTCCCAGTATCTGAGAGAAGAACATAGCTGCCCACACCCTGAACGGGATCTTACATTTCCCAGCTCAGAGAAACACCATGGAGACATTACCCAGGCAAAACACATCCTTTTACACAAATTGGGGGTGGGGGGGTATGTATTCATGTTTGCATGTAACTGCAGTGTGCGAGATCGAGTCCTGTTGTGCTTGGACAGCAGTTTGAGTCGACAACCAGCTCAGTTTTATCCAAGGTCTGCATCTCCAAATAGGGACAGAGCTAATTTCAAAAGTCTGCTGTACAACAAATTGGTTCCTAAATCACTTCCAAATGCAGATTTTTCTAAAGATCAAATATCTGCCCCAGATGTGAGACACAATAGAGGAAAAATATATTTATTATACTTATTCCCTATCTTCAAGTGCATTATAAATCTTTCTGAATAGTGCATGAACTGCATGTGAATTTTATCATGCGCCATTCGAGGACAGCTTCCCAGAAAGGGGTAACCCAGACTAATAAGCACTTAACTGGAGGTCCTGAATGATCGCAGAACCACACACAGGCTCCACAGCGATGGAGAAGAAAAATAGACATCACCGTGGAGCTGTGGAATGAACGTTGCCTGGAGAAGCACTCCAAAGATTCAAAAAGGTCATTTTTATCAGCTGTATTAGTGGGTTTTATCAATATCAAAAAACCCAAGGAAAATTTCAAGGCTCATATAATCGTCTTGCTTGTTTTAAAATCATCATTTTCTTCTGCAGCTAAGAATGGATAACGTGCCGCTCTTCACTCCCAAAGAGTTTCCCACAGAAAGGTTGGGAGAAGAGATGAGCGATACGGTGGGAGTGAAAGGCTATCAGCAGGCTGTCCATTAAAGCGGCATTACTGATTAATGCCTGTCAGGCAGAAGATGGAGAAAGTCATCTTTGGCTCACTCCAGACTGAGTAATTACACGTGTGGAACCTAATGAATTAGTATTTAATTCACGAAATAGGCACTTACATATGTTGGCTGTTACAAATAGCTAATTGGAACTCTTTGTGTTGCTACATTGTTGATTTGGTCATCCTCGCAAATAAATAAATAAATGAATAAATAAATGTTAACTGAAGTTAGTGAAGTATTTGGCGTTTTTGCAAACTGCAGCTTTGTCTTGGTTCCTCTCCTTACTCAAGTTCAGGAGCTTTGCATAATTGGGAAAAAAACAGATTGTATGTAGGGGCAGCCAAGTGAGTTTACTTCTTACTGAGTAAGAAGTACTAAGTACTAAGTAAGTTAATGGGATTCTTCAGGAGAAGGTGAGGGGTTAAGACCTCTGATGGACTTACTAGTCTTTGGTGCTGAGAAGATCCAGTTTTGGTGGTTTGGGGGCCTCATAAGAAATTCTGAATTTAAGCATGTCCCACTTTGGGGTAAGGGGGAAGGACCAAGGATATCATGGCAGGCTTGGAACCACCTTGGCATCCAGCAGGGGGCACTGCAGATACGCCACGCTGAGTGCCACCTTGGGTAACCCTTCACATCTGGCACTCATCCTCACCCTCGAATGGATCAGCAGGAAAAATGAATGGAAGGCTGCACAGGCTACACCCTGGATGGGATGCCAGTCCATTGCAGGACACACAGATCCATCGGCAATTTAGAGACACCGATTAGCCAAAGCGATATACCTGAAGGAAATCCACACGGCATGGGAAGATCATGCTAAATGTACATACATATAGCAGGAGGGATTCAAATCCATAACCCATGTCACATGAAAAGTGTTTTTATTCTATGACCAGTAGTATTTATGATCAGTGGTATGTTAGTTTAAACACTGTAGGGGCGGCGAACCACAACACAACCTTGGAACTAATGCATGGGCCACCACACCACGTCATTTACGTTATGATAAGAATCAAATAATTATAACAAGAATAATGCTGTGTAGGTAGTGATTTATGTTCCAAAGACTAAATAACACACAAAGAAGGCAAAGTAACGTAAATAAATCTACGGAACAAATAAACAGCTGTTTGGCTCTTATAGAAACATATGATAAACCAATAAAATTCAATAAATGTCCAACCAGTGTCAAAAACTTATGCTAAATTTAATGCTAAGTATTATACTAAGCCTGACTATCATGTGACTGTAACAGATAACTCCTCATCTGATTTCTGTGAAGTTGAGGGTTCAGACAATCTACCGCCATGTTTACATTTTAACTCTACAGACAAAGAGTGCTGCCTTTGTATTCATCTTAACATGTTACCAGGACCGAATCGGACACAGGGAACTCTGTTCCCGGGGAGGGACAGAGCATACGAGGGGTGTTGTGGGAAGGTTCTACACTGAACAGAAAGGAAACGTATAAAGCTAAACTTTGATCCAGCCCTGCCAGAAACTGCCACACAGCTTACAGCCCACATGCCAAGTGTTACAAGAAACCCATATTAAAAAAATAAATCTCACTGCAGCAAAATGGGAGCATTTTTTCCAGATATACAATCAAGGGGTTGACAGTAACAATGGCGCTGGCCGGATAGAGAGAGCAGGCCTCTATCAGCAGGCCTGATATAGCAGGCCTTTATAGAGCAGGCCTGACTCTATAAAAAAGAGCATGGTGTGTCTGTCTAGGCTTGGAAGGTTGCCAGTTCAAATCCCAGGCCCTTAACCTCTAAACCTACTCTCACCTGCCTGTGTGTCTCATGGAGAGCAAGATGGGGAAGGTGACAACTGCCCAAATTCCCCACATGGATGAATAAAGTACATTATATGCTGCTATATTATATATTAAAGTTACCGTATATATTATATATTTACTGCATATAAACCATATGTCAAGTCTATGGACAGGCTAATTCCACCTAGTTGTGCGCTAATTTAGCGAGAGACTTTTGCCCATTTGCACTTTGCAAGACTCTTGTCTCTAAGTAGCTGTCAAAGCAGGAGTGGAATCAGGGCGCCTCAGACAGTAGCTCTCTCACTGCAGGGCTGAGGTCGTTTGTGTTTCCCCCCTGCTTTAGTCAGCTTAGCCTGCAACTGGGTCTTGCGTAGTACAGATATGAATGGGAGCACAGGCCCAGGCCTGGCAATCTGGAGGTCCTGACAGCAGGCCACTGTGCTCCATCATGGGAGGAAATCACTACTGGCCTGTCCTTTGGCAGAATCTCCCCGTACCACAGCACAAGGCATGACAGGGCAAGTTCAATCAGTCCTCGGTAACTAAAAAAATGCTAACATGACTAGCTTAAATGATGGGAGCTATTAATTCCCTAAGGAATGAGACTCATTAATCATAAGCATAGAAAATGTAGTTTTTTTCCATTACTGAGTGTGTGCTGGGGGTTTGCGACACCAAAGCTGTTATCAGACGGCAGGACTTTCGCAGCAACCTTGGAACCTTCAAATGAGACGACAAAGTAAAAACCCTTGCTGGAGAAATTGGCAGTGGAATATGGCTGACCTAGGAAACAACATGGCAAGTGTTTGAACCCCCCCCCCCATCACAAATCACCGTGCTCTATAGCCAGCCTGGGAAGGGCGTGAGGTGGTTCTGTAGGCTGAGTTTTCTCTAGCTTGTCAAGTGAGCTGATGCGGGCCTGTGGCTCAGGCTTGCTCTGGGTAATTAGCCCCGTGGCAGTGACTGATAGCTCCGTGCCGGAAAGGAATGCCAGCTAGCCTATAGCCTGTGAGCGTCACGGTTCAGCTGAAGGTTCACTGACACGTTAGAGGGAAGAGTTAGTCTGGGGCTGTGTCATTCGGGGCCTGAGGAATAGCTTAAGGTGATGATGCACAGGGCAACTCTTTGAGCAATGTTATGGGACAACCGCCAACCAGGTGAGACAAAAGACGACTCGTCTGGATCTGGATGATCACAAAAGTTGCCCATTACTGATCAAAGTTTTCCAAATAGAAATTTTTTGTCCAGTACTGGTTGGCAACACTACCCAATAAAGTTGCTTAAAATGTTGCCCAGGGTATCATCACCCTTAGACCTTCAGCTGGGAATGCTTATACTGAGGAAAGGGCACAAAATCACCCCAACTGCAATATTCTTGCGTCACTTCCTGTTTGGAGATTTTAGCCCCTCGCCTTCACCACCGCAGCTGTGACAGGCCCGGAAACGGATTGAGCCCAGGCCTGGGGCATGACACTAAACTGTGTTGCATTCTATTTGTTGATTACTATTGATTTTCTGTGATCCTTCATTTAAAAATCAATGGCCCGTGGGAAGAGAAGCAGGCTGGCTCTACACGCACTCTCGCATGCTATTGTTCACCGGGAAACACTGTGGTTTGGCGGCACTCTGGCAGCCAATTAGCGGAAAAGCTCTTAACAGGTGGATGCGCGGCTCCGCGATCGATCCCCGGCGCCCCTGCCCAATCACAGAGAGTGGCCGTAAATCAGGATCATCGGTGTTACTTTGAGGACAGACAACTTTTCCCTTGCTTTCCATCTACTCGTTACGTGTCACGCAGCCTCAACGACTCGGGTCGGGGGGGGCATGTGGTCTGCATCTGAGCATGGACATCCTGCCCTTCTGCCGTCCCCCGTCTGTCTCAGCCAACATGGTAATAGAGCCGTCCTTGCTAATGTCCACCACATATATCATTTTTTTAGCCTGCCTCTGAAATAAAGGTGGCTTGGTGTCTCACTGGACACCTCTAGAGCCTCACACCTCCAGGGAAGGGGGTCTTAATCCTGGATCGCATGTTGCATAGATTTCCTCTGGGTTTTCTGGCTCCTTCCCTACTGTAAAGACATACAGTTAGGCTAACTAAAGATTGAAGCAGCATTCACTCTGTGACAAGGTGGCCGAGTGGTTAAGGCGATGGACTGCTAATCCATTGTGCTCTGCATGCATGGGTTCAAATCCCATCCTTGTCGAGTAGCTATTGTGAAAGGTGCTATGTGGGTTGGGATGCTGTTCCTGTGATTTTTGGCGTAAATCCGGATTAGCAGAGTGATGTCACTGCTGGGCCCCTAAACAAGGCCCTTAACCCCCAATTGTCCCAGTGACTGAAAAAAAGCGTCTGCTAAAGGCCAGTGTTTCTCAAGTCACAGTCCTTGGGAATCCCCAGACAATCCACATTTTTGGACCGTTTTTGCTCCCTCCCAGCTCCCTGCCAGACAATCCACGTTTCTGATTCCTGCCAGGAACTTAGAGGGAGCAAAACCATGGAACATCTGGGGGTCCCTGAGTTGGGACCAGGGGAGAAACAGTGTGTTAAATCGTATCTAATGTATGACTTTGTGGCCTGTGATGAACAAGCACCCCGCCCAGGGTTTAGCCTAGTTAACCTAGCTTTGTACCCTATGCTGCCTGAAATTGTCCCCCCCCCCAAGGTTGAGCAGTTAGTGGATGAATGGACTTCTAATATATAATAGATATCGCACAGAAAATATGCATCTCTCTTTACAGTGTACAGTGAGGTATCCCAGCTTCCCCAGCAGCAAGATCTCAGCAGGAGCAGGGACCTGAACACTTAACAGCACCTTTAGCAAAATGCCACTGCGAGCAGCTGAACCGGAGAAGACCAGCCCACTAAGGTCACATCCAGCAAACGACGACTGCCTTACTCACGTTACCTTCACTTTCTCCAGGTTCAGCCATGTGTCTCTGCCAGTTGTCTTTTTCACTGTGTTCCCCCAGGTTTATTTTGACTATGGTGAAGGTTTCTGCAGTGACGTGCTCTCGCCGCATGTTAACAGTCAGCTCACAATGAAGATCCGTTGTTTGGCTCTGCTGGTCCTACCCTCATGATAGCTGATAGGTGATTGAAGATTAATGGTTACCTGGATGAATAATGGATGTCATCTTTTGGAGCCGTTAAATCTTTCGTCATTTAATACAGCCAGTTCCTGTTTTTAACATTTTTTTCTCACCGAAGTTGAATTTAACTTGCTCTGTCTTGCCTTACACCTTACTGTGAATTTGCATATGCTACCGAACAGGGCAATTGAGGAAGGCAGTTGTGGATGGAGTATAAGGGCTGTGCTATGAGGTCCTCCTCCAGGATACAGGATGTCCCTTGTGTACATGTACTGACAGTGAACACTGTGCTGGTTCTTCCGATCTGGCAAAGGGAGATTGACTGACGGACACGAGTAGATACATGACAGATGCTAATTATTCATCCCTATCGCTGGGTGAGGGATGCAGCCTGTGGCTGCAGTCTGGTTTCCATATTAGAGTTGGATGCACTGAAAGAACTGTGGCGATTTCACTCTCTCATGATCATCAGCAGTTAATTATGAATGGCGCATGGATAATCACGTGACCCGTCCCTCAGCAGTTAATTATGAACGGTGCATGGATAATCACGTGACTCGTCTCTCAGCAGTTACTTATGAACGGCGCATGGATAATCACGTGACCCGTCCCTCAGCAGTTAATTATGAACGGCGCATGGATAATCACGTGACCCGTCCCTCAGCAGTTAATTATGAACGGCGCATGGATAATCACGTGACCTGTTCCTCAGCAGTTAATTATGAACGGCGCATGGATAATCACGTGACCCGTCCCTCAGCAGTTAATTATGAACGGTGCATGGATAATCACGTGACCTGTTCCTCAGCAGTTAATTATGAACGGTGCATGGATAATCACGTGACCTGTCCCTCAGCAGTTAATTATGAACGGCGCATGGATAATTATGTGACCCGTCCCTCAGCAGTTAATTATGAACGGCGCATGGATAATCACGTGACCTGTCCCTCAGCAGTTAATTATGAACGGCACATGGATAATCACGTGACCCGTCTCTCAGCAGTTAATTATGAATGGCGCATGGACACCTAAGCCAAGAAAAGTTAATCCCCAAATATTGCATATTGCACCAAAAGCAACTTCTTGTTTCTCCTGACTGATGAGCTAACAGGTTTGCTGTAAAATGCTGGGATTAATGGGAAAATGCATCTGTCTACGAAAGATGTAGGATTTTATGGTGTGATAAAGATTTAATACTAAGAGGTCTAAACCTGTCTTGGTTTGACCTTCAGAGCTGCACTGCTGAAGGAGAAAATTAGCATGTGTACATGTCTGCCTGTGTGTGCATTTCTGTGCGTATATTGCTGGTGAGTGCTGGAATGTGAGCTTGTGTGTATCTGTCTGTGCATTTTGCCCATGTGGGTGTGCATTGTCTGTCTTTGCATGCATGTATAGAGAGGAGGTGCAGATGTGCAGCTCAGTTCCCGATGGGGACACATCTCTATTATTGTTGGTTTTTCAGTTCCCCAATGCCGTATATTTGAAAGGAGGGTGGGATCACTTGATAAAGACCCAGAATGTGTATGTGCTTTCCACTGAAGTCCAGGAAGCTAGTTCCTGGTTCCGAGTTCTTGGGCTGTCCCCATTGGGAAGGTTTGCAGTTCCTGCTCACTTTCGTGTGTCGATTTCCCGCCGCACAACAGGAATTTTAACCTTTATGCTAAATAAGCATGCGAGACACAAATTCTTGTAGGTTAAACATCATGCATAATTTCACACTGCCACCCCAAAATATTGGAAGATGAATAGTTGAATGAATGAAACTTACTGGGGGGATCGATCGTGGGGTCTGAGAATACAGGATAAATTCGTCCTGTATTGATTCAAACTGGATGATTCATTTTATTTAGATTTTATTTATATGGCCTGGAACATTAAATATTTATCATTAAATCCTCCCAGCAGATTGATGTTTTGTTTTCCATGGAATAACAAAAAAATGTAATGTTATTCTGATAATAAGTGTTAGCAGGTTTCACCACTATTGTCACGCCCAGCTCCGTGCGATCCTCATGTGTGCCACGCCCACCTCGTTACCCCGTGTTTCTACCTGATTGTTCTCGCCTGTGCCTTGTTAGTTTGCTCTGTCTAGTGTATTTAGTCCTTGTCAGAGTCAGTCTTCCCCAGATCCGTCACTGTAGTGTTGCATGTGTTCGTGCATGTCTGCCTCGTTTCCTATTAAAAACCCCGTTTCCCCGACTATCCGGCTCTGTGCGCCTGCTTACCCGCTCGCTCACCCACCGATCGTGACAACTATCAATTAGACAAAAAAATTGATAAAATTTTCTGATGCAGATAAAGACAAGCAAAAATGCATTCATTAATACTTTTAATGTTATTTTGTATCTAAATTACAATAATTCCAACTAATAATTTAATAATTCCAACTAAAAATGTAATGATTCCAAGTAATAATTTTTGCTTTACTTTTCCCCACACTTTTGCATAACTTGAGTCAGTGCTGGTGCTTGCCATCAACCAATCAGCAAAGTTTATCGCTCTAAACCCAACTCCGTAGTTTCCTCTCAAGCAAAAAGTACCTAATCTGGGGGTAGGGACTAGAAAATGGTTCAGGAACTACCACTGAGTAACAATTGGGTCGAGGTCCTGCAATGTGGACATGACAAATGTTCCTGGGTCCTGAAAAAGGTTCTGGTTCCTGAAAAAAAAATTCCTGCAGTGGGAAAGTTCCTAGTGTCTGGAAAGAGCCATGACTCACTACTGTCCCCTATCATCCTAACACTCATACTCTCCCATCCACACAACCACATCACAGCCGTTACTTACTGCTACACACCTTTGGTGCAGATTCATTCTGAAGGAGTTAAACACTGATAATGGGCTTAATGGTCATTAGAACAATGAGGTCTCTGCCTCTTGGATATGGACTGATGCACAGATGATGGGTGTTGGCTGTCAGAAGGACAGGGGAGTGGCAGAAGGCGGGGCACACTTGACTGACAGCTCATCTCTAGCAGATGGAGGACAAGGTTGCTTGCGAGCTCCTTGAAGGGCTTGTGACAGGAGTAACACGAGAGACTCTTCACCCATCACCCCCTGCAGAGGCAGCACAAACGGCGCCTGTGTTATGGTGACGTCCCACCATCATCCCCTTTGTCCGTCACAAAAGGGCCGGTCTACGGTGCGAAGTGAGAGATTTGACATCCGCTGTGGAGTGCCAGACTAGCGAGCAGTGCCCATCAAGCGGTGGCAGCGTGTTGCTGCGGAACACTGCCACGCCGCCGTATCAGGTTACCCCACTTACCACCACTTCCCTCGCCTCTTTTGTAGTCGGGCTGATTTCAAAGCCAAACGCCGAGAGCGCCTCTTTCAACACCCAAGGAAGAAGAAAAGCCTGGGCGTCCCATTCCGCATAAGAAGCGGCTTTTAAAGGCAGAGCCTGACGCCGTGACGATCGCCAAACGCGCTTTACGGTGGAAGACCTCCGTCTGTTAATGGTCCGTAATGGTCTCCTCGCTGAGCTTCCCCGACAGCCAGCACAGCACATTGATTTGACTGTGGGAATAAAAGCATGGAGATGAGATGAGACAACTGTGGGGCGGCATGATGATACACCGACTGCGGGAGAGCAGAAGGGCGGCGCCGTTCACATACCCCTGCCCTTACACCCGCAGTTAGCTTAAGCAACCGGGCCATGGATGGATTTATGAACGTGATCCTCCTACTGTGGACACTCCAGCTTCCTCCCATACCCTAGAATACTATTTCTAATAAACCGGTGTTTCTCCATGCTGCCCTCAGGAAGCCCCAGAAAGTCTAAATTTTTTGTTCCCTCCAAGCTCACAGCACACCTGAACTAGGGTGACCAGATAATCAATGCCAGAGAGGACACTTTGAACATGAAATGCTCCTGCGCTTGGCTAAATAGTTCAATTCTTCTTGTGCTTTGACTGGTTTGTTTCCTTGGTTGAAAGACTTATGCAGCTGTTTCACATTAAAATTAGTGATTCTTGGTATGATTGTAGGAGAGTAACCATTCAGCACACAGCAAGATCTCTGGGCATCCAGGTCCTTTTAATTGAAATTTTTACAAAGCTCAAAATGTCCTACCTGACATGGATTATCTGGTCACCATTCCTGAACCAAACACTCAAGAACACCAAGTGATGGGTACAGGTGTGCTAGGAGCAGAGAGGGAGCAAAACGTGGACTGTCTGGGTGTCCCCGAGGACTGGGCTGTGAAGCATTGTTCTAGATCTTTGCTAACCATATTAGCTAGCTTAAACCCTAATCACATCGGCTAGTCCATTTTCTAATTGTACATGTCCACCCATGTGTGGATGGAAATGAAATTTTAGATTTAACAAAATGGGGAAGAGAAGCAATCAACTATAGGAATTTTGCCCCGAGCACAAGAGAAATGCACAGGAACACGTGACCACATCATGTGACCTTGCCCAGCCTCCCTGACCATTCACATACTTCCTCCTTACACCCTGACCCTACATCCCCATCTAACACCTAATGTATCTGCAGAGATTACTCATACTACCCTACCTTCTGTCCTTCACTAACCCTAACCCTACCCCTACCAGCTTACGCCCTATCCCTCCTTACCCTGTCTGCTACCTGCTAGTCAGTCCCTAAACTCCACATTACCTCATAGGCTGTCCACTAGACCGCCCCAGTTGCTCTCCTCTGAATCTTACATATTGATACAGAAAAAAGAGGGCAGTGTTTCAGGTCAGCCACATTTTTGTGCCAGGTCAAAGGTTTGCAATAAAAAAAAAGCCAATCTATCAAATGCAAAGGTTCACAGGCAGAGCATTTATAATATTACAGCTGGACGGATGACAGCCAATAAACCTAAGTATGGGGGAGGCCCAGCCTGGCCACATGTTACATGTTCCCATGATGCATCGATCCAGGGTTGTTGATCATCACATCTTATTTTCAATTTAATTCACACGGCCTTAAAGGGGGCAACGTGGCAGATTTTGAGAGCTAAAGCCGGTTTCTGAAAAGAGCCCTCTTTTTTGACCTTTGTACGGCTCAGCCAACGGTCTTTCCTTTTAATTAAAAATCTTTCACATTGGTGAGAGTTATGGAAGTTGGGCCTGGAATGGTGGTACACCCACAAATAAGACAGAACATAACAGATTTAAGAAAGAGATTCTTAAAGCAAGGTTATAGTACCCTAAAAAGCACATCGGATATAGATTTATTTTGCTTGAATTCACCAATATTTGGCCTTGGGAAAATGTCAAGAGCACGATGATGTCATCATGGGAAATGCATCACTCTGTGCCGCAAACAAGAGTCCACCAATCAAACATTAATCGAGCCTTACGCCTGGTGTCATCGCACAATATAACTCACATCCAAGGTGTCCCCTGCCTTGCTACGGGCCCCAAGCTCATGGTGACCATGTATTGGGTGAGGAGTTAAAGAAGATAGATGCATGGCTGGACGGATTTGAGTTTCAAATATGGAGGATATCCCCCCGTGGTCAAGCACGAAAGTGTTCCGACAAGGAAACCAATAGATTAAAGTGGTGCTGGAGAGGCATTAGAGATTAGCAGCAGAGAGGGTTAAAATGAAGAAGGCATTGGGGTCAGAGGAAAACCATATACCACTGTCGACTGTCACACGCAATGGGATCTTGTGCATGTTGCAGGCAGAAGGGCTGCCTTTGAGGGGATGGGACTGTCACACAAAGGGAGGCAGGGAATCGCGGGACACAGCAGGGACGTCACCCTGCACTCTGTACCATCCATGATTCGCCTGTCACATACAGCTGCTCGTGTGAGAGTGTTTAAGTGTCGTCTTTTCAAAAGCAGGCATGATGCAGCTGGACACACAGGCGGAGAGGGAGGAAGAAAAGTCATGTGGGCTGTGGACAGGTATCCACCCGCCCCTGTGCTATGGCGCCCAGCCCAGCCCCAGTGGGGGGCAGGTCAAATACACCTAATACCCCCAACAGAACAACTGGCCCCAGTCTGGCCCCCGTAGCTGAAACGGTCTAGAACCGCCACTGCTGGTGGACAGAGATCCCTTCTCACCAGGCAGCTCCAGAGTATAGCAGGGTATAGCATGTCTATCCACAGAAAGATTCTAAGCAGCACTGGGATTTAAGAATTTTTGTGACTAGCCAACTGGGCTTGTTCAGAGAAGCAATTTTTTTGTTCTCTTCTTTTGTCTAAATGACTCACCACAGGCGAGTGGGAGAGCTTAATTTCCAGCCTTGTGTCTAAATATCTCGATTGAAATATTGCTCATAAAATCATATTTGAATTATTCAGCTGCACAATGAATATTGCAAACCACTGCAGTGACAGCACTGTTGTAATTTTACATCTATTTCTAGTTCATAACTATTGTTATTGTTATTTCATCCAATATATACCCAGTATTCCTGCAGATAGCTTGGATATCACCACCAGAAAAATGGTACAAGTACAGTAGTTCAATTCAGGCCAACAACTTAAATACAGAATATATTTTGCCAAAGGTTCTCCCAAAAGATTATAGTGACTGTATGTACGGAACCATCCCAAGCCACAGTATTTAGTTCTAATTCTGTTCTCAGCTCATTGCCATTAACATTCTGAGGACTATTAACTTGATTCCTTTTGCATAAGATCTTTCTGAATCTTCCCAAAGATTTAGTTCAACGGTTAGTCTTACATGTTAGTGCCCAGGCAGTGTGGGGTTGTGTCATGCTGCCGTTTCTGTTTTACTCCTACAGGATTGACACAGCCCCCCACCCCCATTAAACTGACCTCTGACCAATCAGTTTACTGGAAAACATTGCCCACAAATGAATGTCTTTCTCAATCGCAGGAGAAATTCCTATGCTTAGTTCTTCCTGGTGGTAGCTCAGTAATGCTGTACCCTCAAGGTTCTGGGTTTGAATCCCACCTCTTCTGTGTCTGGAGTTTGTGAGTCCTCCCTGTGTTGTGTAGTGTTCCGCTGAGTGCTCAATTCTCAATTTTGTTTTTTCCCGGAGTACAGAGACATGCAGTTATGTGAGCTGGCATTTCCTAATTTCCTTTAGAGTGTGATTGTGTGTGAATGTGCCCTGTAATAGCCTGGCATCCTATCCAGGGTACCACCCTGCTTTATGCCCTGTGCTACCTGGGGTATCTTCTGTCCCCCTGTGACCATACCCTAGGTAAACAGTTGGAAGGTAAATTGATAAATTATTGCATATAATGCATACTAATCTACCAAAAAATGAACTCAAACTAGTGCTTCAGTAGTCCCATGCTCTGCGGCAAAACTCTGATAACTCTGATAACCTGATATTTCTTTGTTGTAGGTCACAATAGATATGAATGTAACGATCACAGTCATATTTGTAATAAACAAACTGGGAGCCAGACCCAAACTAAGCTGACAGGCAGTATCTTAACAATCTGTGCTTTTCCCTGACCCATGGAGCACTGACTTTCAAATCTATATCCCATTTTCTGTCCTTGTTCTTCTGTCCAAAAAGTCTCGGAATATGAATGGCTTTCAGTTACTTTATAACAGTCATCAACATCAATGAAATTATTCCTCTTTTGCTTGACCTGTAGGTCAACATGCCTGGTTAAGGGCATAGATTCACACTAAAGAAGAACATGGTGGATCTCTCAGGTACCACCTTGCTTCCATGTGTGTGACTTAGCTTATTCCCACTGCCCAAAACATGCTAATCAGGAGTCAGTAGCCAGGACCTGATTTCACTCACAACACAGACCCTTGACGGCAGATGATTCCAAGTAGTTGCTGGTCCTCAGTCAAACCTGTCGAGCTGGTAATACAGTCTTGTCTTCCCAAATAAACGAGAAGTTATTTGCAAATGAAAAATGCTTCTGTTCCCCAGCCATTACATCAGTTTTCCATAACTAGTTTTTATGAGTATGAAGATGGATGGATGGATGGATGGATGGATGGATGGATGGAGGTAGGGGATGCCCTGGATCATATGACTTCACTGATGTCTTTTTAATCAATCTTTTTCATTTTCCCCTTGGATCCAAAATTAATGGACTAAATAAATTCCGCCCTCTGGAAAAATTCATAACTGCTAAGTTAAAAGTAAGTAAACCGTATACCCAGTCTTTCTCTTTATTAAAAAATATGTCTGTAATTATTGTTTTTTTAACAACAAAACACATCAACGTGTCAGCATATCATATATCCATCAGTCTTGTTACACAGTGACTTTTCTGTCCCTTTGATTTACTTACTCATATTTACTCTAAAATGAGTCACATATTTATAACACATGGGTTAATTTATTTTTAAGTCTTCTATATCACTTAAACAGAGATAATAGATATAAACATTAAAAAAAAAAAAAACATTAAAAATACCATTTTGTATTTTACATGCATTTTTATTGAAATGTGCATTGTTTTTATCATGTCCTTAGTGTAAAGTAATCAGCTTCCACAAGTACTATGAACCAGCAAATGATAAAAATCCCAAAATATTCTTTAATTATGGTATAGACTAGGCTACCTAGAGGCTAACTGCCTCAAACCATATATAGAAATCCAATGAAACTTTGGTTATTTTTTACAATTATCTTCATTTACTGTGCGTCCCTAAGTCATCTTCCACCCTGTTAGTATGTATACTTTCTCGTCTTCTTAAAAAAGGGCTACAATTCCTTTGAGACTATTCTCTGGAAATAGCATCTTTTTTCAGCCGGAATTGAACTGTGCAAACAGAGGTAAGTTTCAACTATCACTTCTGCCTTTTTTTTTTAGTTTTTGAAACGTTATCTTGCTTGTCACACTCTTAAAGTTCCACCCTGTTAAAATTTTAAAAATTTGACAAAGTTATAAAAGTTTATCTATTTATCTGTAGGAGGTTAGCTGGCTAAATGATGATCTCACTCATAGAGCTACAGCTAACGTACCTCAAAATATTCCACCCGGTCTATAAAGCTAACGGTGGAACATGAACCTAACAGGATGTAAATTCTAATAGAATAAATTTTATGTGTATTGCAAATGGTATTTCTTAGGAAATTAGTGCAGCTGAGAGGCAGTGATGGGTTTGTTATTACTTGTTGATCTTTGTTTGATGTTCAAGGTTTTGTTACTGTCCTGATGTGAGTATGTCTGTTAGACCCACAAGTTCATTGAGTTTTATAAAGAATAGAATTTCACCAGGTCCTGTCTTTTCCACTTTACAAGCAACAATCAAGATTCATATTTGTCAGATACTCTGATTGTATCCCTTGATTTTTTTTTTACCAAAATGTTGTATTTCTTTAAAAAGTGAATTATAATCACATGGCGAATGACGTTATTTGCATCAAATATAAATAAGCTGTGTTTTCTGTCTGCCCTCTCTAATTTGTAATTCTTTCTCTAGCCACCTGAAGAGGGAATGTGCCACTTGTCACCATGATTGATTGATAAGGAGCCGCACACACAAAGCTCCTCTCTCAGTTTCACATTGCAAAGCAATCTAGAAAAAAATGGATTGTTTTGAAACATTCTTATATATGTGCAGTTCCACACATTTCGGACGGCAAAGCATGCAGGATAAGGAGGGAAACTCATTCACTCTTAGAACCTGTTAATATTGGTGATTCCCTCTGTTTTGCTGTCACATGTCTGTGATTGTGGGGAGGTTAGAAGCATTCACAGCATGTTTGTGTTTTTGTGCAAATTATTTACCCTACCTGTTAGTAAAAATGGGTACAAAAATGTACCAGTTCTTAATAATCACGACATTTTCCTCTACATCAATATTTTTTTTGCTATTGATTCAGGAATAAAAATACTTTGATAACAAGAGACATGTACGTCATATATCTATGAAAAGCTCATTATTGTTTAACATTTACATTGCTAACATTTTGTGGTAACTGTATATTTCCCTAATAGGGTGGAATATACTTTTTATATTTTAAGTGCCTGAGCTTCACCACCATGTACTCCTAATAGTCATGCACATGACTCTGATAGATTGCTAAAAATCATGAAAAATGTTTTTTTTTTTTTTTCTCAAAAATTCTGTAGCCAAAATGTTACCAGATAACAGGAAAGACTCATATATATGTTGCGCTTGGGTATACCATGCAAAAACAGTCTGATCCCCTCAGAACCTTACTAAACGAGTTGTTACTAAGAATGTATGTGTGTATGTATGATGTTGTTTACCTCTCTGTTCCCATACTTCAGCACTCTGTGCCTACTTTACTTTGGCTACTATCTCCGAGTGCCAGTCTGTGAACTTACTGAAGCTGACCGCAAGCTGTGACTGCCTAACAAGGTATTCACCTCACACTGTAAGCTTAAGGATTCTCCCCATCACTAATTCCAAATCACTGCAGTCCATCCTGCAATGATGTCATTGGACCATGGGCCTTAATATGACTGGAAGTTCCAAACTTCATATAAACCAAACGGTGATATTTGCTCATAAAAAGGACTACACCCTCCATTTCTGGCTGCTGAAATCCACATTTCCTGTATCCTGCCTCTGGTTTTGTGATTTTGATTCTGTGCTCTAGTTGCTCTGCTTTGTGTTTTAGTTCCTGTTTCCTGAGTCTGCTCCTTCACCACTGCGGGATTGGTGCACGTGGCTCAGGGGCTGCCTGTAGCTCACCAGCAGCCCAGGGACCCACTGGACAGTCACATGACTCCCAGCTATAGACTCTGATAGACTCTGTTCACTGAGTCAGGTTTCATTAAACATGTGGATTCCGTGAGCAAACATGGTGGACTCCCGCAGATTTCCGAAGAATAAAGAAGCTTTGGTTGTGTTAACCCGTGGGGACCAACACTGCATGACAATGCCTGTTACATCAAGAATATAGTGGTGTACAATGTAAAAAGTACAATGAAAAAAGGAATCACTTGTCCTTATTGGAAAAATATCCAGACACGCATACAGACAGATACACAAACTGTTCTCCAGGGCTACCCTGTGAAAGCACTTAGCGGCTGCCATCCTGAACAAGTTCAGATACTGAAATAACAGATACCCATGTAGACAGATCATATTTGTATTGATTCTGTTACGACTGATCTACACTTAAGGCCGACTCACTCAGAGAGCACAGAAAGCATTTGCCGTAATTTTTGTAACACGATCCCCGGCATCCAGCATTTTATCTAACAGAGTGTTTGTTTCCGAGAGAAAGTGCACGTTAATGATTTGCCTCTTTTCGGGAACACCAATCTCGACTTCTCAGGGGAAAAAGTAAATAAAAACAGAAATACAAAGCTTTCAAAGCAGGAAATAACACATCAAATAATCATTTTCTGCATAGAGCTTAGTTAAAGATATTTAGTTGTTAACCAGATGATTTTACCCAAAGGAGTGTACAATTACAGAAAGCCGCTCTCTGGAATTTACAGAAAGTCAGCTGCTCCATTTCACTCAGACCTATATTGTGTTCACCCTGTGGAAGTCAGCAACAGAGGAACCATATTTTAGGCATTTTGCACCTGAACTCTAAGTTCACAGACAGAGTAATGCTTGCCTAGAGAATCAGGAGGAGGAGGAGAAAACTAGAGCAACAAGAGAATAACGGTAGCAAGAGGCTGAGGCGGATAGTCCAGGTCCAGAAAGTAAAAATCCAGACCAAGATTTTGTTACAACCAATTGGTTAAGTTTACAGCAGGGGTGGCCAATCTTATTCGCAAAGGGCCAGTGTGTATGCTGGTTTTCGCTGCAACTACCTAATTAGGTCACTAATTAGAGGACTAATTGGCTGGAGAGTCCTCACACCTGGGTTTGAACAGCTGACCTAAATGTTACCCCAAAAACCTGCATACACACTGGCCCTTTGCGGATAAGATTGGGCACCCCGGTATACAGTCCAAGTCAGGGCACCGAACTGGTTGGCTGAAACTAAATCTTGATTTGGATTTCTACTTTCTGTACTTGAACTATCCACCTCTGGTAAGAGGCATAGAAGAGGTGAGTTTACTCAGTGACCAAGGACTGTATCAAACATGCCACATCACACGGATTCTCCCTATGGGGAAGGTGTACAGGATTTAGGTAACAAATTTTTGCCGTTCCTCTGCTCCGTACAAGCGACACCTTCCCCGCACATAGACCCCATCCCAAAGAAGTATTCTAACATGATGTTGCACACCCATATTCTACCAGATACACTGAAGCAGCTTTTACACAACACAGTTCCTTAAAAACTCAATATATTGAATAAAGCAGATTATGTTACACTAATTCTTAAAGCACCAGGAACTTTTTATTACAGAAATTCAAAGCAAAAACTGATTAAGAGTCCCTCAGGACATTAGGTCAAAGTATTTAAAGAACACTGCGTGGAATTTCACGATGGGTAAGTTAATGATGGCACTGAAACTCACCAGCCAATAAAAGATGCAATAAAGAATGCTGTCGGTCATGGCGGCATGTTGCAGTATGTTCGATTACCTGAGCCACGCAGGACAGAGTCTCACCCTCCAGTACAAGGCCTGATCTGGGCTTAGATTATGCACATTAAAGGCTATCACAAAGCCATTCATCTCCATACTTAGGACAGGTCTTCATAAAATTAACATACTGCAAGAAGAGGATCATCAGTGGTAGCCAGGCATTGGGGGAGTGGTGCCTCATTTCCCCCTGAATAGGTCGTCATTCAGTGGCATGGCAAGAATAAACCTGCTGCTAACATAGATGGCAAATTACAGCAAAACAGGGGCACTTGAAGGTTTTTTAACTGCGCTGCAGGTCTTGTAGCGCTGTGAAACATGAGCAAGCTGATTGGTATGAGGAGCCCCAATGCAGAGCAGAGGGAATGAGACGCATACAAACCCCTGTAGCACCCCCAACACACTGCAGAATGCCCCAGCCCAGTAACCAGAGCACTGAACTGACAGGATCATTCCCTGCCTGGCCAGCAGGTGTCGCTAGTCATCCCTTTTGTTTGAGTTGTTTGTGATTATGACCCTCACCTGTGTTGTTCCCAGCCCTAGTGTTTGTTTGATTGATTGTAATTGGCCCACACCTGTTCCTGCTTACCTTCGCTATTGGTGTATTTATGTGCCTGCGCTTGGCCTTGGTCATTGTGTGTTTGTTGCTGTTGTTGCCCCATGTTTGTTGCTAGTCTCCTTTATTAAGTCTCCATCTTAGTAGAGGGGAGAGTCTCTCCGTCTTAGTTTTTAATCGTTTACCTGCTTTGTTTTGTCTTTTTGTTTCTTGTGCTTTTTTTGAGTTTAACAAAGTCCCTTGTTTGTTGGAGCTGTGATGTGGATTGTCTCTTCGCCATGCCCGTCTGTAATGTGAACTGGACAACAGCTCATCATCAATTAGCAGAATGTGCAGAGGAATGGAAAAGTAGCTGTCTTGTATGGTGGTACCAGCCATTCAGGTTAACTGTACCATGCCTGCAGCTGGTGAAACAAGAAAAGGCTTGGGTGGTATTTGCTTTTTTATATGTGATACCATCCGGACATTATACTGTGCAATATGGTATTTTGGTGATATTTTCAAAAGCAAAGCTGCTGTGGTAATTTGAAGTCTAGCCAATTAAAATTCACCAATTTTGGGGGACCTCCACAATAAAATTTACCAAGGAAAAATTATGTCATAGACAGAGCAGAAATGGGGCATGCACGGCTCACCTGTGATGTCACAGACAGAGCAGAAATGGGGCATGCACGGCTCACCTGTGATGTCACAGACAGAGCAGAAATGGGCGTACACAGCTCACAGAGAGAGCAGCATGGAGGGTTACAGTTTGAAAGGCTGTAATGAAGCCTAATTGCTGAGAACTCACAGATCACTGCAATGCTTGTTTGTATGTAGAAGGTTCCCCACTGGAGCCGATACTCCTGGGTCTGAAGCCTGCATCTTTGAATAATGTGGAGCCCGAATGCAAACACTGATAAAACAGGCTCGTGTTACTCTGTGTTTGCATGCAAATTTATGACACCTGGCACTGCTTTATGTCAATGGGGAGGGAGCGCCATGTGCTTCTATTGCAGGAGCCTTGTCCTCCTCCGGTGGCCCCCCAGCTCAGATTTTTACAAGCAAAGCTCTAGGGAGCCAAACCACTGATGTCCATAATGATATAGACCCTGGGACAATGATATGGTCGAGACAGACACCTACTGAGGCATAGTAACATCTCAAGAAATCTGTGGTACAACAAAACTGTTTACTATTAGCTTGTTCTAACTTAAGAGCAGGACATGTATTTTGGGGGTGGTGTGAGGCTCAGTGCCCATGTTTGGATGGTCACAAGAACTCTCATGCCAATGTGATTTCACGGTTGGGCCCTTGAGCGAGGCCCTTAAGCCCAATTGCTCCAGGGAATAATATAATATAGTAAGTATAATAATATAGTATTATACTATTACTTATGAATTAACCATAAACTAAGTCTTAGTTACATATTGGTCTCATGTTAATGGATCATTAATGAATAGTGATGGATGTTTTATCTCAAGCAGTTAATATATTTGTAACCATATCTATTAATTCTGTAAACCTTTGTGAACTACTAAGGAACTACTGAAGACACAAATAATGAGTAACGCAAGTAAAATACTGACATTTCTTCATCATGAATGAATCGTGACAGCTTTCATCTCAAGTAGCAACTGTATTTGTTCATGATTTGTTTATGATTTATTACTAAGTATTTGTGCCCCTTCAAGTAAAGTGTTACTGAACAGTGTTTCCCAAACCGGTCCTCAGGGACCCAGAGACGATCCACATTTTTGCTCCTTCCCAGCTCCCGGTAAGACGTGAACTGTCTGCAGGTCCCTGAGGATCGGTTTGGGAAACATTGTTTTAGAACCATCACTATGCAGCTACAGTCTAGGGAGAGCTAGTTCTTTTCTCTGTGTCTAATTAAACATTCCATGGCGTGTCAATGGCAAACTATTAGGTGTGCGGGTGTGTAGATGTATAGAAAAAGCTAGTATATGTGGTAAATTGTGAGATCTATAAGATTCATAAGCGGCTACATTAAGAATGTGTAATCTTATGTGTAAGGCAGTCAAAAAAATGTTCAAGTCTATTTATAAGGGTAGTAAGTGTATATTTGCTCAGAAAAAAAAACTCAAATTAATGGTACAATAAAAAAGAATTTCTTTTGTTCTCCAAAAAGTCACTTTGTTGGATAGCTAGAAGAATACCTTCAGTTCCCAAACCTCTCATAAGAACATAAGAACTATACAAACGGCAGGAGGCCATTCGGCCCATCAAGCTCGCTTGGGGAGAACTTAACCAATAGCTCAGAGTTGTTAAAATCTTACGGCTAAGCTGACAGATTTGAAGAGACATACTATCATAGTTGTACACGAAACATGAAGATTTTTTGACTGCCTAAGACTTTTGCACGGTACTGCATGTAGGGAGACTTCTATGAACGATTCAGTCTGTGAAACTGCTTCTTAATGGGGGGGGGGGGGGGGGGGGGGGAAAACAGCTGCTGAGTTATTGGTGTGTTTCAGAAGACAATTCATGACCCAAAAATACAGACAGCAGCCATACTGATGCACTTATCATACAGGGCAGGTGAGGTTATGGAAATGGAAAGAGATTGCATTCAGAGGGCCGTGACTCTGGAAACCGTAACTTGATATTATCCCGCATAACCAACAAATGGAATCAGACACATAAATGACTATAGGGTTCCCGCACTGCTAATGGCTGTCTTCAAGGGAAGAGCTACTGGCCCGACAAAAAGAAGGTCCGGGCACTGCAGCGTAGCAGAAGCGAGGATGTGTGGGGGAGACATGAAGATGCTCCCCACAAAACTCATCCAAACAGGCAAAGCTGGATAAAGAGCTGGTGGAAGATCAAGTTTTGAGGAGAATTTGCATAGTGATAATAATGGCTCCTAAACTGAAAGGCAAGTGCATTGAGGGATCTGAAGTAAGACTGCAAAATTGTAGAAATTGGTCTTCTTTTGGCAAAGAAGCATGATACTACAGAGGCAAATTACATCAGAAGAACATAATAATGTCAGTGTTCAAAGCCAGTGAGACACAGACACAGTACTGAGACAAACACAGCAGGTACATTGAGCTATGAGAGAGAAAATGTCAAACCCTCATGCAGTGATATTAATAGAAGCTCAGTATATTGTTCCTAATCATCAAGCGTAATGTTAAAATGGTGGTACACAGAGAGCGTGGTTCAGATATAGTACCAGACTGGCTGTTTCCATCAGGGCCACGAACAGGGGAACCGCTGGCGTAATCTTTCTGAGGCGGTACGTGGTATAAAAGGTTTGTGAACCATTGCTATAGACAATTTTAGACTGCTCTGGATATGTTGTTAAATAATTAAATACAGCCTGCCGATCCATCATCTACCACAGACTAAAAAATGAGAATCAGCAGCAGCAATTCAGGGACTTTACAGGGGTTCTTGATTACATAAAATTGGGGGGGGGGGTTGGGAGACATTTTGTCAGGGGGCCCAGAATTATGAGGGGCATAATTTTGATTTTGGGTCTGAAAAATATGCCATAGCTGCATCTGTATCAGACAGAATTGTTGAAAAAGGGATGGGATACAAAAATGGTAAGAAGTGAAGCGGAACAGCTGGGATTAAGCAAATTATTTAATTAAGGAAATGTGTGTTTTACAGTCTTTCTGCGTGATCTTATTGGAGATGGTCCAGCTCACTCACACACCACTAGAGACTCACAGAGGTGGGCAATACCATCTTAGAGTGCATGCTGGGTTTGACAGTGAATGGTTATCTCACCCCACGGCAGCCCATTACGATCAATATCTATTTCCTGTGGCCTCATATTGCAGAATGATGCTCACATCGCCCCTGAGGCGGGCCACACCCCTGCCTAAGCCACTCACTTGGTCTGCATTTAAGGAAATCAAAAACCCAGAAATCTCATTACATAATGATTTTCCCGTGGCAATTGGCTGACTGGGAGGTGTGCAGATTCCACTAGAAACACTTTCAACGTCTAATTTCTTTAGCAGATGATTTTCTTTTAATCTAATTTTGTCCGCCCACAGCTTGTATTAGCAGTAATGGTGTGAGTTGGTATAGAAGCGGTTTGTATAGGATGGTACCTGTGAGACCCTCCCCCCGCAGCTGTCCAGGACTAAAGGTAGGCTGTGTGAACACCACTGCAAGATTCACAGTATGGACATATGCAGTGGCAGAGAAGGTTACGGAAAGTCAGTTTAGTGAAAATGGAAAACCAGTTTTACCTTCCAGTGGGGTTTAACCCTTTTTACGCTGCCAGACCGTTTCTCAGCAATTTCCACCTGTCAGGGTGACAGGAAAGAGGTCAGAGGTGGAAGAGAAGAGGCGCAGAATCAGCTAAAGACCGACACTTAACCGCGAAAGGGAGTGCCTTGTTCTTCATGACAGTTTTAAAAAACATTTTTTGGACAGGAATTTACAGAATGAGGAAATGAATAGATACACACCATGGAAAATGACTAAAAGGAAAAGTATAGGTTATTCTCCGTGTGCAGTCTGGTAGCCCTGATATGTTTGTTGAGCCTGGGGTGTGGACTCTTTGTAGATGTTGCTTCTACTGCAGTTTGTGTCATTTTTAAGGAATCACTGGAACTGCCTGTAGATGGCACTTATGTCACAGATTCCTGGAAAAACTTTTATGGATGCTGATACTTCCAGGCATACTCTCTCCCGAGGGACTGCATCGTGTCGTGTTCCACCCAGGTCATGGGGACATGCAGGGGCGGATTAAGGTGTACAGAGGCCCCTAGGCTACAGTAGTCTGTGGGCCCCCCAACCCCGCCCCCCTATAT
>JAODLC010000021.1:8787127-8801375 GCA_026781145.1 Hippopotamyrus pictus
CCTGAAAAAACAGATGGCTAGATTTTTCAGGACATCACCCCTCCGTTTTCCAAAAAAAACCAAACCCCAAAAGGTCCTACGAACAGCGGTGCAGGGAAGCAGACGAGGCGGAGCAGGCGTCTGAGAAGGCAGCGAACGCGCCCAACCTGACTCCCAAGCAGTGCGAGAAGGTACCTACCTGTGAGAACTTGGACAGAGTTCTGCAGAGCGCTGCTGCATCTTACCAGAAGCTGTAGGAACCATCACCCCCAAGTATTATCTATTTTAATTTATATATACATCGTCAACAAAGGAGTACAGAAGGCAGTCAGAAAAACAACAATGAAACGACCACATGTTCGTCGAAATAGCAAGGGTGGAAATGACCTTGTCAAACTCTCTTATCAGTATAGGCATCATGCTCTGACATATAACTAAATATAGCATGCACCACATAGTGTCATAGATATGGTTAGTTTAAATTCCCCATCGTAATTTCACTCTCATTGCACCCCTCCCCCTCCGTCAGGCCCAGAACAAGGCTAAGCAGTGCAGGGAATCAGCCAAGGAGGCCGGTGAGTAACCGACTGACGCGCTGCGGCCGTGAGGCTCCCGGAGACATCCAGGCGCTCGTCCCGTCCATCAAAGCACGCTTCACGATTCCTAGGGTGCAGTAAATGTAAAGCTTTACCTAATATTTTCATTTATAAACACAGGGAGTATTTTATTGTGACTCGTGTTAGAAAATGTCCTTAGGAAAATCGGCAAGAATATGTGGTTTCCATAGATTTGCATAATCGCCACATTTTAATAATTTGTAAAATCACCTTCTGCAGCAAAAACATCATGCAGCTGCTTTGCATTTTGTTCAGGAATCTATTTTTGTTTTTATGTCAGAATTAGTCCTGTTGTTCAGGATCAGGGGATTCAAATTTTCAAGTAGTTCCACGGAGTCTCAGTTGGATTGAGGTTTGGAGTTTGGGATTATTGCCTTGCTGAAAAATGATCCTTCCCCAAATACTGAAACAGGTTCTCTTGCAACATTTCCCTATGCAATGTACAACCCATCCTTTCTTTACAAAATGCCCGTTCCCTGCTTAAAAAGCTGCCACGCAGCATGATGCTGCCACCACCATACTTTGAAGCCTGGACGGTGGTAGATTTGATCCAAAGATATCGCTTTGAATGTCACCTGCAAAGCAGTGTCTTGGTCCTTTCTTGCTACAACATAAATGCACCGCTATCAAAATTTTTGCAAAATTTTGCAGGTGCTTTCATGTGGTTTTCTTAATGCGACAGCTTCTTTTGTCCAGGGACAGATAAAATTCTTTCAACTTGCAGGGAAACATTTAGGGGTTGGTGGTGGGATTGTCACTCCAGCCACCATAAATATCTTCACCCAGCTCCCGAATAGCAGACAGGACTCTATTCTGCTCTCCATGGGAGTATCTGTACTGCATCCACCCACAGGAAGGATGCATTTGTCATGAAGACGATGGGGGAAAGCCCTCAGGAGAGATCTTTTTATTTTAATATTTTGATATAAATATATGAGGTATAAATGAATGATGAATTATGTTTTATACTAATAAATACAAATGAAAAAATGCATGCCAAAAGTTGAGACCGCTGAGAGCCAATAGGCTTAGGCCTGTGGGGGATAGGAACTGGTGTGGGGCTGATGTGATGCCGGCTGCACGCAGCACTTGGGTTTGAGGCGGCCCATCCGGCTAGGTCTGTGGAATGTCTTGGCTCTCTGGCGTGATAACCATCTTACTCTACTGTCGAAGGAGCTTCGTAAGCTCTGCATTTCAGTGGAGGTTGGTTTTTTGAGGTATGCAGACCAGAGAGTGGCCAGATCTCTTATTGGTCTGGTTGCTCTGATGGCTGCAAGGAGGAGCTCTTGCTATGGTGGCTTGGCTCCTCCTGATGGTGTCTGATGTCACTCCTTTCAATGAGTGTACTATGAGACTCAGATTAAGGCAGTCTCTGGGTGACTTGTCTGTTGTCAGTGTAACCTCACTCAGTGGTTGATAGATGCACACAAGTTAACACTCCTCTGGTCATGGGTGACTTCCACCTGACCTTTGGCATTGTCAGGGCTGGCTATAAGCACTGTGTCTGTCCCCACGAGTCTGGTGACCATGGTGAAAGTGGCTCCATCTTCCTCGACTTTGCAAAAAAGTCAGGGCTGTGGGTCGCTGGATCCTGGTTCTAGTACCCTGAACTGCATCGTTAGACTTGGTACTCTAGTTCTGGTGGTGTGTCAAAGGAGATGAATCACATTCTCCTGGGCAGACGCTAGAGGCTCCTACATAACTGCAGTTTCTACAGGATCACCCAGCTTGTGAATTCTGACCGCAGACTTGATGCTACTCTGAAGATTCAACTTAGGTCCAGTAGGCTATCACTTAGTAGGAAAATGAGGCTGGACTTAGCCAGACTCCAAGATCAAGCTGTTTCTGAGTTTGCACGCAGTTTGTGTGAGGAAGTCGCAGATTTGGGTGAACTGCTGATTCTAATATGATGTGAGATACCTTCTGTAGGAAGGCCCTGAAGGTTGCTGATGCCTGTGTTTAGGGATGGGCCTATCCACATTTTTTCAGTTCTGATCCGATACTGATTCAAAATTGCTGAAACTGATATATTCCGATACAAGAGATCTTTTTATTTTAATATTTTGATATAAATATATGAGGTATAAATGAATGATGAATTATGTTTTATACTAATAAATACAAATGAAAAAATGCATGCCAAAAGGCTTTGTTAATTAGGCTGCTATAAACATACGTAACGTACTGTTCCACCTCATTTGTACATCCTGTTTTAAGCGTTTTTGGGGTATTTGCAGTTCAATTTGAATATCTTTCAGGAAAGTATAAGCAAATACAGAAGGCTTAAAATGTCCCACAATTTTTCTCCCACTGCAACAGCATCACTTACATTTCACCATGACAGCAACCTCTCATATCAGAAGCTGTAGCGAGTGTGTAAAACAGCCCAAGCTAGCGACTCCCAAATCATCCTTTGCAGTTTTCATATTACCCGCGTTGTCTTGCACATTTTTTCTTTAGTGGGATTTTCCACTAAATGCTACTTACACCTCTCAAAACTTTGTTTTTACAAAGATTGCAAATCACTGCGCTATTAGTTCTAGTTTCAACTGTTAAATACTTCCAGTCTGATGTTCTTATTCTCCTTTGATGTTATTACATATTATTGAGTAACAGCACATGGTTTGATGGAAACGGTTTGTACTGGTAACTGGGAAGGATAGCTGCAAGGGCTCTGAGGACAGATAAGGAGGCATTTGTTAGAGGAATCTGTGGTCTAGTGACCCACATCCTGCCAAGAAATCATTATGCATTCAGATCTGTTCCTTGGAGAGTCACAGTCATGGCGGATGAAGGAACGGTCCTTACAGATGACACTGCAGTTGTGACCCACTGGGTCGGCCACTTTGAGCAGGTGTTTAAAGCTGACCTTTCAGCTAGGACGTTGGACATCTCTGGGTCCACTCTTCTTGAGGCTGATCCTCTGATTAGCTGTGAACCACCCAATCTCACCGATATTGCAGAGGTGGTGAACCAGCTGTGGTAGGGAAGGCCACAGGGATCTGTGGTATCCGGGGTGAACTTCTCCAGGCTGGTGGTAAGGCTATCCTCCGGCATTGCAAACAATCTCTTGCAAGTCCCTATCTGGAAAGGGAAGGGTGATTGCTTGAATGGCAGCAACTGCTATGACCTATAAGACTGCTCTCAGTGCAGGGTAAAGTCCTTATTAGGGGCATCCTCAACAGGACCCATGATCACTTGCATGCCTGTTAGCAACCAAAGAAGTCTGGTTTTACCCTAAGAAGTCAACAAGCAGAAACGCGAATATCAGCAAGGGTTTCTTTGTATCCTTTGTCAGTTTTCGTAAAGCATTCAACTCAGTTGATCGAGCTTCCCTGTGGGACATCCTGAGACTTCGCAGGATCCCCCTGAAGTCGCTGGTCATGATGGCTGGCCAGTACACCAGCCCTGTGAGTGCTGTGCAGAGTGGAGCCAGAACCTCTGCGTTCTTCCTAGTTGATTCTGGGGATCGTCAGGGGTGTGTTCTTGTTTCTGTTCTGTTCTTGCATGGATGGGTGTTGGGCAGAGTTGTGGGGTCCAGCAACTGTGGGGTGTCTGTTGATAAGGAAAGTTTCACCAATCATGACTTTACCAAGGATGCTGTGATCTTTGCAGTGTAAATGGAGGCTCTGATCATGGCTTTTGAGACTGAGCGAGGAGTCTGATTGTCTGAGTTTGTGAGCGTCCCGGATCAAAACCAAGACATTTAATGACCTCTTGGGCACAGCCATCAGCAGGATGTCTGGCTGTGGAGGGAATGTCAACCACGTTGAGAGGATCACTTACCGTTGCAGTGACATCTATGTTTCTGGTGACTCTTCCTATGAAGTCAGTAGATGGATTGGGAGAGCATGGTGGGTCATGAGGTTGCTGGAAAGGGGTGGCGCTCCCGATATCTTTGTAATCTTTAGATTCCTGATGCTCCCTGTTTTGCTGCATGGCTGCAAGACGTGGATGCTATCCAATGACCTGTGACGAAGATTAGACTTCTTTGGTACTGTGTATTTTTGGAGAATCCCAAATGAGGCACATCACCGACATTGTGAAGGAGCGTCAATTACGGTACTATTACCATGTGGCACAGTTCGCTGAGGGTGATCTTGCTGACAGGATTCTCATTGCTAAGGACCTAAGCGGCTGGACCAGGCCAAGGAGATACCCACATAACACATGGCTGTAGCAGATAAATGGACAATTCTGGAGGAGGTTACTGGACCGTTTGTCAGCCTGGGGGGGGGTCGCCAACCAGGATCCCGAAGTGTTTCATAGTGTGGTGGGTGCAGCAATGCCCTGCACCAGTGCCTGACCCCAACCTAAACTGACCTGTTCCAGTTACAGCAGCTTGAAATAATGACAAATAGAATACAGTATTTGTTTTAAGAAACTTCAGCAAAATTTGATGAGCAATATGAGTGTTATGCTGTGTTCCATTTATTCCGGAAGTCACAGCTGGGAAAGACATACACCCAAGTTAACCGTGTTTCAGTACAATAAGTTGGAAAGCCATTTAGCGATACCATTTCTAGCCAGGTTCATTGTTAGCCATTGTTAACAATACCAGATCATAACAATGCATTACTCATTAATTTGCACATACAAACATTGCAGCAAAATGCCCACAGATTGTGGACTTTCTGATTCGGAACTCGGGGGTGTTCCGGTAGAAATTTCTGACTAGGAACTCGAGTTAACAAGCTTCCGAGCTCAAATGGCAAGCAGCATTATAAGCAGAAGATGTAGTTTGCAAAAAATGATACAAATAAGGAGGGGATAGACCACAAAAAGTTGGATAAATAAGTTCCAGGTCCCCATCCTCTTCGGGAAACGTGGTTAAATCTGCAACACCCAAGTGTTGCCCCTGCTTTTGTCTTGCCATCCAAAGCAGGCCAGTTACTGTTAGTTGCCTCAACATTGCCCACTGGGACCTTCCAAACACTCATATTATTTTGTGGTTTTTTGTATTATACTTACTACTGCCTTTTTAAATATGCAGTCCAGTCTTCATTTTCTAGGCTGACTTTCAGATTCACCTAAGTAATCCTGAACAAAAATGTGGGGCATTTATCCAGAAAAGGTGATAACTATTTTAATGATTTAGGAGGCAGTTTTCTCTTGCTCTTTGTCACCTTCATTAGCTCAGAGGTTCAGCTTTTCTACACAAGGATTGAAAAAGTATGTTTCAGTTTTGTTACAAACCAGTGTCACATTAAAATGGTGAGTTTTGAGTTTCAGTCCTTAAAAAAGTCATCAAAAACATCACAAAGAACTTAAATATGTGATTCAGTAAAGTGAGAGAATTTGTCCAGGGTATGAATGCTTTTGTAAGGCACTATGTATTATCTATGTTCTTTAATAGAAACCCAAATGAATTAAGTTCATCTAATTGACTTTCACCACAGCTGTACTGTTCTTGTACTTTGCATGTCTGAGTCAGAAATGGTGCATAAGATGAATGCTTATATGTGCACAGCGGAGATGTAGTCTATCTTTTACTCGGGTTCCCCAGAAAACTCTTCACTCACAGCGAGCCCAGTTCCCCTTTCAGCCGTGAACAGTAACAACCGGGCAATTCTGAACTGTGAAAACAGCTCCCTCACTTCTGCAGGAAGTGGCGTGATCATTCCAGGAAAAACAGAATGTGCTCGCGGTTCACTTTGTTCCTTGTTGTGTTTTTACTGCTTTCGATTTGAAGTCAGAAAAAGCTCGTGTTAAGGGCCCAGAGTGAAAATGTGCTGTTTGGCCTGTTTAGGGTGTAGAGCGATTAATCTTTGTGACGTGTCCTTCTTTCTGCAGAAAAGCAGTACATGGCCAGCACTGAGCAGCTGGATGAAATTCGCTTGGACTGGGAAAAAACGCACCAAAGTACCTGCGAGGTAACAGCCATCCCCTGTACTCAGCCTGTCTTGCATGTGGGGGTTATGGGTTCAGTTCTAGCCCTGGCTGTTCTTGTTCACCTCATGCATGCATGGTATCCCTCCTACAGCTCAAAAATAAGTAGTTATGGAAACTCCATCTATTCATCAGTCATCAATCTTCCACCTTCTCATCCAGTAAGAATTATGGGGGTGGATCCTATTCCAGATCATCTTATTCACAGTAGCATTTATGTAAATCAGTGCCTCTATATTGCCAAAAGTGTCTGAGCAGATATCTCAGCATGGGATGGGCTCCAGGCTCACCACAACCCTGCCAGCGATAAGTGGCAACGGAAGACTGATGGATGGAAATAGCAAATTTGGGTTTGAGTTTGACACATTCTTATATAATACAAGTTTTACCCAGTAATTTAGCAAAAGGAACAAAAAGCATCATTTTTAGGATTAGTTATTTCACTGGCAGATCATGTGGCATTATTGTGAAAAACTGGGTTTTTGAGCAACTGGAAATGGTGTATGTATGGGGTAAGCTCCAGACCCCATGACCCTTAATGGGACAAATGGTGATAGAAGGTGGATGCATGCATGGATGGATGGATGAGTTCTAGGTGATTCCGAAGCAGGTAATAGAACAAATTTATGTGTTACATGGTTAATAAGATTATTTTGGGTTCTATGTATTTCACCAACAAATGAATGTGTTGCATGATCATAAGATGAGTTTTGAGTTTTTTGGTGTTTGAGTGGCAGGAGATGGACCTTTTGAATGTGTTGCCATGCATAATTGCATCCATTATGGTTTGGGAGTTCTAGGTGTTTCAGCAGCAGAATGAACCCTATGAACAAGTTGCATGGTTAATATGATGATTTGTCAATGGATTTTGGGTTCTAGGTGTTTCAGCAGCAGAAGATGGACCCTGTGAACATTTTGTGTGGTTTATATGATAATGTCTCAATGGTTTTTAGGTTCTAGGTGATACAGCATTAGGATCATAAGAATGTGTTACATGGTTAATAAGATGATTTCTTAATGGTTTTTGGGTTCTAGGTGTTACAGCAGCAGGAGATGGACCGTATGAATGTGCTGCGTAATGCCATGTGGGTGCACTGCAACCATTTCTCAATGCAGTGTGTCAGCGATGATGAGGTTAGTGTCTGTGTTCCAACTAAACAACCCTGATGAAAAATTAACAGGCTAAGAATCTTGTCAATGGTACCAGTACATCACTAACAACAGTAAACCTGCATTTGTATTTTGAGTTTTTAATTGAAATTAAACCAAATGAGAATCTTATTCTCAGGGTCTGAAAAGAAGATTCATAAAAGAATGTGCTCTATATTCCCCAAATCAGTCCTATACATATCCTCCTTAGTTTGTTAACTTTGGTAATATGATGTTGTTTTGCAGCTGTATGAGGAGGTGAGGAAAAGTCTAGAACAGTGTGACATCATTGCAGATAACAACTGCTTCATTCAGAGCAAACAGACGGGTTCACAGCCACCAGGTAGGCTTTAAGCACTCGCTATGCTTAATTAATATGATTGTAAAACAAAACTACGCAACACAATCTTTTAATAGCATATATTTCCCAACAGGGGGCAGTGTTTTCCAGGTTGGCTCAAGCTTGCCACTTTAATATTCAACTTTCATTTAAAGATTCAATTCTTTATTGTCATTGTACAGTACACAATACAGTAGCAGTTCTAGACCATTTCAACTAGGGGGGGCACACTGGCCCCAGTTGTTCTGTTTAGGGGGGGCAGATACATTTGACCTTAATGTCCTCTAAGTATTTCTTACACTAGATTGCCAGCACACAGAAGCAAAAGACAATTTTGAAAACCAATGTTATTTATGCAATGCTTTGCAGATATTTAACAGTTTTTACAAATATGTAACTCATTCTGATTTCTTGTTTAGAAGAAGAAGCTTAATTATTTTTTTCTGTCATTAACTTGGCTTTTCACCAGCTGAAGTGACTCAGCTACCCGGTGCCCCCGTGTTAAGGGCCCAGAGTGAAGATGTGCTGTTTGGCCTGTTTAGGGTGTATTTGTAGCATCCACACCTGCCTGGTTAGCATACAGACTGTGGCATCCTTCTAAGACCGCCCCTCATCCCCACAGGTCCAATCACGTTTGAGAATTACTATGACAGAGACCAGTCTGACAGTTCTAACGGCAGTGCCCGTTTCAGCGGGCTGGTGAAAAAAAGGTAAGATTTCTGCCCTGGCCCCCCAACCCTAACACCAACCGCAAGGTATGAGGAAGTGAAAGAATATGGTTTTCATATTCATTTCCATTTTACTGTGCGTTTATTTAGTAGACGCTTTTTCCTGAAGCAACTATGGGTCAGAACAAAGAAGGTTAGTAAGTGTGCATCATACAGAGAGGTCATGTTATGCTGGGTAACACTGTCAACTCATCACTCCAGGGATGGAGATTTGAATCCCACTATCTGTAGAGTTTGCATGTTCTCCCTGTGCTGCAGGGACTTCCTCTCACAGCCGTTGTATATGCGGGTTTTCACTGCAGATCCCTAATTAGATTACTAATTAGAGGACTGATTGGCTGAAGAGTCCTGACACCTGGGTTTGACCAGCTGACCTAAAGGCTTATCCTAAAAACCTGCACACACACTGGCACTTCGCGGATAAGATTGGCCACTCCTAGAGCTGTAATCGGGCCTTAAAAGTTAGGCCCGACGAGGCCCGAGCCCAGCCTAATGCCCGTGTGAAATAATAGAAATTAAGCCCAAACCCGTCAGGTTCCATCGGGTTCGGGGCAAAGATCTACAGCTCTACCCACTCTTGCTGTAAGTGGTTGAAAGATTGATGGATAGACGACATACAAGAGAAACAATTGGTGAAATTAGTGAATAGTGCTGGGTTGTTCCCATTCATACATCAATAGATCTCAGCCTGTGAAAGAGAGTGAGTCCAGTAACCATACAGATTCTCCCGGACACTTCCTCTTTTTAGGCCCCTGGCCAGTTTTTCAAAATTCGGCGGTTTGTCCGGGGTTAGTGCTGCAACCCATATGACCCAGTGTTGCAAGTTACAGTGCTGTACCAAGTACAGGAAAAGGCACCAATTTTCAATATACGGCAGCCACTCAGTATTGTCACATGGCGTTTGCAAGATTCAAGCACATGTTTACTTTAAAAGTTAAACAATATGCACATCCCTGCGTTGTCATGCTGCTCACACATGATGTCAACATCTGGAAACCATTGTCACTTTGACACTTTGTTTATTTTTGTATTGAACAGAGTGAACAGTGTGAACAGTGAATCGCTTGAAGTTTAATCAATATTCAAAAATGTGAGCAAATATTCCCAAATTAAAACATGTTTTATCATATTTTATTGATTTTTTTTTAAGTAAAAATACTTTTTTTCTTCATTTTTTATTATAAATTGCTCGTATTTTACAACTGTGGCTGTTTTCACGGCAAAGATAGAAGCCATTTTTATTTATTTTATATTTGTGACAATTTTTGAGGGGCAGTATCTTCTTATCTGTCTCACCAAACATGGTAACCCTACCACTAACCCTGCAGGGAAACCTTATTCTGGCTGCTTTGTTTTTATGTCATGACCCCTGGGCAGGAGAGGAACATCCATCAACCACTAAACTACAAGCCTTACATAACATTGCTCTCATACACTAATATTTAGACATACAATGGCCACTTTTTCATGCACATCTACCCATCGGTACATGTTCCTTCAAACTGAGTGACATATATAAATTGTGCTGTGGTCTCAATTTTTTTCCGCGGCTGTATATGCACCTGCACATACACATAAACCCGCTTTCAGTTCTTTAGTCATACATATCGGGACATAATAAAATCATCCAGTCCTTAACAGGTTCTATAGTTATTTACATCTAACCTCCGGTGTAAAGAGATTTCACCATATCATTATTTATTTAACAAAAAAGAAGTCAAAATGTAGAAGCTATATGTGAAAAACTAAAAAAATACCCCATGATTCAATATCTTGTAGAACCTTTAGCAGCAATAACTTGAAGTACTCGTTTTCTGTATGACTTTATCAGTCTCTCACAACATTCTGGATCATTTTCGGCCCACTCTTCTTTACAACATTGCTTCAGTTCATTGAGGTTTGCGGACGTCATTCATGCACAGCCATCTTAAAGTCCCACCACAGCATTTCAGTCAGGTGGAGGTCTGGACTTTGACTGGGCCATCACAGCACCTTGCAATGGCCTCATATTTGACTCTACAATACTTTGGTATAAAGAGCTCATGGTTGACTCAATAACTGCAAGGTGCCCAGGTTCTGTGGCTGCCAAACAAGCCCAAATCATCACACCTATACCACTGTGCTTGACAGTTGGTGTGAGGTGTTTGTGTTGATATGCTGCATTTGGTTTTTGCCAAACATGGTACTGTGCATTATGGCCAAACCTTTCCACTTTGATCTCGTCTGTACAAAGGACATTGTTCCAGAAGTCTTGTGGTTTGTTCAAATGCAACTTTGCAAACCGAAGCCATCTCGCCATGTTCTTTTTAGAGAGAAGAGGCTTTCTCCTGGCAGACCTTCCAAACAAGCTACATTTATTCAGTCTTTTTCTAATTGTACTGTCATGAACTTGTACTGATACGTAAAATCTTAGAATGTCACATGACTGTGTGTGTGTGTGTGTGTGTGTGTGTGTATGTGTGTGTGTGGTCAAGAGGGTTATTTACTGTTCCACTAAGTATTGGAATGAGCAAGACACAAGCTGTAAGTGATCTTGTACTTGGTATGACAGCTGGATGATTGAAGAGTGGTCACCTGGTCTGATTGAAATGTTTGATTGATTGTAAGAGTGGAGGAGATCTGTTCTGTTCTTGGCACACATTAGACACCAGCACCATTACTGTCCATGTACATCCATTCATGGTCACGGTGTTCCCTTCATTGAAATGGATGTTTCCAGTGAGACAATATGCCGCATCATGCTGAATTGGCTCAAACAGCATGAGACCTCACTTCGTCCCAGTCTGCCTACACAATTCCCCAACCGAAATTCAAGAGGGCACCATAGGGGTGAGATGGAATGGTAGGATTGTAGCTTGACTTTGAGGTTGTGACCTCTGCATGAGCTGCACAATGCTATTAAGCCAGCATGAACCATAATCCCTAAGGAATTTTTCCAACACTTTATTCAGCTCTGCCTTCAGGGTTTCTGTAGCAAGGGGGGTCGTATCCAGGCGTGTGTAGGTGTGCAGGGGTAAAGGGGCCGCTGAGGTATAGAAAGGTGTGCTGATGATTTTAGTTATATATCAGTAGAGGCTTGTGGGCATACTTCCATCACTGGGTGCTGCATTTGTAAGCTCTTCCCATGTTCACCTGGGTTTGCTCCAAGTGGCATGAGCTGATTTCAGACGTGAACTTCGGACATTGTCCGCAGAATCAGGTGGGGACATTTTCACACATGTGGCGCACAGCTGGAGACTCTCAGTGTTAAATGAGTTACTGGAAACACCTACTAGAAATATTCCGGTTGGTTTAGACGAGGGGTAACGCTTCGGTAGAGCATGCAGGGGGCAGGACGTGATGCAGAAAAGTGCGAAGCGGAAATCGCAGTGTTTCGTTTACAGCACTACTGACAGAAGATAGCCATGTTCAGTGGGGTCTTCTTCGAGTAAATGACCCTTCTTCTTCACCCTCGGATGTTTGTATTCTTCCATTTTTGCACCAGTTGCACGATAGAAACAACATCAATATGGCCACTCTCTAGCAGTCAATTCTCTGCATTTCTCCCTGCCGCATTCACAAGGGGGTCAATCAGAAATTACCCGGACTGTGTACTAGAGAGCTCCCAGGGTAAAGTCTGTTTGATGTCCGGGACGACTGTTTCGGACATTTGCGTTCACACGTAGAGCCCCTCCGGATAATGTCTAGAAAAGTTCAGGGTGACAGTGCATCTCTGCAAGGGGCTTTGGCTTCCTATCTCCAGCCCAGATACATGCTGTGTAGATGGATTTTTGTCTCTAAATGGTCTTTACTATGCGTGCTGATGATGATGGTTTGGCTTACGGTGCCTCCTGCTTATACTACCTAGTAAACACTCTATGGTAACCATGCATTGGGTAGAAGCAATGTGAGAAAGAAAAGTCCCAAGCAGCAATAAGAAATAGCCAATGTCATAGACATTTTATATGTAAAATAGTAGGGCTGTTGTGGCATTAACTGGGAATTCACTGTATTGTGCTATTGTTATGTAATCTTACTAGTAACATTACATAATGCAAAGCACTGGAGTTTCCCACATGTTTCAACGATTGGTCGCCTTAAAATGTGATCTAAAAGAGAAAGGGGTGAGAGAAAATATGCAGGTGACAAGATTCTGTGATTTTTTGTCGATGACAGGAAGCTCTACTACAGTGCAAGGGAATAGTTTACACCTGAAGACTGTAATGCCAGAAGACAGAATTTTTTTAAGGAAATTAAGCTATTGTACAGGATAAATAATACTCAAAGCTGTTCAGTTCGATAATGGCTCTGAAAGCTGATTTCTAAACAAGAAACTGTCTACAGGAAACTATTGTAATTTTTTAGTGTTGTCCTTAATGTCAGGTTTTGTTTTTAGGTTTTCCAATCTGTTACAAGGGAATTGCAGCAGTGGATCAAGGATGAACATTGACAGCTGTGCTGGGGAAACAGCACCCTTTACTGGTCAGTACTGATAAGCTATTACTCCTGTGAGGGTATGTATGTACTAAGGCACCAAAAGAAAAATGAGTGTAGTTTGGAATTAAAAAAAAAAAAAAATGCATAAAACGACATTATTTTTTCTGATGAAAAGCAAAAACATTTTTTTAGAAATACAATAACAATAAATGAAGAATCAAGCTGAGGATGTATGAGAATATGTCAAACCAACAGATGGCGCTATACTCCTATCCTCTTTTGTCTTAAATTTAACGCAGTACGTTAGCTGAAAAACACTTCTGTTTCAGTTATCAGTTTCATGTTTGTTTGTTGTCAAATAATTGATATGAAAAATTAATTAACTTGCACACGCTGCAAGTTGTTTCCCCTCCAGACAATCCAGAGAAATCCGACGGGGTCTATGCATCCATACCCGTCCATCCGAGCGGAAACAGTGAAGGGGGATACAAAGCCTTATATGACTACCAGGCCCAGGTGAGAGATAACCGCCACCCCCACCCCCCGCACAGGCCGTTCCACCAGCCGGTTAAGTACTTTAGGGTTTTCGTCCAAGTGAAAAACCCAGAGGGCTGCATTTCTCACACATTACAGCTGTCATGATTTTATATTGACTTAATCAGTACCAAGGCAGTTTAACATAACTCCATTATACAACTGATCTGAACTGATGAGAATATATGTAGTATCACAGAACCTCACTTCAGCATGAGTAGAACACAGATGTAGATTAATACGGCCTGTGTAACTGCTGGAGCATGCTAACAACTCCCACAAGAGACCACAGTGAGGATGCAGATTCCGCTGCGACTGATAGGGACCACCACAGCAGACGCCCGCGGTCTGCGAGTCAGTGACGATAGGGACCATGTGGGGATAGATCTTTAAGGCTGAAATTGAGAGAATGATTCTATAAGGCCATAGTTAATCAAAACAAGGACTGACTGGCACCGGCAGGATAGGGGGACCGAAGTGAGACAGATAGAGGGAGCAGACAGAGAACGTGAGCGGCCGTCACATATCTTTAGCCTTCCAGAAGGATAAGTACTAACCAGTTAACTAGAGCAAATGTCAAACATGTGGTGGACACG
>JAODLC010000021.1:8818297-8835342 GCA_026781145.1 Hippopotamyrus pictus
GTGTGTGTGTGTGTGTGTGTGTGTGTGTGTGTGTGTGTGTGTGTGTGTGTGTGTGTGTGTGTGTGTGTGTGAGAGATGGTTAGAGAAGTGCACTCATAATCGAAAGATTGCAGGTTCGAATCCCCCACCAGCAAGTCACCGCTGAGGTACCCTGAGCAAGATACAGTCCCCAAGCACTGCTCCCCGGGCCGGGTGCTGAATTAACTGCCCCCTGCTATGTCACGAAAGTCACATATGGGTTAAATGCAGAAGACACATTTTGTTGTTGCTGTGCTGTGGTGTGTTAACAATGACCACTGATCACCTAATTCTAATTCCACATATATTATACATATCAATGCTAATTGATGCTAAATTTAGCTGTTAGTGACAAGGTAGCAGGCCCAGTATCAAAACCTCATGTCAGATTGTCTCATACAGGGGACCCCCCCCCCCAGGTCGCTGACACAATTCAAACACTGAGCAGGACAAAACTTTATGAACAAGGTTCAGAGCACAATACAGCACATGCCTGGGTTTTCTTCCTGTCAATCTTTTTCACTATAAGAAATTTTACTGGGGGTGCATCCCATACTGGTCAGAAGAAGATGGTATTTGAACATGTTAAGTTCAACAGAATTATATTATAGCGTTATATATGAAAATGTGGCTTATTTGTCATAGCATTCTGTAATAATCATTTATTGGGCTCCCTCACCTTGCACCCCCTAGGAGAACAGCCTAGACTAAACTTTCCACTTTGGGTGACGTGACTCTTTGTATGCATGGCTGAGGTAGCTAAGCAGCGTCACAGCAGGGACAACAAAGGATGAGGTCGTGGAATTAAGCAGGGTTAGATGATCAGCAAACAGGAGCCAAGACCAGAGAATGAACCAAAATTCTGGACCAATCTAACAAATCCATATCAAAGATGTATCAAACAAAGATCAAACAAAATGAGAGACTGATTTTTGCAATAACCAGATCAAGGGGCCAGAACACCAAGAATGAGAGAGAACCCAAATCTCAACACTGAGCCTCTTTGATTGCTGGTGTGGGTGATTAAGCATTAGAATTAGCTAGCAGTGGGTGTAGCTGTGGGGAATGACCACACCTGCAGTAGGCAGCTACTGAACTGGATTCTGGCATTTAGCCAAAATATTAGATGCTTAGTAATTATATTAAAGTGGATCTAATCTGTGTTTGTACATGTGAAAAGTATCACGTTATAATTTACTTTAATTTACCATTTATGCATGTATCCTATTGATCCCAAAAGAGAAATAGTCGACCCTTCCACCTTGCAGGGCTTTGGGTTGCAGGGCTCCTACAAGCTGGAAAAACTGTGTTAAATGTTTTGGTACATTTGGTTCCCTAGGCGAGTTAAGCGAGCATGTCAGCTGAACAAAAAGATACGAAGATTACTTTGAAATCACTGTGAAATCACTGCGAGACATCACATGAAAGGCTGCCATAAACACGCTTGACGTCCTCCAAACCAGCACTGCACATATATTTTACGCATTTATGAGAAGCTGAACTTTTTAGTGGTGGCTTGATGGTTAGAGAAGCGCACTTGTAATTGAAAGACTGCAGGTTCGAATCCCCGACCAGCAAGGCACCACTGAGGTACCCTGAGCAAGGTACCGCCCCCAAGCACTGCTCCCCGGGCGCTGAATTAGTTGCCCCCTGCTATGTCTCGAAAGTCACATATGAGTCAAATGCAGAGATCACATTTTGTTGTTGTGCACTGTGTGCTGTGGTGTGTTGACAATGACCACTGAACACTAAATTCAAATTCAAATTCAAATTTTTGACTGTCATCTGCAGCTTTGGCAAAACTCCCAAAAACTTCCCATTTAATTTCTTATGGTGACCCCCTTGATATCGAAACCGTGGTGGGGAAAGTTGCGATGCAGATGCGTTGACTGGACTGTCTTCTTACTAACTGAAGACCAACTTTCCAAAACCCATGCAGTCCACAGGATAGGTTTTTGAGAAAATTCTGGAAATGAAAGTACGCTGTTGGATTATACCCACCCCGCACATAACTGCTCAGCCCAGGTCAGGGAGATCTGGAGTCTCTGCAGCCTCAAAGCCCAGATGAGAAGCTTCTACCAACAAATGATAAGACTTCTTAACAACGTCACATAAAATGGACATCCAGCAGCTGCACACACATTCACACTAATGCTCTACTAATCTCTCACCCTCCTTTTTCACTGCTACTGTCATTTTTCACACTCACCAACCCTTGCATATTTGCACCCACTATCACACAAAGTTGTGTTATTTATACTTTAATAATAATTGGCTTTTCGATATTTCTTGTATTTTTGTTATATTTTGTTAAATTCTGTATATTTTTAGATTCCTTAGTTATATATATTGTATGAATATTGCTGTCCTGTATTGAATAGTATATTTTATCATATTCTGTATTTTTACATTCTAATTTTATGTAATACAGTTGGGAAACTTGCCAGAATAAGCACTGTATGCTGTACAAGTATGATCGCATGTGACAAATGAAAACTCTGAAAACTTTGACTAAGTGAGTTTTGGTTCCTGATACTGAAACACATGATGAGGAAGCCAGACTTCTGGTCATTAGCGGTTTCATCTCAAAAACAACAAAAAATGGACTGAGTTTTGGAAATTTGTTTTTTAATTTGCACATAAACAAGATTCATAGTTCCATCCAAGAATCTTGCATGAATGTTTGTGTAGTACAGGGTTACATTGAGGTTGATTCCTTCACCTAGAAGCACATGGACACCATAGATGAGAAGGAAGTTTGTCACATGGCATTCACACAATCACATGCAAAGGGTCATGTGGCACAAATATGGTGGGGGGCATCATATGAAAGTTACAAAAGGACTTTGTTTCAACATCTGAAGTGTATCAATAAGGACATACATGTATATGAATAAATGAATCTTGTTCTTTGTTTGTTTTACAAACCAGATTCACTTTGCATCAGAACATCTATATATATAACCAGAATAAATTTACAAGTTGCCGTTGACCGCGATCAGGTCCGACAGACCAGTCGTAATCACTTTCGTCATAAGTTGGCACTTCATTTTATATGCAAAAATTTTCATATGCATAGAATACTGTATAGTAAAATTATATCATCTTTAAGTCATATTGTTTGGTGTTTTTAACCTTTTTATCACCATTTTCTGAGTTCTTTGCTGCGGGCAAGTGGGGCGGAAACTGTCGTACACTCTGGGCAGCACTCACATTGCCAGACACATTGAATACTGTATCTCGGAACGGTCGTAAAGTTGATCAGTCCTATGTCACACAGGTCGTAAGTCGACGACAACCTGTATAAGCATGGACAGTTGTACCTTGGACCACAAACTTAATTTGTTCCAGAAAGCTGATCGAGTTGCAATTTGGTCAAGTTCCAAGTTGGATTTCCCCATAAGAAATAATGTAAATGAAGTTTATTTGTTCCAGACCCCCAAATGATTGACGATTTAAACTTATCTACCTACCTATTTATAAAAAGGATTAGCAATCAATATAAGACTAATACACACATGAAAAAGCGCACATACAAAAGCAATAAACATGAAATATTCACATTCAGAAGCGAGAGCATGAACACACGTGCACCACATTCAAGTCTCGCTATAATTTCCTTTTTAAGCTCTACAGCCACGCTCACCACTTTTTGGTTTGCTGCTATCTTTGCTCACTTATTAGAGGCAATGATTGCTGGAACCCTTAAATGTACTGTAGATAAAGCACAAAAACCTTGTAATGTTTTTTTTTGCACGGCAAACTCGCTTGAGATGTACCGCGAGAGCGATTCATAGGTATCAGCATCCTAGTAGGTTCGTTTGCCTTTGGTTCAACCCATTAGAGATGTGTCTCAATCTGTACAAGTTTTAGCAGGTCTGTTTTGTTTTGTCGTATTCCCAGTTTTTGGTCAAGTTAGATTTTTCTTGACCGACCCGTTTGAGGTCTGAACTGGTAGAGTTGAACGCATCTCAACCCATACAAGTTTTAGTTGGAATGACCGAGTTCCAATATTTTGGTTGAAAAAATTCAACAGACCCGTCCGATGTCTGAGTTAGTCGAGTTAAGAGGTATTTGTGTTCCAAGGTTCTACTGTATTATAGCCCAATTTGATGACGGTATCTTTGCCAACATATAGGTACTAGGACTGGGCAATATGATGCTACTGTTGGCAATCAACAACATCTGACAGTTGCTAACCAGCGATTATCACCTTTGTTGAGGAAGTAGGCTGGTTCATATTTACTGCAGAAGCAGACACACCACAGTGTGTGCAGCTGTGGTGACATAATTTTCATCACTGAGGTTGGGCACACAGAGTGCATTGGGGAGCCATGCGCTAGGGTACGTACCACTCGAAAACCTGAAACAACACAGAAGGTCCATTCATTGACACAAAAGCGGCCAGGACTCACTGATGTGAGATGTGAATAAAAGCTTTCATGTCTGATACAAACCAACAGAAGGGCTACTGTGGCAGATAATTTTGATGATGATCACTGGAGTAATGTGATACATAGGGCATTGAGCCCTGTTACGTATGGGGCTCCATAGCCGCAGGCCAGTCAAAGTGCCCATGCTGACACCTGTCCACTGTGCGTTCCCAGTTTTGTGAACCCACTACACTTGCCCACTTGCTATTTGTTGCAACTTGACGGCAAGGATAAACCTTACAGACATATAGACATGTCCTATAAAGTGTGCTTTAAGCATTAAACTATGGAGGACAATGTACATCCATGTAACTTTAATATTATGTGTTTTAGACGTATTTATTAATAATTGCACTGTGTTCATTCACCGGCAGTGACTTTAAGCAAGACTGCTGGGCTATTGAATGTGAAGTGGACACATACAAACACTGAAATATATCACGCACATCAAAAGATATTGCAGCCAGAAAACTGCATATAAAGCTAACTTAACCTTAACTTTACCTTAACTAGTTACAGTCCCAAACATCAAGCTCAACCTCCAGGAAGTACGAGTGACTGTGTGGTGGGCAGGGAAACACTGGAAGTGGGGGTGCAGGCAGATACCCCTTCAGGGTGGGGTTTATTCTGGAAATGAAGGGAAAAGATGCAAAAGCATTGTGAGAAAGTTGTCACCTCTTCCCCCACACAGGCAGGCACAGGGCCTTCAGTACAATTGGGGTCAATCAGGATGTGGAAGTCACTCCAGTGTTGAAATCCCCCACGCTGTCTGTCCACATGGTCTGGGGAAGCATCAACAGTTGGCACTCCTTGTGACTAATGAGAATCATGGTTTCCTCATTGTCAGCCTGCATAATGCCGATCGCCCCCTGCTGGTAGATTGCAGGTTTCATTCAGACCCATTGCCACAGATGTATAAAATTAAGCACCTAGCCATGCAGTCAGGTTTACAAACATTTGTAAAGAATGGGTTGTTATGAAGAGTGAATGAATTCAAGTGTGATACTTTCATAGGATGCCACCTTTGCAATAAGTCAGTTTGTGAAATGTCTTCCCTGCAAGATATTCCATGCTCTACTGTAAAGTGTATTATTGCAAAGTGGTAGCGTTTAGGAACAACAGAAACCCATAAAGTAACAGAGTGGAGTCACCAAAGCCTGAGGCACACTGTACACTAAAGTCGCCACCGCTCTGTTGACTCTAACTGCAGAGTTCTAAACTTCCTCTGGCATTAACTCCAGCACAGAAACTGTGCGATGAGAGCTTCATGGAATGGGCTTCCATGGCTGAGCAGCTGTATACCAGCCTCACATCACCAAGCGCAATGTCTAGCATTGGAGTGGTGTGAAGCTCACCGCCAGTGAACTCTGGAGTAGTGAAAATGTGTTCTGTGGAGTGATGAATCACACTTCTCTGTCTCGGAGTTTGATGGATGTGTTTGGCGGATGCCAGGAGAACGTTACCTGCCTGACTGCATTGTGCTAACTGTAAGGTTTTGGTGGAGGAAGGATAATGGTATGGGGTTGTATGGAGTTGGACTAGGTCCTTTAGTTCCAGTGAAGGGAACCTCTAATGTTACAGCATACCAAGACATTTTGGACAATCCTATGCTTCCAACTTTGTAGGAACAGTTTGGAGAAGACCCTTTTCTGTACCAGCATGACTATGCCCCAGTGCACAAAGCAAGTCCATAAAGACATGGTTGGATGAGTCTGGTGTGCAAGAACTTGACTGGTCCACACAGAGCCCTGACCTCAACCCCATCAAACACCTTTGGGATAAACTAGCATGGGCAAAAATTCCCACAGATACCTTCCTAAAACTTGTGGAAAGCCTTCCCAGAAGAGTGGCAGCTGTTATAGCTGTAAAGGGGGACCAACTCCATATTGATGCGTATGGGTTTCAAATTGGATGTCATAAAAGTTCCCGTAGATGTGATGGCCACGTGTCCCGTTATGAACAGAAAACTTAGGGAATCAATTGCAGAACACAGGAAGTTTACAGGGGACCAGTCAAACAGAAATAGACTCAGTAACCAGGACCTCGGCGGGGGTCATGGAGCAGGAGGTTCAGTCAGTCCAACACTAAGAGCTCAAGACGGCATGGAGGGGGGGGCAGACACACAGGGATGTCCAGAGGGAACAATATCAGAACCAAGCAGACAGGACAGGTCAGGGCTAGATAAGAGACACAGTTAGTAAGTCACATGAGAAGACAACCCTACCTCACACCATGTGCCAGGCAGCCTGAGGTTTTAAAGGCATGGGGCAGGTGGGTCTACTCAGGCACCCACGAGCTGGCATTCTCATGGAGGGGCGTGACATCACCAAAGTGGAGCTCTGACAGGGTTCTCACCGTTTTCAGCAACTGAAATACTGTGGCGGGTGCTGTGAGGGGATTGTAAGTGCCCAAAACTTGCAGTTTGTTCTCATATATTTGTTTTTTTTCTGTTGATAGGTGATAATATTCATAACAGATGGAAAATTAACCGACCTGTGCTGCAGGTCTATGGAGTACCCAGTGTTAGCCGCCATGTTGGACGGGGTTTTGCCCTCCAGGTCTCTGCTGGCGTGTTCCAAACTAAATCTCATTGTATTTACAATGACAATAAAGCATCTTTATATCTCAGAAACTAGCACAAAAGAAAATTTCAACAGTACAAAATGATACAAATGTGGGCACGAATGACTGAGAGTGGTTTGGTGAAACACGTGGGGTCATCTTCACACAGGTCATTTGCCTAAGCAACACTATTCATTAGCTACAGGAAAATACCACGGTATACCCAAACTACCGCGGAATACCGTATTATCAGGTTGCGCCCATTTTTGCTCTATTCTGCAAAGACGGGTTGTTTTTTTCCCGCTAGTGTGAGTGTGTAACCATATCATTATGCCATAGAAAATCTACATTCAACTAAATGAAACTCATTGTAAAAGTCTGTCAATTCAAATTAACTTCAAACTGCTTTCAGTGACTGTCATTTACTAGCGAGGTTAGGTGTAGTTTCCTCTTCACACCAGACGGTGGCCATCATTTCACACAGAAGACAGTGAGCTGCTTCATCACAGCAGTGTCTCAAGCAATATAAATGCTTTCACAGCTCTGGGAAAAAGATGCCATGTTCGTTCATCACTAATCAGTCATAACAGTTAATGTATTTCATGCAGTTACTATGTTTGTTCATGATTTGTACTTGAGTAGCAACTTAGTTACTAATTTACTTGTGTCCCCTTAAGTAAACTGTTACCCAAAAGTAATGAAGTCATTTTTAAAAGTTCTGGGACTTGTTTTCCATTTCTTTCCACTAACATTGCACTTACACACATCCCAGTATCCTGTAATATGGGTTTATATGATGATTATACTTTTTAATTTCTCTCTATATGATGATCTACATCAGGGGTCACCAACCTTTTTGAAACTGAGAGCTACTTCACGGGTACTGAGCCATACGAAGGGCTACCAGTTTAAGTTTAGGTCCTAAACTTATCTAAACTTCATGTTTAATAAGTATGTTTTAAATGCTTTTTTTAGTTACTGTCATTTTCAAATCTATATAAATGCAAATGTGATTAAAGAAGAATAGCAACAGGATAAAATAAAAATTTAGACATTGCTCACTGGTGAGTTGTGCTATTTTTTTTAGAACAGGTCTGCGGGCATCTCATGTGGTCCTTGGGGGCACCATGTTGGTGACCCCTGATCTACATTCTTTAAATTCTTTTTGCTTACCCCATCTTGCAATCTGCAGATGAACTCTAGCAGAACTCTAATAAAGAGAAGTTATTATACTATTAGAATAATTAAAAATCTGCATTTATCTACTTTCTCATTTGGTCAACATTAGTTGCATGAATTCTGCTAGTGATTTTTTTCTCTTAAATGGTTATATAGTGTATTTATAAGATTAAAATTTGTCTGTTGTGTGTGTCTACCATGTGTGCATGCTCTCTCTGTGTTGTGCAGCTTTCCTTAAAGTCCGAAGACATCTTGTTAGGCTAGTCCGATTAGCCACATTGAGTGTTTCTATGCCTGTGTCTTGTGTTGGACTAGCATCGTGTGCACACAGTGCTGTCTGAGATGTGCTTCGCGCCACATTTAGACACTGCTCAAGGATAAGTGGTTAGGATACATTTAAGAACAGATAACAGTATTATAGCATGACAAGTTAATCGTCGTCGATTGTCATTGTGACTTATTACTGTGTATATAATATAGTGAAGAGTCAGGGTTAGGAGTTAGGGTTAGGGATGAAAACTTCTGACCTTGTATTTTTACTGGGGATGTGGGAATGTTAGAGCATTGCTGGACAGCAGCCCAGTACATCGAAGGGTTTGCTGATATAGCCTCAAGTCAGAAACAGTGTTACCTAACCTGCTGATATCTACAACAAATTGCAAATTTAACTAAAACCTTTCTTACACAAGCTCTGTACTCTACCTCTGCCAGGAGGAGTTAAAAAAAAAAAAGTATTTTCAGTAGCAGAGTGAACAATTCATCCACTAGCTCGAGTTCTCGACTGTCTCTAACCATCACGACTGATAGTGTTCCTAAGTGCTGTCTGACAGGGCATTCCAGGCAGGGTGTGGAGGAACAGGTTCTGTGATGAATGCCATTTCTTTATCAACTCTGATGTGCAAGCTGGGTTTGGCTGGTAACCCATATTTTGGGGGCTCATCTGGCTCTGCACAAATATATGACAGAAATCTATCACTGAAAATTTATTACTGAAATTACTCTGAAAGATTTCTTGCATTATTAGTACATATGTGGTAAAACTTAAAGTGCTTTGCTGATAATGGAAGCAATGCACAATCTCACTTGTCCTGCTTTGATTCTTCTATACAAAAAAGTTAACAGACCATTCTGAAATGTAGTATTTGGTGAATCAGAACATTGACTAGAATGTGAATAGAATGTTTAAAAACAAACCAAAATGCCAATCAAACCACTCAACAGCCTTTTTCCATCTGCTGCAGTGGTGATAACATGTTAAGGGGCTACTTCTCAGCTCCAGGGACTTTTCAGGATGATGAGAAAAGAGGCCAACTTTACAATCATACCTGAACAATGTCTTTCAATCTGCTATACAACGCCACCCCCCCCCCCCACACTTAAAAAGAACCCCAGGCAGCACAGGGCGTAAGGCAGGGAAACACACTGGAAAGGATTCCAGTCCATTGCAGCATATATTATATATATTATATAATACAGTTTACATTATATGTACATTTTGGTGTATTGAAATATCAAATATGTTCAAACTAAATACAAACATGCATTGTGTGGTACAATGGGTTAGAATTCTGTGCCTGCGACCGCAAGGTTGCTGGTTCAAAGCCCAGGGGTAGCACAGTAATTTCACTGCAGGGCCCCTGAATAAGGTCCTTAAATCCCAGTTGCTCCAATGATTGACTGCCCTCCTTTCTCAGTTGTATACAGCTTTCAATTAAACAACATTTAGCAAATTAAATGCTTTGTCTACAGACTGGATTCAACCAATTAATACATTTTAATAAAAAGGCCGGTGTATGGCTCAGTGCTTGTAAACCGAAGGTAATGGATCAAATCCTGTGACTGGCAGAGGTACGTTACCGTTGAGCGTGGCCCTCGATCCCAACTGCAGCAGGGACACTGTTTGATCCTGTTGATCCTTATTTGTAAGTCACGTTGGAGAGGTATCTGCTGCATAAGTGAACGGAGGAAGGTATTCTGATGGTCGTTTCTGGCATATAAAATGATTCAGTTCATTTCAAAAAGTTTCACTAAGTCTGAAGTTCTCTTATAAAACATTAACTTTTCGAGTGTGGACTTTTTTTTTAGTCCCCCCTCACTTCAGTCATTTTGATTCTCTATCAGTCTCGAAGTCAAGAGGGGGAGGTTTAAAAAAAAGTATGATGAGAGACACACAGGGTGCACAAAAGGTCTTGGGAATCATGAACCCCAGTAAATCTAAACAGAGCTAAGCCCAGTAATCTGCCTGCATTTATGTAACAAGCATATACAGTATGTATCAAAATATGCTGGCTAAAGACCCTAAAGAAACCTATTGCATTATTGACACGGAAAAACTACGCACATTATACTTCCGCAGGTCTAATGAGCTTTACACCAGGTAGATTCCAAACAACCTTTTAATACTTTACAATTCAGGCAATAGAGCAATTTAAAACAGTAAAAAAAATGAATAATTTATCTAATAAAATACCCGACACAAAAGTTGGCAAATGTGATTATGCAAATTTGTGCCATTCGACAATTTTAATACGAGTAAATGTATCTGAAAGTAATTTATAAAATTGACAAAAATCTAGATGCAGCATAAGAGAAACTCCATGACCAATAGAGACTGATCCTTTAAGGGAGAACGCATGTGGAAACGGCAGTAAAACAAAGGGAAGTGGCAGTAAATGAAAAGGAGCATAAAAACTGCCTTAAAGAGGAGGCCCGCTGGGAGAGAGGGGTCAGCGCGTGCTTTTGTTCAGGTACTGCACGAACATGTTGGCGATCAGGCCCTTGTCTTCAGTCGGATGCATCTTGGAGTAGCTGATGAACTGGCGCCGCAGCTTGCGCAGCTCTGCCATGCCGAGACTCCGGGTTGCCTGCACGTGCGCATGGGTTAAGGGAACGGCACTTGGCACGAGAGGCTAAACTGGATCCTACAGGGACCTTATCACAAACCTTTCTCCGTGAAGACGACGCTTATGCTGGCCATGCACCTCAAACAGAATCGATGTCATTTTAGCGATACGTCACATGAGGCATAATCGCCACGGTGATCACAGTTTCAGCACACCGACTGTGCAGGGTCCCCAAGGTGAACTTTAAGGTTTGTTTATGGTCCACCCATTGTCCGTGCCGGGCTGACATAATGTGACGCCACAGGGCTGGTGAGCAGGACTAAATTACAGTACACAGCTACATGCTACATGCATGCTATGCACCACACTACACTTGAAATATTGTACATTTGTACAAGCATTTCTGTTAACAGTAAATGCCATAAAGGTGTAATGTTTGCCATGGAATGAGTGCATTTCTTGAGTGTGCAAAGGAGTATTGTGTAAACTGTTCGCTTCTCTGTCTGTGCCACTGCTAGTATTAAACGAACAGTGGCTATTAATAAAGTGAGCAATTTTCATTTTAAAAGAGTCATCATCTCATCTATTAAAATAACTCACGCTCTCACTATAATCATTATATAATATTATTTGCCCTCTGTATGTGGGTCTGATTTATTGAAAACATTCTGCGCCCTTCAGGGTTGTAGCGTGACATAGAACAGAAGGTGACATGTGACACACTGCTCTTGCCAATGTTTTCAATTTCGTTTTCTCTGGACGTCGTGTGAAGTGCATGGCCACCTTTAGAACTGAGAAGTATGTACATGGTAATCTAGCACACTGCCTGCTTTTAAAAGCATGCATTACAAATGAAACTGCCGGCTGCACAGACCATGAGGATAAAGTTTTGAGTCAGGAAGCACAACTCCTCCAGCAGCAGGTGAAATGGCCCGAAATAAACAGGTAAGCTGAATGCATCCAGACACCCAGAAGGATATCTTTTCAGAAGCTGCAGGCACTGCGATCGCATCTCCAGGGACCGATGTCTTCTGTGCGTTTAGGATAGCCTGTGAGAAAGGTAAGTTCAAATGTGGGCAACACTTACAGACCCCAGACAACAGAAATATTCTAAGTGCTGGGGGTAAATAAGTATGAAACGATTACTTCTGGGAGCAAATAAAACATTTACTTAAGTCATATACAAATTGGCACAATAAAAGAACAGATGATGCTCTGAAAAAGGCATATTGATGAGGAAAATCAAAAGAAAAAACAGCCTACCGTCAATATGTCTTGAGTAACTTTGTCCAACTCATGCAAGAAGTTTGTGGAAGACAGAGGTTGCTGTGGTTGGCGACACAGTGGAGGATAGAGTGAGTAACGAACACAGAATCAACGTATGCATGTGCACACAGGTATAAGGACATTCCTCACACTCTGTGTCGACTGATTCGGGGGCGGGGCCTTCCTGTGGAAGATTGCATCTGAAATGGCTTCAAACGGCAGGCTGTCGTCATGCTGGACCGTGAAAAGTGGGTTGTCCCAGCGGTTCCGAGAGTCTGGGGCCTCGAATCTCATCACAAGGGCATCCAAGCTAGATTGGATGATTCACACAGTCCAACACGAACATCTGAAACGGGCTCGCTCAACAGAGACGGCTAGAGTGGAAGACTGGAGCAGATGTGTATCAATGATACTATTAATTGCAGGTTCCCAAGTAATTCTCACAAGGGAAAGTCCATTTTAATGAGGATGAAGAGAGCTTTATCAGCAAGCAAGGCAAATAAATTAAGCAGATTTAACTACTCGTCTCAAATCTATGAAGAAAATGCTCATCAACACCTTATCAGAACACATCACGTCTACATAAAAACGTGGATTTGGTTTTGTGCTTATTAATGGAAAAAAACGCAAATATTGCATTTAATTTACATTCAGTTTAAACGCTGCACAGGATTTTATAGTAAGTTGCACAGCAGTCATGTTTGAAAGTTTTCATATTTACACATTTCTCACCCAATGTCGACATGATAAACAAAAAGGCCAGCAGAAAACAGGAAGCACCCAACGTACATTTCCTGGGCATACCGATCCTCAGCGCCTCTGCTTGCGTTCCACTGGGCACTAATCTCCGGTGACGTCAGGCAGTAAACCTGAATGCGTTCATGTTCGCCAATAAAAAAGATGAAGATGTTAATCAGAGCAGAAGCCAAGGTTGACAGAGAATGACGCATGAACAAATACAACTGAAAGAATAAAAGCTAAAACACAGAAGTTGTTTACCTACCAGACAATGAGGTGTTTGAGCATGTTTGATAAGGCAGAACAGCTCATATCTGTAACCTGGAAGCAAAACATCAGTTTAGTTCTAGTAGCGTCTCCACACTGATTCCTGAATGTATCACATCAGAGTTTTACTTCCCTAAATCTATCAGGAGCTTTGGCTTCTTCTGCTAGGGGTGGGCCGATCCACACACACACAGCAGCTCATGTGCCCTCATGTATCACAAGCCGTATCGAGTGCGGAAAACAGCCCAAGCTAGCGAAACACAAACCATCCATTCCGTTCGCTTTGTTCCGTGGGATTTTCAACTAAATGCTACTCCCACCTCTCAAAACTGTGTTTTTAGAAAGATTGCGAATCGCTGTGCTACCAGTTGCTAATGGAAGTGGAAAATACTTTGATCGTCACCCTCTTGTCTGACTTTCTCGTACAGCAAAGGGTATGCGTGAAACCTTAGCAGGGAGAAATCACGGAGCTCACACCCGCTGAGTAGCAAAAAACCAGAGTAGCAGCATTAGCGTTTAGCTTGAATGCCGCAAAAACACATTTAACATGAGAAAGACCTGTAAAAAATGCGATTGTACAAAACGATTTAACATTAAATTGGAGCTCTCTTTTTACAGACTGCTGAAAACTAAAGTCAGTATCAGACGTGGACTGGTCACATATATGGCTGATACCCGATCCCTCGAATAAGTCTGGATCGGCGCCAAAACCGATCCGAATATCATATCAGCGCAACTCTACTTTCCGCTGTCATCCTCTGGTTCACACTTGTGCTGTGGTGTAAAAGGTCCTTATCAGACCTTTGTCAAGTAATTTGGGACAATTGTGCTAAGGAGGTCATGATGTAAAAATCAGATAAGATTGAGGGAAATATGCACATAACAAAATAGTACATGATATGAGCAGGGAGTTCTTAAATATTATTTTAATGTTTTAAAAACTAAGGTGCATTTGCTCTGAATGAAGTTAAGAGGATTAAACTTTCCTTAATGGGATCAGAGTCATCTATGATTTATGGACCTTATAATGATTCGTCCATCTTCAATCGGCTTATGCTTGTTATAGTCGTGGGCAGAATAATATCTAATGTAAATTAATTATACAGCTGTAAAGAAAACAATATTATGACAACAGACAGACAAATGACGTTCAATGTAATACGTTAGGATAGTCACAGCATGCTGAATAGATATGCTTATGTCAAAGTTTACCTTTAATGTAATTCATGGAATCCAAGATGATGACATCATCTTTATTGACCGTCCTACAGTAACAGACAAACAAAGAAGCAAAAGTGCTCAAAATGCAATCAATACATCACCCAGGAGTTATTCAAGTTGCCTACTGATAATAAATACAAGTAATACATTTACATTTATTTACTTAGATAACAAGCATTCTACTGTCAAGCAGTCAACTTAGGGTGAAGTGCTGGGAGGCTAATACTCCAGTGACTGACCAATAATAGTGCACGATAATTTTGGGAAAAGAACAATGTGAATACTGCGGAACACCTTAAATTAGAGAGCACCGACTGACTGGCCAGGGACCGAAATCGGCCGATTTTCAGTGTGCTGGGCCCGGACCGGAGACCGGCCGGACAAGTCCCAAATACTTCAGATATCAAACCGGTCCATTTTACGCCTGCACCACACGTCATGCACACAGGCAATAGCCTCGCGGCCTCGTGCACATTCACAGCCATGAGCTAACATGTCATTAGCATGGAAGTTTTTCACTTTGAGTGAAGATGACAAAGACTGCAATTTGCAACACAGGTAAAGCCAAAGTAATTCATGAGGGAACCACCACAAAAACGTGGTGAAACGTCAGAGGTAAACTTTAAACTGATTCTTAAACATATACTACATAATGTTGAAAAAGAATAATCATTAAAATTGCAAAGCTAGTTCAGGTTTTTTCCTATGAAAAAGTAAAAATGTTTTAGCCCCCTACGCTGTAATGTCCGTATGAAAGGTATGGAAAATTGATCTAGCTTACTAGCAATGTAAGAATTGTATGCGCATAATGTGCAATGATGATATTAATAATATTACCCTGCACATATTATTATTTGGAAGAGAACAGTACACTTCAGTTTTATTTAGAGGTTTGTAACCTATAGACTTTAAGACGAGTAGAAAAGAAAAAAAATGTTGTGTTATCTGGTGAATTTAAACAAACTGGAAAATGATACAAGTATACATTTGTTATTTAAATCTGTTGCACCTGCTCATGTTTGGTAAAATATTTCAGATAAACTTTTTTTCCAGATAAGCATTTTGAGGGAAATTGTAGTTTAACAATTTCTTTTATTATGAAAACAAAATTTTGCATTGAAGTTCATTATTGTTCATATATACTGTCAATTATAGTACTTTTTTGTAAAATTGGAATTGGCAAATATTGGGATTGGCAGGTCACGCTTGCAAAAATTGCAGTCAGTGCACCTTTACCTTAAATCAGAAATGCTAGACATAAAAATATCACCCTAGAGAGACTCCCAAAAGAAACAAAGTCTAAGTGCAATTTACAGAAACAAAGCGCATCCGGTAGTGTCAAGAAAACATTTACATTTAGATTTATTTCGCGGACATTTTGATCCAAAACGACGTGCGAGTGAGAACGCAGGATCAGCCAGTGCCTGGATCAATTGGGATTAAGGGTTAGCCTGGGGGGGAAATAATCCTCAAAATTTATGTGAGGCTAAAATCAATAACAACATTCAATAAATCAGTAAATATTTTATCACATTTTTTTTTTCCAAATATTGATAATTATCATGATATGATTCATAACTCGATATATTCAACAATTCATTCATTATTTCTTTCCTATGAAGATCCATTTATGCTTAAAGTTCCCTTAGGATTCACCGTAAACAGGACATTTAAAAGATGACAAATTGAATGGACGGCAAACTGAAATCTAATTTTAATAAACAAATCATATAATAATATTTTTTGTCGTTGACAGTATGGTTTTGCGGGGTTTTTTCTCTGATCGCCTCACTGCTCACTACAGAGGACGGGTTAAACATGGCTGTGTCCCATTTTGAATCACTACTTGATGCGACTGAAAGTTACTACAATTATTGCCGATGTCTCTGACTGTACGTGCTTGCATTCTGTATGATCTTCTTCAGAGTATTTTCCGCTCCAATCGGCAGAAGTTTCCGGCAGAGATTACGATACACAGAGCAAGTCTCCCTGGCTTCCTTAAATTGCCAAAGTACAGCCATGCCACCACTGGCTTCTTACCTGGTTTATCCACAATATATCCACTTTAAAAATTTGTCATGGCTGCTGCACTTTCACCAACTCTTGAAGTCTGAGGGAGCGCTCATCTCTTCCATGACGTTCGTTTACAAACCTGTAGCATGCGCTGTGCTCCGCTAACTCAAGCAACCGTGCCGTCTGTTGTGCATAGGTTGTCTGTTCTCAAAACTGTGACTGGTGGCAGACCATGTTATTTTAGCCAGTGCCGACAAAACTCCGCCACGCACAGTCTTCCTAGTATTTCTAAACTCTCATGGATTTCTCAGGGACTGAATTTAACTGCACACTTTCATTTTGGATTTCACTGTATTACCCTTATTAGACAGCTTGCTTTGGACTTACCTGGGGCCTGTTTCACAAAGCAGGGTTACTTGCTTAGCCAGGTAACTTGCCAGATTTAAGGTAGTCTGGGTTAAATAGACCTTATTTTCATCAACTTACATTTATCCCAGACTACCTT
>JAODLC010000021.1:8845052-8862200 GCA_026781145.1 Hippopotamyrus pictus
GGAATCGCCCCTGCTGTTGTATATTCCTGTGATGTCTTGACTTACTTCTCGTGAATTTTGAGCACCCCCTGAACTATAGGAATTTCCCTCCCCTCGATCCTGAAGACCACGATTTCTCCAGCTCTGATGGTCTGTTGGTCAGAAACAGTAGGTCTCCATGGTAGAAGGCTGGCTTCACGCTACCACTGCCAACAAAATACATTCACGCACAGATCTAAATTAATACCAAATATGTTATTTGTGGGGAGGATAAGGAATTAAATACTGACCTGAGAACAACTAGAGCTGGGCTCTCAGTGCCAGTTACTGTACAACCATCAAGCCTTTCAAGATCATCATTGCAGAGGATACAATCACATCAATTGAAGTTCAGTACCTGATAATAAAGCCGAAATTCAAAAACAGACAAGTTATCAGTAGAAACACAACAGCAACCCGCTACAGACAGGATCGTAATAACTAGCTTTACATTTTGGTCGGTATTTTGTTTAAATCTATAACATTTGGCAGAATCAGACTTAGAATAAATGAATTAAGACTTTAATTGAGCGATTAAGGAGAAATTATTAAAATGTCTGAATGCAAATGTCTGCGTGATTGCATGGTTGCAAATAATATCGTTATAATAAACTAGCCATCTCTCTAACAGCGTTAAATATTAAATATTCAGCATTCATTTGACATTAAAAATAAGGAACTATTACGCGATTCAACATTTTAGTGGATGATGTCAATCCGACTGTGCAGTATAGAGACTACTCTGCGTATTTTTAAAATACTCCTGTACACACATGAAGCAGCTCTGGCTTGACAACATGAGGTGACATGGTTAGGGAGCATAATAGAATAATGTACATGCATGTCTAATTCAGGAAAAAATGTACAAGAGAAAAAAATTGCACAAAACTTGAGACACATGAAGCAGAGCAGTCTTTTATAATTCAGATTACTAAAATATTATAATTTTAGTAATATAAACTATTAGCTAAATTAAAATCTAAGTAACACAACAGTCGACTTACCAAACCAGTATTTGCTCATTTTGTGCATATTAACAGTTTTGGTTCTTGGTACATTTGACATAAATTCACAGCACCATCCAAAGGTATGGTGACATGCCATTTTAAATATATATATCATCCTATATTAGTGCATGAATGAGACTAGTTAACTAACGACTTAACTAGTGATTTTATTGTTACCGAAGCTACACCATGAGCTGATGGTCGTTAATAGACGTTTCCAGTTATGCATCATTCCACATTTGATTCTTTTCGGTAATTAAATCAGTTATCGGCTGCGCAGCTCCCCGCATTGTACGCTCCGACATTCCCGTAAAACAGCGCCAAATGAGCCCGATGAACACCCCAACCACACCGCCTAACTAAGTTAATTACCCATACCTGGCGCTTAAGTATCTGCCGCGCATCGTCCAGGAGACCCAAGGACAGCATGGTTGGTGTCTGCCGGGACCAGACAGCGCTGAGCCCCGGTGTCTGCACGCCGGATACTCTTTATTAACTCTATTTCGCTCGTCGGCACAGACACAGTACACCGATTCGATATTGCAGATACCTATATTTAGAAACACAGATTAAATGCGCGTTCCTTGCCATTCGGGACCAATGGTCTGGTTTCCAGTCGTCTTCTAGGGACCTATGCTAGACGTCTTAAAAATCAGGTCAAAGGTGCGTGTATCGGCGAAATTTGTTAGCTGGCTAAAATAGTCTCTCTAAGTTGAGCGTTTGTACTTTTTCCATGTAAAACCAATTTATGGACGCTAAAATACAGACTATACACAAATGTGATCCTTTTTAATACCTGCTGCCTATTTCATGGCAAAACTTAGATGAACTGATATTACATGATTAAAAAGAATTAGCCCAAAACATATGAAGCCTGCACCTTACATTTTAGCAGAAATACCTCAATATCGCTTTCAGTTATAGAGCAGGCAATGGAAAATGGTTAATTCATAATAGAATAAAGAAATACTATCATGCCCACACAGTCCAGACATACATATTTTATTTGAAATAATCAAAAGTAAACATAACAGCAAGGCACAAAGGCCAATACCGGTTAAATAGATGTGTAATGGCTTGGGAAAAATAAACCCTGATATAGACATGAAATTTATTAGCTATGTAAATGGGGCTTGCCTGTACCAGAACGTTCATACTACCACACATTATCAAAAAGTACAAAGTTGCTCTGAATAGAGGCTGTATCAAAAAACACTGATATTTAAAGGAGTATAATTTCTGTTCAAGATATCTTAAATTAGCCACTCTTCAGTAAACTGGCGAGGACTTAAGGAAAATAACATTTACTACAAACATGAAAAGGAATACGTGTCATACGGCTTTTAAATGGAAATTTCACATGGAAAGAAGTCAATATGACTAGATAAATCTCCAAAGTAATTTATAAAATTGAGTAATATGGGAGATAATATATTAAGGAAAATCATTCCTTTTAAAATGTAGCAGTACAATAGTCAATTATCTGCAAAAACCTCATTCAAGAGTCTCCACAGTTCACGTGAGGTGGAAATGATTTTCGTTCTCACCAACTATAGCTCATTACACACCCACCTCAATCATAACCATTTCATTTTTTTTGATCTTTTACAAATGACAACGGACATTTAAAATGACAATATTAGTTTATAACTGCCGCATCCTGATTATATTCAGCTTATCAGTGAAATAAGCAATTCCCCAAAGTACCCACTGCATGCTTCATAGCTGTCACGCAACTTCCCACATATTAAATATTTAATTTGCGTAAACATGTGAAACTGATATACAATTTCAATTGTATGCTAAATATTCAGACATCAGTCAAGTCCATGTCAAAATTAAAAGTAAACATTTGTTACAGATGTTTTATGCAATCCATACACAATCACCTTGCAGGGGAAGTGGGACTTTGGTTCCAAGGATGGTTCGCTGAATTACCGTTAAAATTAAAACAACAGCCACACATTCTTTTTGGTATGGAACAGATACTAAAATACATTTCCTTTGATCACCAATGGAGGGATATGCAAAGAAATTTCTACTTTGGGATGCAGATAATCGCCAAATCTGCAATACTGCTTACATTTCCAATGGGTGAACACATTCAGCTCCAAGTCTGCAAGAGCACCATGTGAGCGACTGGGCACATTTAGAACTAGCCATTATCCTTAATGTGGTTTTCAGTTCAACCAAAAATCACTGGGTCTAGTCTTTATCTAACAGTCTTGTGTGTCCAAGAGGGAAAAACGACCTAACATGTCAACCCAACCAGATGAAGTAAGTTTGAAATGCATCTATATTTGGTGTAGGTGTTTGCGGCTAAAGTAAGTGATTTGTGATTTGTAGCGTGGCAGAATACATGTAGAAGAATAAGGCAAATTCCACTGAGGTACAAGAGATTGAAGCCGCTGTGGTGCTGACTGAGCATTTAGAGGGTCCTCATCCTCCCAGGACGCAGGGGCAATAGCAGCTTTTTTGGGGGGAGGGGGGATCGGTGTTTACCATCATTGCTCAGGGACCGCCTTTGGGTGCGAGGTGCCGTGGGTCTGCATGTGGGAGCTGTAAGCAGATTCACAGCCAAAGGCCTCACTGCAGGTGTCACAATGAAGCGTCTTAGGTTCCTCAGCTACAGAGGAACCTCCTTGTCCAGCAGGGAGGGGATCGACCTCCTTGTCACTGGCCTGAGGTGATGACTCCTGCTCCCTTTCCTCCTCATCATCCTCCTCCTCTTCTTCCTCCTCCTCCTCATCCTGCTGCAGTTCCTCCTCTGGCTCCTTAATCTTATGGACAATGAGGAGGTGCCTGCTGAGGGCCAGCGGGGAGGTAAAGCACAGGCCGCAGTGTGAGCACTGGGGGGTGCTGTCATTGGCCTTGTGCTGAGGTATGTGCTCCTGGAAGCGCCCACTGTCCTCTGTGGTGAAGCCACACTTGGAGCAGCGGAACTGGGGCGCAGGCCTCTTGGCGGGGGGGGTGTCGGGTGCCCCCGCACTCAGGGCTTCATCGGAAGGTCTCTTCACCACAGGACCCTGTGCATAGGTGTAGAGGCATTAGGCACCATTCAGCCTGCATCACGCCTTTGTAAGCTGACAATTTACAACGGTGGGAGTTAAAAAGAAAAAAGGGGGGGGGACGATGGCACGTCACAATTTCCTGGTTACTACCTCTCCAGAGGCTTTCCTGTTCTCTTGAGGGGCTGCATGTAGCATCTGGCTGAAGTCCGGGTTTTTAATGCCGTGCATCAGGCTGATGTGATTCTTCAGCATGAAGTGTTTGGTAAAAGTCATCGTCTTGTCTGTGCAGTACCTTCAATAGGAAGAGCACACAGAGGAGAGGATGTACAGGGATGTACACTAAGAAGCGATTTCCATAAATGCAGCTACTCACATATCCTACTTGTGGGCAAAGCTCCACTCCACGAACAGCACGTGCTCCAAAAAGGGGCAACATGAGGGAAAATATAACACTTCACTCAATTGCTTACTAATTATGCAATTACCTGCACTCTGGATACTTAAACGTATTACAATATTTCAATGTTAAAGCACGGTATTCAAGTCATTAGATCTGGTTCAGAGACAAGCAAAGTACATGTTCAGTTACAGTGATAATGATGATTAAGCTAGCATGTTGAAAGACTAAGCTGGATTGAAGTTTAAAAAAAATGTTGTATGTATGTATGTATGTATGTATTGTGTGCATCTCAGTAATCACACAACATTAATCGACATTGCTTTGTGTCTGTTGACAACTCACAACTAGGGCTGCAAGGATTCGATGGGTAACTCAAATAACTCGATTACAAAAAATCCTCGATGCAAATTCTTTGCTTCAATGCTTCATATAATCCACGCGACTATGTACTGCTCAGTGATCACCGTGTTTCACATGGAGAATTATTACTGTTGCACAGTGTGCTTACACTGCATTACGTGTAGCAGAGCGGTAGAAGAAAACAGTGCAAATCTCCCATTGGGACCCCTAGTAAAAAATGCCGGAGAAACTTCCGGCACACTTCTGGGTCTTGGGGATGGTAAATAGTTCGAAACATTGACATTCACGGCATAGAATCATGTTCATTTCCATTGCTTACCAAGCACTTTAAGTGGTATGTTGATAAAATATTTTTAAAAAAACATTAAATACGTTAGGTGTTAATATACAAAATATGTTGTTTTTATATGTGGTCAGCATTAGCTGTTAACGTTTATAATTAACAGAAGGTAGCTTAGCGACGTTCCCATTTCACTGATGATTTTGTCTACTACAGACGCAAGGTAACTTCATATAAGTTGTTCTAGTAATCAGTGGTTTCAGGATTACAGTTAGCTGCATTGCTACCACGTTAATAAACCTGATTAAAATATCAGGTTACAGCTCTCCGCCAGTCACATGGCTCAGTGTGTTCACTACCAAATTTAAGCTATTTCACCATAAATTATTTTGTGGTGATTTGTAAAAAAATTACAAAATCACTCCCCCCCCCACCCCCCCCAAACCTGTAAACCTAGGGGAAACACTGAACACATTACTGAGAAATTTAGCTTTCTGCAAATGACTGCAACTTTGGGGCACTCAAATCCATGAGGAAATGGTTACAATAGAATGTACAATCCCTGTGTCCACTTCACATAGCGATTTCGTGTCTGCCCATTGTACCTCTAAACATCATCTCTTGCAGCAGCAAGTTTCCATCTAAACATGCCTACACAAATTCCATCATAATGCATGGCTTAATTTTTGTACAACTAAAACTACTTAACTGTGGACCACAAATGATTCATTCCACATGCAACATCTAACTGCACACCACCCACATACCACTGGTTACATTTTACATAGGGGAGAATTTCTTTATAGCACAAAATCGACTTTTAGGTTAATACTGAAGAGAGGTTAAATTTCCAGCATCTTCTTAAAAAACTGTATTTTAGTTTGTGATGTGAGATGTGAGATTTAATTGCTGGCTATAGCAGAATTAACTTGAGCTGAATGTTTTCTTGAAAATTAGAAATGTAAATACATAGCTGTTCTGGATTCATGCTGCACAGTCTGTCTCAATGTATACATCTCAGTGAAGATGAATGTATCCTTTGAAGGTAATCATTTAAATAACACCATTAAACAATGCATTTGTATAAAGCCTGAAGTAACATAAATAATGCATTTACTGTGGAATCTAAACATTTCATTGGTGGAGAACAAAAAGGTTTTTTTTTAAGCAGACAGCACTTGCTCAGAGTAAAGAGAAAAACTGGACTGTAAAAAGCTGCGACTAACCAGCAGGTGAAGGTTCTCTTCTTCCCACCATGGTCGTTGCGAATGTGTCTCCTGAGACTTGTAGTGGAATTAAAGGACCTCTCGCAATTCCGGCAAGGATATCTCTTCACTGACTGCAGACAATGAACAACAGAGATCAGCATCTGGATTGAATTATACATGGTAGTTATATTAAACATTATTAACAACAGAACAACTGAAATAGTGTTTTCTGTTTCTTCAACAGTGATTTTTATTTATTTTATATATTTCATACTGCGAGACCATTACTGTCAGGATTCTGTTCACAAATCCACGAGTGTTAAATTGCAGAACTTGAATTATCAATCTAAGAGTCTCTTCAGTCATGCTCAAAAGCAGAACCCGATAAGCTACGACCACATCCCATGCAGCTATCAAAATATCTAGAAACACAGTAAGCTGAGTTCTATTTAGGGCAACATGAACGAGCCATATCATAATGAATAAAAGTCCATTTTTCCACTGATGTCAAAAGATTTGTTGTGTTAACAGGACATCTCCCGTGAATTCTTCTACTGCTGTAATGCACATACCCCCATTTGCCATTCCCCATACCTGCATTGACCTGCATACGCCAGCTACAATAATTCATTTTGAGTACTGATAGAAACAATGGAAACAGCAGAGAATAATCAGGAATTTAACTGACCTCAAACAATGGCTTCCAGCTTTTACTAAACCCTGCACTAAACAACTTAAGCTCTCTCAGTGCCCTACTTAAAAACACGGAGGCAGTTACTATCAAAACAAGCAGCCACTCTCTCCACAGTAAGTGATGCCAGAAGCGAGGCTTCAAAACCATCAGTGAGTGAGGCTACCATGCACCATCAATCACAGTGGTTTAACCAACTTCCTATTGGTTATTAATTCGGTATTCAGTGAGCTAAACTGAGAAATAAGAGACAGGCCTCCCACTGCGGGTGTCAAATCCTCAGCCCCTCCATCACTTCATGTGGTCATGGCAGAGGCAGCAAGTGCCAGTTTGACATGCTCGAGGGCAGCATTACACAGAAGGATAAACTTCAATGCCAGCATTTCACAGGGAAAGAATGTCAACCTCATTAATCCCAATCTTCTGTAATTCAATTCCTGTCTATACGACTGAATGTAACACTCAGCTTAGTCTAAGATGACATTAGCTTTAAAAAAATAATCAGGGTACAGTCCAGTGCAGGATGGTGATGCTCGCCTTACCCTCCCATGGCTGGTCTTCATGTGAGACACATAGGCATCGCGATCAGGAAGCCACTGCAGACACTCTCCACAGGTTAAGCCTGCATTCTTCGGATTGGTCTGACTTGGCTTTTGGGAAGCTGGGTCCTTCTGGTCATCTGAGGCCACACGTTGGAGGAGCCGGCTTGTCTGCGGCCAGTTGGGGGTCAGCGACGTGCCCTGCGGGTGCGGTGAAGGCTCTTCAGACAGTTTGGCACTTTCATCCACAGCTGCCCTGAGGACACTCTTGTGGACTCCCTGAAATGCAGAGGAGGACTGTGACTCTACAGCAGGCATAAGTTCAGCCAACAAGGCAGCTTGAAGTACAGCTTAGAGAACAGAATGTTAAACAAGCCCGTCTATCGGGCCTTAAAAACAGGTTCTCCAACCTTGAAATGTTGCATTAGCATTTGCTTCTGTGTGAAGACCACTGCACACTCAGGGCACTTGAAGACACAGGTAGTGAGCTTTTTGCTGCTCTGTTGGAAGTGCTGGAAGAGCAGCTGCTTCTTCTTAAAAACCATTTCACAGGAGCACTTATAGATCACTCTAGAGAATCAAACATATCAAACAAATCACTCTGACAGAGACAACATGCAATAAGAATTCAAATATGTAGATATTCAACAATTTCATTTTTGTACTCCAAAAAAAGATTCAGTCATCATGGAAAATAAAGATACTCTGGGAGTCAAACTCACTGTGGAGACACACTACTGTCGTCATGTTTGTTTTTGACGTGTGTCAGGCAGCCATCTGAAGACTTGAAGGCGACCGGACAGAGAGAGCACTTATAGAAAATCTCACAGTGTTTCTCCATAATGTGGCTCTTTTGAACATGAAAGGACAAGTGAAACATATCACAGTGTGAGCACCTAGGAGAACAAAAAAAGACCAAGGGGCGTTATTACTAATAAGGCAGAGTGAGTAGTGCTGCAGCATCACGCGAAGCCCCAACGCACCGACCCCAGGTTGCTCATTCACATACTTGTAGCCGATCTTGCGTGCATAGTGGAGGCAGTTCTCCTTGATGTGTTTCTGGATGTCCGTGGAGTGGCTGACTGCCCCACACTCGGGGCAGCAGTATGGGGACTTATGTGTGTGGATGCGCTGGTGGGCCCTGTAGCTGCACTTGTTGGGCAGTGTCATCATGCACAGCTTACAGACCTGAAAGACAGGAGCAGAAATTAAAGGGGGGGACACTTCATGATACCAATAAAGGCTTGAACACTCAGACTTATAGCTAACTGGTAAGAAACCAAAGACCTTCAACCTCAATCCCTCAACCAATAACCGAAGTCTTGACAAAGGCTACAAGAATAAGACAAAACCTCATTTTGGCCTATACTTCTTCGTGAACTGTAATTGACAGTGACCTTGATATTAGTTCTGATATGACGATAAGACAAGACACTTTACCAGTCTCTCCATTTCTTCGGAAAGTCTCTGGAAATGACCTGCCAGTGACCGGTCATCTGACATCTGCTTGTTGCATTCCAGACACTTGAGTCCATGCCGTATCACTTTGTCTGGATATAAAGGCATGGCTGGTGCATTCTTGGCAAAATTTGCTGGGCCTGGGAAGACCTGGGACCCCGCGGGCACTGGTGGCGTGGCCACAGGGGGGGTGGTCACAGCCAGGGAGAACATCTGGTCGGCGGCAACGGGCTTCATGAAGAGCTGAGTACACTGCATGATGGCGCCCTGACTCTTGTGCTGCCGGGCGTGGGCCAGCAGACTGCACTTGTTGAAGAAGACGAGTGTCTTGGCGCAGTGCATGCACGCCACCTCGATGTGCACACTCCTCCTACTGTAATGCTGAGCCAAACTGGCCTCCAGACAGAAGGCGTCCCCGCACTCCAGGCACCGGTGGCCCCGAGCCGGTAGGCTTATCTGAGACTCTGGAGGGGGGTTCAGGTTGGGCACATACGTCGGTATGGGATTGGAGGCGTTCAGAAGTCTGTTCAGGGTGCCCACAGCACCGCAGGAAATGGTGGTGCCCAGCATGGGGGCGGGGCTTTTGACCTGGTGCACGAGCGGAACCGTGCTGCACACCATGGACCCGGGAAGCTGGGGCGGCCGTGGCGTGGTAGATCTGGCCGTGACCGACGCTGCAACGCTATGAGGGACCAAGTTTAGATTGGCCAAATGTACCGCTTTGGGGAGGAAATTGGTGTTGGGGGACTTCATAGATCTGACAGAGACCCCCTTTTGCTGCTGTGATGTCTTTACAACCCTCAGGTTAGGGCTGTTAGTTTTCTGTGAAGAGGTGCCTGAATGTGCCTTGGCCCTCTTCTTTGAGCTGCCATCTGATGTGATGGGAATAACCTTTGAGGGCTGGGACACAAGTGCTGTGGATTTGTCAAATGTTTTATTCCTTCCATTTTCGAAGACAATGTCATTCACTGTATGATGTGACAGGTGCGGTGGAGACGCTTTGGTCGGTGGCTCTTCGACAGCGGTGATCTGCGGGGGAGAGGAACCGGTTGGAGACTGGAGTTCATCCAGCTCTGAATCAGGCAACACGCTTGTCACTGTTCGCTTTATTTGCCCAGATGAGGTTTTAATAGTCTTTATCCGAACTCTTGGAATTGCTGGGGGCGAACCTGTAGTCACAGAGGGGGATGCTTTACCACTGCTGTCACTGCAGATGCTCATCGGACTGTCTGGAGGCTTGATAAACCTCTTTACGACCTCCAGTGGACTCCGAGGGCTCTTCGGAGATTTGGGCACTTTTGGGCTTACCTTCACAGTTTCTTTCATGGACACTAACGGATCTCTAGAGATTACGTCATCTTTAGAATCTTCCATGACCTTCCTGGAATTCAAAGCCACAAGTGCTGCAAGGCAGGATGACAGTTTGGAGCTTGAACTTTTGATGCATTGCTGGGATAAGCCAATACTGGACTCCAAAGGAAAATAATTTTGAGTCTCTCCGAGATTGTCACCATGAAGGTCACCCATAGATAACACTGGACTGCTAAAGCTAGATTGCTCAACATGGCCATCATTAGAGCAAACAGAATTTTCCTCTGAGTAGGACTGTTCCGTTTTGCAAAATCCCCTGTTTCTGTCCACGATATTACAAGTTTCGCTCCCAGCAACTAATTTACGGCACATGCTGGTCCCATGCAAATTTCTTTGACTGTCCAAAATGGACTGCTCTTCTGACCCAAATACAGAGCCAGAGGGAAAATAGGGCCTCTCGTCTTGTTTTGGACGACTAACAATCCCATCTGCTGGGATATCCTCAGGTTCTGGACTTGAGATAGGACTGAATTGGGTGAAGGATGCCCCACAAGGCTGATGGGGTGCCATTGGCAAATCCGGGCAGTCACCTGAACGATCTCCATTTACAAAAGTGGTCTCAAACTTCCCATAGTTCCCGTGTACCATGTGATGGGAATCTAGGATGGTTCCTGAGCCCCGAAATCCATTCTGCAGGAGGTGTCCAAGGTGAACCCCTTCTCTCTCTGTGCCAGATTCGCATGACTCCTGACGACTGGTGTTCTTCACTATCACGCTGACAGCAGGAACATCAGGGGCCTGGGTGATATTGTGGGTGGAGATGTCCTCCAAGCAGATCCCTACAGATTTTGGCTGGCCCTCACTTTCATCGTGGTTGTCTGGGATGGCTTCCTTAGCATCTAACCCAGTGGCATCAGGGATATCAAAAGCAGCCAAAAGATCATCAAAATCTGGGGTCTTCATGTCACCCATGTTTGAAAACGTAGAAAAACCTGAAAGAAACAAACAGTTTTTAAAATCTTTAATGTGCAGAACACCAAAACTAGAAGATGCATGCACTTGAACCACGTGCATTTCTTTTTTTGTTTATTTAATGATGACAGCAATGATGACAGCATAAGCAGAGATTGCTTTAAGGTGTTATTTAGAAAAAAATACTAGAAGTGCAATCACATTTTTCCAGCGGCAAAAAAAGAAGACACACTTCACAAATTCTATAAACTGCAAAATGATTAGGGTGCCCATCAGACTCAAAGCTAACATCTACCAATATACTGTGCACCTGATACCTTTTACTTACATCACTTCCCTTAATCCCTGAATGGTGTACACAGGTACTACCATCTGTTACATTAACATTATCATGACCCTTCTCATGCTTTCACTCTGCAAGATCAAAATAATATGATTAAAAACAGGTAGCTCAACAGTCAGTTTGGGAGGTTAGTTATAACAATTTCAATTTTAACAAATTTATATCGTCTGATTTGAGTTTTTGAAAAACTGCCAATCAGTGCATCCAAAGTTCCATTTAAAGATTTTAAAACATTGTTATACATAACGGTTAACCTATACTAACTGCTTCCCCTGACCACTGGCACTGACTAATATGTGCACTACAGTTGGCTACTGAACTATTTCAGTGTTTGTAAACACTGGTCACATGACCAAGGCTGACTTCCATGACACAGATATTTAGGAAACCCAGAGATCATGCCACAGATCTAAGGCATCAAAGCAGCATAAAGCTTTACCTGGCGCTGTGGGATATCCACTAAATAATCCAACTTGCTGGTTAACATTCTTAAAACCTGGAGTTTTATCTAGGAATATCCCAGTTTTTGTTAACATATTCATAAGAGGCTCGAACCAAAAATACCCGAATTTGGAGTTGGCTAGACAAGCATTAATTTCAGACCCTGTTAAACGGGCACAGAGATTGTGAAACAGTGGCACGAAACTTACCAACAGTACTGTTTTTTTCTTTACTATTTTATTAATCTGAATAATCATAACTTTTTACTAAAAGTACGACAGATTTTTCATTCAATAAGAAAACTGCATAACTAGAAAAATTAATCTATGAAAATTAAAACGCTCAATTTATTCTAGTGGGGCATGATATTTTATGAATTTAGAATGTCCAGCAAGACTTTTACTAAAAATATAATTACCTTACTTATTCCCTTAAGTATTAATATACGTATTTACATTTGCATTGATTTCATTTTAACGTGTTATGCAATTACCTTCGTCATTATTACGGATTACCTACTAAACATGTTCATTGAATATTATATTCCAAATTTCCAAAGGACCGATTTACAGCATTTGTTAAGACCCATAATACTCTGATCAGGGCTGAATCAACATGCCACTGACCTGTAATCACTTAGAGCTCACAGGGGTCATGAGGAATTATGGCTTACGGAGACAGGTAACAAAATCAAAAGTAAAAGACTTCCGACAAAGCATTTATATAATTTTGTAAACAAATCGCAACACCGGACGTCTACGATATTAAATGGATAGCGGAAGCAAGATATACATGTCAGGAGCTACACGTGTGTGTAACAACACAGAAAACAAAAGCATTATTTACCATTTGGGTTCCGTATATTCACCGTGGCGGCTCCTTAAGGGTAGGCGATTTCATGGCTAACTACTTTTCGACGTTTACCTCGAGAGGAAACGTGGAAGCCTGGCGCCAGCTTTCACCGCGTTTATAATTCAGATGGAGCGACGGGCCACTTTTCCGGACATTTTCTTCACTATTCCGCCATCCTCTCGCTTAAATAAAAAATGTTTTAGTGCGAGCGATGCTAATAAGACGCTGGTATGTCCCCAATTTCGCCAGCAAGCGCCTCGTCGGCAACCAGTTGGATGTAATTCAACTCTCCAGTATAAAACGTTTTTCCTTTCCCCCCTAAATGAGATAAATTAAATTTTGTACGAATACAATACTAAATGCGTCACCGCTCCAAAGGTAGCAGATATTTTAACTTGCAGGCAGGGTGGCCTGCCACCTGGGCTATCGGCAGTTATAGCAGGTAGCTTATACTTAGTGTTACTGGCATCTCACACACGCGTATTTACATTTACATGGAGTAACGTTTAAACTTTTATTAGCCACCTAGCACAGCTTTAAGCCGGTAAATTTAATTGCAAGTCCGCCGTCACTCGGCTAACGTTAGAAAACAACGTTAGCTAGCTAACATCCCCTTCCCCGAGGCCCGGCCTTTTTCGGCCGGGTGTTTCTTGTGCTTAGCAAACCGTTTTTCGTAACTGGATGCAGGCGGTTTGAACACAACGCACCCGGTAATGCCAAATACCGCAAACACCCCCGGCTAGGACTAAAAACTCGCCGACCAGCAACGCCAGCCGTTGCGACCGACCCACGCAGCCGAAAACAGTCTAGGCGCCAGCAACATAGCCGCAGCTTGGGTCCAGGCTCGCCCGTCTGCAAACCGCTTCCTGTGCGGGCGGCCGCGCGACTGCCTCCCGTCAGGACCCCGCTTCCTCAGCGCCGTATGGGCACATTACTGCAAAAAATATATATAAATGTAAATCACACTGCGGTGCATGTGCCTCTTCTGCATGTCAGGTATAAATGTAAGGGTCAGTAGGGAGCGTTGTTTCAGTACGGTGTATCAGTAAATTGTCTTAATATGTTAATTGCTAGGGATGTCCGACGTACTGCCTGATTATAAAAAGGTTAGCGCTGTTAAAATAATGAAACGACACCCGCAGTTCTTTTGTCTTGTGTATTACTTAGAACGTATGTGTTATAACAGACTGTGTTATGTGTAGCTGTCCAATAACGACGGCTGCGGCTATTTAGTTAACGCACGTTTGTCGGACATGGTGTCGTTTGAACTACTGCTGCGCATTGTAAATTAGTTTTTGTTTGTTTAGATTGCCTGAAACACACTGTCCGTTTTTAACTGGACAGTACACAATCACTAGTAGAGTGAGCCAAACTGCGCTCGCTGTTCTCAATCAAGGAGGATGGATATTAATACAATGCATCGAGTGGTATAAAATTACAAGGGAAAAAAACCTTACCCAAGAGTGAGTAGGTGTGTGCGTGCGAAACTGTATCTATCTAGATCAGCAGTTCAGCATTAACTGAAAAGTGTGTTTGATCACTGTAATCACTGTCATGTACCCTATAGAATTCTGTAGTACATCCGTTATGAACACAGCATAATTTATTAGAGAGGAATGTGTGACAAAATTTAAGAAAATTGACAGGTAAGGCTATGAGCTGTGTTCAGATCAACAATATAATCTGTAATAAGCACGCCGGGGGCAAATTTTGGGAGGAAACCCACACAATACTGCGGAAGCATGCGCACACAAAACACGCAGAGTAAAGGCCCGACCTCACAACGGTGATGCTAAGAGATAGCAACGTTACCGACTGAGCCACATCGCTCCCTAAATGCTGTTACTGTGCTACAAAAATAATCATTACACTCCTGAAACAAATTTGTCAACATGACACCATACGGTATTGAAATAGTTATTCTCAATCTTATTATCATGTTTACTTATGCATACCTGCCAACATTGCAAAATACCTGAGTTTTTTTTTTTCTGTGTGTGTGTGTGTGGGGAGGAGTTTATTAAATACTGTAAGTAATAAATAATGATAAGCAGGATCATGCTTATTGAGTTTAATTATTGGAATGGGAAAATCCTAATTCAGTTAATTAGTAAATTATTTTACCATAAACCAGGTCAGGAAAATGAACTGTATGAATAGCCATCATGCATAATAACATAGTAGTAGTACGTCATTTAATTAGAATATTGATCTTTATAATAGAGTATCCTGAAATGCATTCTAACCCTAATGCTGCTTTGTGCCCTTGAGCTGGGGAGCAGCAGGTCTGACGTGTTGCGGCATCCGTTCAAGCTAAAATGGTGGAATGACTTTAAATTGACCTTTGTGACCATTTATTTGTGATTTCAATCATAAAGGAAAACGAATATAATTACTAAACAATCTTCTACAGCTTCAGAATTTTTGACCAATATTTTAAGACACGTTTGATGGGAACGGATGGGAAAATGTGCTACACAGTAAGAATGACCTACATGTAATCTTCATTTGAAGAGGCTGGAGCTGAACCTACAGCCCTTGAGGTGGGTGGTTATAACACTAACCCTTAAGCTACTGTCCTGTCTGGGTGGTAGCGCTCTTCAGAGGTGGACATTTCAGGTCCACAAAGTAAAAATCCAAACCAGGATTTTGTTGCAACCAACCAGTTGAGTGCTCTGTTACTGTGACTCTTTATGCTCAACTGGTTGGTTGATACAAAATCCTGGTTTGGATTTTTACTTTCTGGACCTGAAACGTCCACCTCTGGCGCTCTTTATAAATCTCAGAGCATCTCAATGTATTCTAACTGAAATTATCTCTCACATGTGTGTTACACATATAAATTATAGTTTTTAATTCTACTTAAATCACATTTGAAATTTAACATGGACAAGTATAATGTATAAATACACAACATTTTCTCTTCTGTTTGAATCTCATTTATGTGGTCTTTCAGTCACTCAGTAAATCCTGTATGTGGAGAAAGATAAGAAAATGTTTCATTTACACTTTGCCCTTTTTCACTGTTATGGAAATGAAAATGGTTTAGTTGGTTAATTTTTACTTATACAAAACATTAATGCAGATTTTGGTACAAATGACTTCATGAGATGATAGGGTTTCTTTGTTAAATGTTAAATCCTCCTTCTACATCAGTGGGGCTCCAGTCGAGAGGGTAAGCAACTTTAAGTACCTTGGGGTTCAGCTCACAGAAGACTTCACCTGGTCCACGCACATACATGGACAGATTACTAAGGCAAGGCAATGCCTTTATCATTTGAGGCAACTAAGGAGGTATAAGGGTTCTATGATCCTCAAAACCTTCTACACAGGTGCTGTGGGATTCAAACCACTATGCATGAAGGTGCTAAACTCACTATGCAAGTCCGGGAACTTACCTATAGGGGGCAGTGTGAAAGAATATACACATGGTTACGCAACCAAGGCAAGAAGCTAGCATTGGTCATATTGGGCCTCATTCACCAATATTTTCTTAAGAATTCTCCTAAATTAGTTCCTACGAAATTTGTTAAGAACAACCTACGTTGGATGAATGACGTGTTCTTAAGGAGCAGAATTGTTCGCACCTTAGTTCTTAAGAATGGTGAATCCCACGTCTTCGTAACTGTGAGCGTGTGCCAGTTTGTCCTAATTAGCATAGGGAAACGCCCTGCAATTTCCCATAAAAGAACATGAGACTGAAGGGCCGTGTGCAAGGAATGGCGAATAGACGCTCAGGCTGTGAGCCACTTGGCACTAAGAGGAATTAAAACTAAAGTAATGCTGAAGTAGAAATATTAATACAATAAAATCCCGTTACAGTGGACTCGCTTATAACGGAATATCGTCTATAACGGACGAGGTCCGCTGGAACACCTTTTGTGCGCCTTTAAGAACATGCAGAAAACGTATCGGATATAGCGGACTCGCATATAACGTAATTTCGCTTATAACGGACAAACAATTTAGTCCCCAGGGCCGCTTTTACCTGTAGTTTTGTTCGGCTATAACGGACATACAGGCTCCGCCTACAAGGCGCGTGGCGTGACGGTGATATCCAGCGCAGATACGTAGTCGGGATTATTAATAGTCACGTATCTGCTCAGGTAAAGTTGGATTACTATACATGCACAATATAATAATTTATACCACAAGTGTGTCTGCTGGGGTGTGGCATGAATAAATGGTGTCCTGTAGTTGTGTTCTGGGCATACAGCGACTCTGGATATAACGGACTGTTTTGCCAGGTCCCTTGAA
>JAODLC010000021.1:8862300-8872916 GCA_026781145.1 Hippopotamyrus pictus
CCTCAAATTTGTTTTAAAATGTTCTCCCGCTAATTTCCACTTATGGCCACGAGTTCTAGTATTTAGACTAATATTGAGTAGCCATTCGGCTGAACAGCATCCAGACCCGTTAGAATATATATTCTATATATTTCTGCTCCCTGCATGGACTACCTTACATTTATCTGATTTTAAATTTCATCTGCCAAGTATCAGCCCAGTCACTAATTAAATCCAGATCCCGTTGAAGCCTCTCTGCTGCTAGATCAGTATCTGCTACACCGCCCACCTTGGTGTTGTCTGCAAATTACACCAACATATACATATGTTTATGTATATATACACATCTCCGTCTCTCTGTATATGTAATGGAATATGCAAAAATAAGAACATTTTAATAATGGTGAGTGACCTCTACGTAACGCTTTCCTTCTCACAGCATATCCAGGAGTTTTACCTTCTCTTTAATGGTCAAGATCTTTCTCTGGCGCTTAGCCTCACTACTAACAGAAGGCTTAGAAGATGCAGGATGCTTAAAACAAAATGAAAACAATCAGACCACAAGCAAGTTACGCCATACGCAGAAAACTGTGATGCGTCGGAGAAAAATCTGCGATATAGCAGGGGCGCGATAGCTGAACCGCAGTATAGCGGGGATCACTGTACTTCAACTTTTATAATAGTACGTTTTTGCCCCCACGGTCCAAAGACATGCTGAGGCTAATTGGAATTACTAAATTGTCCGTAGGTGTGCATGTTTGAGTGACTGGTGTGTGAGTGTGCCCTGCGATGGGCTGGCCCCCCATCCAGGGTTGTTTCCTGCCTCGTGCCCGTTGCTTCCGGGATGGGCTCCGGACCCCCTGCGACCCAATACGGATAAAGTGGGTCGGAAAATGGATGGATGGATGGATGGTTTGCCAGGTCCCTTGAAGTCTGTTATAACTGAATCTTACTGTACAGGAGGTAAATGCAAATAGACACGTTATTTAGTAGCATAACCAGTGGATATAAAGCCCCAAAGAAAGCTGATACATGGAAAGATTTCATCTTCTCTGTGAACGCTGTGTGCCAAATAAATCTAAATGATCTTCAAACATGCGTTCCCTTCTCAGAGCACAATTGGCAAGCTCTTCAAGAAGTAACAGAAATGCCATTTTGATAGCAAGCCCAATGCGCAGAAACAGACCTATTTATAATCCGGATGATCGCCGTAACTACCATGAAAATAATTTTTACACAATTATTTTTATATTTTACTTTTATAAATTGTTCAAATACTATCATTTTATGAACTGTAGAATGAACAAAACTGCTGTAACCGATTATTTTGAACAAACTATCATTACTCAAATGTGCATACGAATGCATGGTCTTGAGTGTGCGTAGGTTCTGTTCTTAGCTAAGAACAAATTCAGATAAGAAAACATTGGTGAATGTCAGAATCTTCGTAAAAAAGTGCGTACGTGGGGTTTAAGAACAAATTTGTTCGTAAGAACGATTAGTGAATGAGGCCCATTGTCTTGTGTTTCTAGAATAAAGTGGAAATTAATCCGAAATATCACACTGGTCATGTAGTATGAATGTACATACGCAGAAATGCACAGCCCCAACCACACAAAAGCCATGGACATTGACAAGCCAATATGTTTATTATCACCTGGCAGTTTGAAGGTATCTGCCTCGTTCTTCAGACAGTCTCGTCAAAATATCAGATGAGCCCTAAGATTTTGTTTTGTTGTTTTGCCGGAGTAAAATATTTAACAAACACGTTACGGATATTATCTGGATTTGGTTGCGAATGGTGCTCAGTCACTTGACAATCATGATTTAACTCAGACTTATTCTGATACGTTTTACACTGATACATTAATGCATCCGCTTTATTTGCTGTGACCCCAGATACAGTTCAAATTATTAATTGTTTCTAGATTGCACTTACTTTCATCAGTTAAATGTTTACTTGTTTGTAGCAGGAATATTTTAAGGTGGGGTTTTTCAACCCTTATTATAAGAACTTAGGACTGGGTGGGGTCTTTTATATTTCTTCAGGGTGGAGAATATTTTTAATTCATCCATATAACCATGTTTAAACTAGTTCCACCGCTCCACATACAAGTACTAAAAAAAACACAAGACACCTATAAGAATAGTCATGGTAAAATGAAATGGATGCACAAAAACCTGACGTCTGAAGTCAGCTGGGCTCCCGAGACAAACGGTATTTACATATATATAGTAATAGGCTGCCGAGTTTTGGGAAAACTGGCAGACGAACCTCTTAAAGAATATTTCACTTTTTCTAAGGACAAAAAGAACATTAAGTAGCTGTGACGTCCTATACGTGTTAATGTCCGCTGGGTGGTAATCATCATCTGATCATCTAATCTGGAGACAAAGGGTGGACATTTTTTTCGTTGCGATGTTTTGGAACTATAAAAAACTATATGCTGTGACTTATAATAATATCAGAGTCACAATTTGTCAATTTGTTTATGAAATGCTTGTAATTGCCACAATATTTCCAATCTTATTAGTGCCGTACGTATCTTCAATCAAATTGTGATAGAATTCATTCGTGACTTGTGTTTTTGTTTTATAAAACAATCTAATTCTTAGCCAAAGTGCTAATAAATAATAATTAAAATAATAATGATATTAAAAAACATTTTCCTTATAATTGATCTGTTCTTTTCCTTATATGACTCGTTTGCCACCTGAAGATAATGCCTCGGATTTATGGACCTTGCCAGCACGCTATCATTTTGCAGCGGACAAAAGGCGCCTCATCACCGCGTTTTATCGCACACGCTGCAGACGCCGCTTTCGGCTTTTAGTGAACCTGATATTAAAAAGTTGCTGAAATGCCATCTGCCCCCGAGGTAATTGTGAAGGCTCAACATGCTTTTCACACCGTCGGTTTGACTGGTCAGACTGCACCTTCAAAGCCATTTATGAACTGTCTCTCACAAATCGTTTGTGATATCTTATTAACAGAAATGTAGTAAGACATTTGCACGGCCATCATTTCTTCTGGGTTGGTATTTTGTGTTATAGAATCGTTTGTCCCGATAAGTAGCTGCAAATGTTACTTTGACACAGAATCAATTCATTTTTAATGTCGGATACGAAAATCTGCATGGTCTTTCAGTTAATGATACATGGCCCTGCAAACAGATTCTTAAACTGGAGCTATGCATCGTCGGTATGATGAGAAACACAGTTGGCATCATAGTTATGATTATTTGTAATGTTTTGTGTTTATGTGTTTGTGTATACGTGGACTTACGGATTATAGGCTATGTAAACTATGGGGTGGCATGTGGTGGTGCAGTGATTAGCACTGTTGTCTCACACCTCTGGGTCCAGGGTCCATGGCCTGTGTGGGGACTGTATGTTCTCCCCCCCCAGTCCAAAAACATGTTGAGGGTAACTGGAGTTACCAAATGGTGAGTGAACCCTGCAGTTGGGTGGCACCCCATCCTGGGTTGTTCCCGGCTTTGTACCTGTAGGTTCCAAACCCCTGTGACTCTGCACAGGACAGGTAGTTGCAGAAAATGGACGGACACCTGAATATTTTCTAGTAGAGTTTTAAAACCTCACAGCAGCAGTCTTTTTAAAGAAAACGGAACAGGCTGACCCAGGAAATCGTGTGTCCCGAGGACACTCGGAAACATTTAGTTCTAATGGTCACCTGACTTTAATTTCTATTTTCATTATGTTGCCAGCCAACCCCTACGCTCCACAGAGGCTGGCTTTAATTAGAGACTGTCCACACATGCGGGGTCTTGGTGTGACTCTTTATTTCCTGATCATGATAATTGACGTGGATGGAAACCCTTCACACTCCAGTCATTCGTGTCCACATAAACGACATTGTTAGCACTCATCTCAGCACGCACGTGGTAACAGCCCTGATCAGTGTGCCGTAGCAGATCTGGAATTTAGGACTTTAGGGGTTTGATGAAAACATTTTATTCATGCACTGTGTTAAGGGAAGTAGCCAAGAGACACATATTTAACTGTGGAATATACATTTAAAAAGTATTTGATGCATTTTGATCTTCTGAAGTGATAAAAATTTGCCAAAATTTAGTGAGACGGCTACATACTCATTTCATGTATTTCAAAGCCTGGTCACTTAATATAATGAATCATCATGCAGAGTTCCATAGCCATTTATTAATCAAAGCAGGATACAGACGTCATAAACAGACAATTCGCCCGAAGAAGTGTGACTGGACAGAATGAAAAATACGAAGTCAAAAAACAGGCAGTAGGTGAACAAAAGGTAACGATCAGTTGTAACTAGTGAGGGGACAGACAATACTGAGACTTCGGTAAAGCAGTAAAGCAAAGTAAAGCAGGTATTCTTGAGTTTTTTTTTTATCAAGTATCACATGACTAATGACTTCGGAAGTGTCCTGGTTTTTTGCATTTGGGGAGTTGTGATGTACTTTGTACTACATACAACACCTTTGTATTCATTATGGCAAATGTCTCTGGAATGAGTATATTTGAGTTGAATTCTCGGAATAGGGCAATTGAATATTAGTACAGCAGGTAACACTTAGTTACATACTGCCTTTACATAAACCTTTGTGAACTACTAAAAGCATGTTAAATACTGATGTCATGTTTCTTCATCATTGTTCTTCATGACACCTATTTCGTCTCTAGTAGCCGCAATATTTGTTCATAATTTATGCTTCAGTAGTGAGTCATTAATAAGTACTTATGTCCCGTCAAGTGATTATAGCCCAATAAGGCTCCCTTTTGCTACTTATAAATGGCTGTAATTCATTAATAAAAAAAACATTGAAATTTGTTTATAATTGTCTATTAATGATTTACAAAGCTTACAAAATTCGATTATAAACCATTCATAAGAGTAGTCTTAATTGTAAAGTGGTACCGTGTTACCATATTGAAATATACTATTATGTAGAAAGACATAATTAATTTCATTGTGAATTGTTTGTTGTTGCTTTATTATTTTTTATTATAGCAGTTGGTCCCATTTGGTGGTTTACTGGGAGAATTCTATTCTGATATGTGAAGCCACTGTTTGTTTCCCTTGTATAAAGTCACTTTGGATAAATGCATGTTCCAAATGAATCTGAATTATTATTATATATTTATAATATTCTTATATTATTATATTATCATTAATGAACACCCAAAATGGCATTTTTATTACTCATAAGAAGAAGAGAACACTTTAGTTATTGAAACACTAAATTTCAATATTTTATTGTAGATACATAATGACTGTACACACATAGTATTTTATAAGATTATATTTAGGATGATCCAGTTAAACCCTACTGTCATACCAGCAACATCATTCATTCACTGCAAACAAAAAGACTTCGTCGTCAGATTGTTCAAACCATTGCTGCACATTTTAAAACCCATGGACTAAGTCAGTGTTTCTCAATGCAGTCCTCAGGGAGCCCCAGATTGCCCACATTTTTGCTCCCTCCTAGCTCTCAGTACTCTGGAGGTCCTTGTTTGAGAAACAATGCACTAAGTGTCTCTTTAGGTTTGAAAAAAGGCTTGAAGCGTTGAAATACAATATAGGCAATGCCTCAAAAGCTTCACCAGCCCATCACTAATTGTAATAATATGGTGCTGAGCTCAGTAGAACGTAGCATTCAAAATACCTCACAATGAACTGAGTCAAACAGCCTGCATTTAACTGCTCAAACAGGAAATGTAACATGGGTGAATACAACTGGTAAGGATGACTGTTGAAGGGTAACTGGATCTGTTGATGACTGAGCTGGATCCTGAATCCAGACTTGGACTGGGGCCCAGACACTTAAAGAAAAATGTTTTAAGGATCCATCCATCCATCTATTCATTTACCCTCTAGCTACTTCCCCTGGTCCAGGTTGTACCTTTTCAGACACAATTTAAATTTTGTTGTTACTTATCATCTATGTACTTCGGACAGAATTTCTGGGACTTTTCCTCTGCATGGCGTACGGGAACCGGCACGTTCCGCGAAGAGATACTAGTTAATTCCAGCTCGCTCCAGTGTTCTGACATAAAACCCAAGAGACACAAATGTACTGTCCACATGGTGCACGCCACGATTTACTACGTGCATTTTTTTCCTTTTTTGTTGTTTGTTATTGAGAACTAATTTCCGCTAGTACGTCGGTGTGAATCGCTGTGTTAGCATCAAGCGCATTGGTTTGGGTAAATTTGCATTACGAATCCATTAGTTGTTCTGTTTTACTTTTTAAGTAGGAGGTTGGACTTTTTTAAGTTCCAAGTTGTCGAGAATCAAAACACGGCAATGTGCGAAACCACTAATAATTAATGATATACAGAATACGTCGTTTTTTCCTTCAGATAATCCATGCATATCTTCGCAGGTCATCTTTCAACCAATCTGATGGTGGTGACGCAAACAGCTGGGTTTGGTGTAAATTAAGGGTTATAGGTTATAAGCCAAAAGATAGATATACATAGGCTTTATAATTGTCATTCCAACGGAGAGAGAGAGAGTATATGAAATAATAATGACATTGTCTGTATGCTGGAAGGGAGTAACTTGCAGTCTGTGAACAAGCCCAGTTTAACAACAAAACACAAGAGTATACTTGATGTATTGTTTGAACGGATAATCTCTCTGTTTTTGTTTCATGGCTAACAAGAAAACCCAGGTCTTTGCAGACGTGTCTGCGTGTTCATTTTGTGAAATTCATTTTATGGAGGTTTTTCCCCCGATTTCAAAACACATCTGGTGTGCAAAAAATCCTTTGTGTCAAAAAGGAAGTTTAATTTACACCAGACCTGATGCTAATAGAATACACCAGTGAGGCAGAAGGGTGCATTGTCAAGCTCTGTGAGGGTGAGTATGAATTGGAGTATGGGTTTGTAGGCTGCAAAAGAAAAGCTAGATTGTGAAACATGGGTGGGGTGAGTTAGAGGAAATCATTTGCAAAATGATGAACCGTCGAAGACCATTGTATTGAATATAGGCTCCCTTTAATGAACATTCTGTCCTTCTGTAATGAGAGGGTTTGACGACAATTAAGAGATCTGCATAAGTGTCATGCGCTTCTGAGGGCCAGTTCCTATTATGGATTCACACAGTATTTGCTCACACCTTTCTGCTGCTCTGACAGCCAATCCCAGCCCTCTACCGCACCCTGCACCATGGGGGGGAGGCAGCTGCTGGCCCTGCAGCCCCAATTAGTGCCCCGTTCACACCAGCGCCACCAGATGACTTATTTCTCAAAAAATAACCCAAGTCACATATTTAAAGGCTGGGCGATGGGCGATGGGTTGTGTGCAGGCTTAGGGACGCCCACTCTGTCCTGCTGCCCGTCTGTGGCAAGACACACACACACGCTCTGATTGCATTTTCCGCAGAAATCCTTGGCTCCTCCAAGATGCCACATTTTTGTGCCGTCCGCCAAATTGACCCTTGTAGCTTGTACAGTGATTAGCAGATATCTTGGTTACATAATGCAGAAAATTATATAATAAAATGCCCAAAATATAAAACTAATACCCACAATTCACAGTTTGAAATGTTAGGGAGTGATGAAAGGCTGAAAGTTAATTTTCATCATATTATAAAGTCATACGCGTTATTGATTAAGAGCTTATTAAATGCAAGCATAACCCTTTGTCGAAGAGACTGCAAATTCAGTTTGGAGGGTTTCCAAGACAGGATGAGGAATATCAAGAAGCAGAACAATAATAAGAAAGAAGAAAGTTCATCAAAAAACAAATCTCTGGCTGGAAATGCACTGAGAATTGGCAAGTCATGAATAAAAGTTTGACTCGCCCTTAAGGTTTCAGTCTTCAGGGGAAGGGGAAGACAGACAGTATTCAGAGATGGCAAGGAAGAAGGAAGGAGCAGAGGTCAAGATAATCTGTATTCAGATAAAGAACATGCAAACATCTGAATTCTGAAGCAAATGGAGGGATAGAAGGCAGTTTCTAAATTTCTTTGCATATAATATTGTGGTTTTACAGTTTTTGTTAGCTTCTGAAAGTTAAAAACATAACATGGTAAATGGGAATAAAATGACAGATTCTTTTCCCCAACTGATCTCAACATGTTAGTCATTAGCTAAATCTTCGCCTTGATCTGGGTAATATTGGATCTCATTTTAATTGCTGTTTACTTGATCTAATTTCAATATTGAGGTACTGGGGCATTGTGTGGCTCTGCAGACTAAGCCTCTGTGCCTGTGATTGGGTCACCGCTTGGAGCCCGGCTTTGGTAAATGAGTCACCTGTCCGTGGTGCCTTGAGCAAGGCCCTCAACCCCAAGCTCTATAGGTGCTATTGTTGGTGGCTGTCCTTCGCTGCCAAACCTGCTTTCATCTACATGTGGATCATGGAGAGCAGGACAGGGTAGGCAAAAAGAGAATTTCCCCACAGCAATCAATAAAGTGTCATTATTATTGTCTCATCATAATATAGTCATTATTCAAATAATAAGTTCATTTTTAAAAACTGAATCAACTGATACTAAGACTGAAAAATCAGATGAGATCACTTTTTAAAATGTTTTATGTCACTTTAACATAAACTTAAATTATTTTATTCTGTGTTCAAATTGAGGTGATTAGTGCTTCAGTATTACTAATTTATGACTCTCAATGGCATGATTGCAAATGAATATTAGGTGGTCTTAAAATGCTTCACTGCGGAGTGAAGACACTGCAGTCTTTACGGCACTGTAGTCAGACGACATTAGTTTCACTCTGTAGACTCGAGTTTCGCTTTTTAAATGACATTCTAGAAGCTTCGGGTCGTCATGGTTTCAGTAAAGAGTAAAACTCGCATTCGTCAGCTCTACTAAATTTACTTAAGTTTCACACTCTTTAAACTTTTGTGTTTCATCTTGGTATGAGATTGTATTTGTCATAACATTGCAAATTTTGACGAAAAAGAAGCGTCACACGGCAAGCGTTGAAATTAATATCAAATTCATAACATTGATCCAGGTTTACATAAACATGGAGTCATGCCTAACAGTTTTCGAACCCTGAACCACAACAAAATCACTTATAGTCCAGATCGTCAGATTGTAAAATAATATTGTTATTAAAGCAACCGTCTGGGCTCCAGAATGGCTTCTGATTATCATAACTCAAACCCTGAATCTTTAAACTGCGCACGAGCACAGTATTACTGAAATTATTTGGCTTGCATTCTGCTAGTTAAATGTGATTTTGCGTCATGCACGTACAGTAAACGTAACGCCGAGCTAAACGTGGCTGTGTTGCAGATGTTCCTGCGGTAGCTCTGCGGGCGGCGCTGTTGCGGCATTTGTGGAGTTCGCAGGTTTTTCCCGAGTCTCAGCGGTTTCCTCCCGCACTACAAAGACATTCAGTGAGGATTTGGCCAAGGCTTTTTAAAAGAGAGTTGTATAGCGCTGACACCTAGTGGGAAAATGTACTGTAGAAGTTAGAATGCGTGAAAGAAACCTTAAATAAAAGTTCTAGGCTCCTGACAAAATGTCACATTACATGTTACGTGTTAAAGATCGTCCCCCGCCAAGCGGTGGTCCACCGAATCTGCCAGGGTATCCATACCCCTCTGAAGGCCCAGAGTAACTTTAATGAACTTAATTGATTCTAGTGGGAAATGTAATTTACGCTTCAAGTAAAAAAAAAAAAAAAAAAAACAAAAGTAAAATGTATTTTACTGTTTTGTTGTCATCATTATTAATAAGTTTTTAATAATCTTCACCCAGCCAAATTTGTCTCTTTTTAACAGATAGCATTGTGTGTTTCATACTGTAACTTATAAGAGTTCTATTCTTTATTTTAACACAGCTTCATCCCCAATGAAAGTAAAGTCTTAATAATATTTTATCAAATATTGATAATATTGTGCTGATCAGCAATCTGGGGTGCTAACAAACATCTTTAATCTGTTTCTGCAGGAGGGTATAGTCCCCACATGCCTCAAAACCACCACCATCATCCCAGTGCCCAAAAAACAAGCAGTCACATGTCTGAACGATCATCGTCCTGTTGCTCTAACACCGATTGCTATGAACTGCTTTGAGAGGCTTGTTCTCACGCACATCAAGGCCAGCATTCCCACTGATCTGGACAGCCATCAGTTTGCTTACCGGGGAAACAGGTCAACAGAAGATGCAATTTCAGTCGCACTTCACGCTACCCTGTCTCATCTGGAGCATCCCGACACATACGCCAGAATGTTATTTATTGACTTCAGCTCCACCTTTAACTCAATCCCTCACAAACTGATTACCAAGCTCACTAACCTGGGGCTGACCACCACTCTCTGCTCATGGATTCTGAACTTCCTCACCAACAGACCACAAAATGTCAGGGTATGAAACCACATATCATCCACTCTCACACTAAGCACAGGAGCACCACAGGGCTGTGTCCTCAGCCCAGCCCTTTTCACCCTATTCACACACGACTGCACACCCATCCGCACCTCCAACACCATAGTGAAATTTGCATACGACACCACGGCAGTGGGACTGATAACAGGAGACGATGAGACCCACTACAGGGAGGAGGTCCAGCTGCACTGCAGAGAACCGGAGAGACTTGGCCCGGATAGTTAAGATTGTGCAGAGGATCATGGGTACCAAGCTCCCAGATCTGAACAATGTTTAT
>JAODLC010000021.1:8873016-8887078 GCA_026781145.1 Hippopotamyrus pictus
AGCAGGGGGCGTGAGAGTACCGCGGTACGCCACGAGAGTTTCGCGATACGTATCGTGGTTGGTGTATCGCGATATTTTTCGGTTCGGTTTGTAATATCGTTACACCCCTAATAGGAATCAATATGGAGTTGGTCCCTCCTTTCCAGCTATAACAGCTGCAACTCTTCTGAGAAGGCTTCCCATATATCAAGACATTTTGGATAATTCTATGCTTCCAACTTTGTGGGAAGAGTTTGGGGAAGGCCCTTTTCTGTTCCAGCATGACTGTGTCCCAGTGCAGAAAACAGGGTCCATAAAGACATAGTTGGCTGAGTTTGGTGTGGAAGAACTTGACTGGCCTCACAGAGCCCTGACCTCAACCCCTTCAAACACCCATGGAATGATCCAGAACGGCGATTGCGAGCCAGGCCTTCACATCCAACATCAGTGCCTGACCTCACAAATGCTCTTCTGGATGAATCGCCAAAAATTCCCACAGACACACTCCAAAATCTTGTGGAAAGCCTTCCCAGAAGAGTGGCAGCTGTTACAGCTGCAAAGGGGGGACCAGCTCCATATTGATGCCTGTTGATTTAGAATGGGATGTTATAAAATTTCCTGTAGATGTTATGGCCAGGTATCCCAGTACCTTTGTCCATAAAATCTACCTTGCAGACATTTCTGTATTTTTGTAGTAACTTTTAACGCATTACATTGTTATGCAGTGTCTTATCATGCCATTGTGCATAAATGCGTGATTGACGTGAAGTGACAGACCCAAAGTTTACAAATGTTTACCGACAGTTTATCAATGTTTTATAAAGGTGACTTCACTGACGTTCATTATCTTTAATCTTTCATTATTTGTCTGTGACAAAATGACAAAAAAAGCATCCCTGATTACCTGTGTTCAAGTACTTTAAAAAAGAAACGCAAAGTAAACATTAAAATTTATTTTACTTTTGTCTTTTTTATTATTTTCTAAAAAAAATAATAAAAAATAATAAACGGAGCAATAGAAACGGCTAGAGTGCATCCCTGGCAGACAGAGAATTCTTTTTACACTATCAGTTTGCTTACCAGGGAAACAGGTCAACAGAAGATGCAATTTCAGTTGCACTTCACACTACCCTGTCTCATCTGGAGCATCCTAACACATACGCCAGAATGTTGTTATTGACTTCAGCTCCGCCTTTAACTCGATAATCCCTCACAAACTGATTACCAAGCTCACCAACCTGGGGCTAACCACCACTCTCTGCTCATGGATTCTGAACTTTCTCACCAACAGACCACAAAATGTCAGGGTGGGAAACCACATATCATCCACTCTCACACTGAGCACGTACAGGAGCACCACAGGGCTGTGTCCTCAGCCCAGCCCTTTTCACCCTATTCACACCACAGGGCTGTGTCCTCAGCCCAGCCCTTTTCACCCGATTCACACATGACTGCACACCCATCTGCAACTCCGATACCATAGTGAAATTTGCAGATGACACCACGGTAGTGGGACTGATAACAGGAGACGATGAGACCCACTACAGGGAGGAGGTGCAGCACCTGGTACAGTGGTGCTCAGACAGCAACCCTATCTTGAATACATCCAAGACAAAGGAGATTGTTATGGACTTTAGGAGAGCCAGGAATATGACCCCTCCCCCCCCCCCCCACATAATTGGAGAAGTGGAGAGGGTTAATGGCATCAAATTCCAGGGAATCTACATCTCAAAGGACCTGAAATGGACTGTTAACACTTCTCACTCTATGAAGAAAGCTCAACAGAGACTTTTCTTCTTAAGAACACTCAAAAAGCCATACTTCACTCTCAACTCCCTGTTAACTTCTACAGGAGCACAATAGAGAGCATTCTCTGCTACGGGGCTACAGTGTGGTGCTCCAGCTGCACAGCAGAGAACCGGAGAGCCTTGGCCCGGATAGTTAATATTGCGCAGAGGATTGTGGGTACCAAGCTCCCAGATCCGAACAATGTTTATTCTAGCCGACTATGTAGGAAGGCTAGCAACATCATCAAGGATCCCACTCACCCGGGTTACAAACTGTTCGTCCCCCTCCCATCGGGCAAAAGATTCAGGACCATCAAGTCACGAACAAACAGACTGAGGAGCAGCTTTTTCCCGAGAGCAGTGGCCTCCGTCACACCCCTTCCCACTACAGAACACTGACCATTAAGACACTTCCACAGTTCTATATTGCTGCTGATACACACTTGGTCACTTTAAATCACATTGACTTATAAATACCTACATCTGTAAATAATTTAGGTTTTTTTTCATCCAGCACACTGTAGACTGCACTAGGGAATATATTTTTTTATATTGTATTTTACCAATAGTTATATTAGGTTTATTTATATTCATACCATGTCTACGAGACTGTGTTTCATATTAATTTGGTACATTAATGTATACCTCTTTGCTGCTGAGCCGTGAGCTACCAAACAAATTTAGTTGTATTTCTGATACAATGACAATAAAGTCTCTTATTCTTAATCCCAGTAAAATGTTCGCTCTGGATTAAAAAGTACACATTTGATGGAAAGTAATGTAATATGACAGACAGAGAGTGGACAAAGGCCACAGATCCAAGCCTTGATGAAACGAAAGGTATTATCTCATTATTACTGGAGTTTCCAGACTTTAAATACACAATGAGTTAAAATATACATTATATAAAATTCTGGTAACTTAACACAATCTCTCAAAATAAATCTTAAAACCAATGTTTAATTTAGTTAGTCTTTTAGGCAATTAATACAAATGAGACATTTTAAGTTATCTGCCTGTCCAGTATTTAGTTATTTTGTAATAAATCATCAAGCTATATCATGGTAGCTATATCATCAATAAGATGAGGGCATTGTCCTGTGTCATGTTTTTTCCCAGCTGTCACTCTCTGTTGCACCAGGTCACATAATAGAGAAATTGGGAAGTTGGTGAGCAGGAGAGAGACCTTCTATCTTCACAAGAAAAATGACACACCTACAGGGGCTGCAGTTCCTTTGTACGGAGTACCTTACAATGGCCTACCTGTTTGAATGATCTGCTCTTTTTTAGCAGAATTTCATTAGCTATGAGTCATAACACTGGGTTCACTTAAGGCCCTGTTAAGGAGAAGCATTTCTAAGTATAGACGTCAGACTGAGGCACATCTGTTTAATGGCCATTTCCGCTCAGTGTTCAGTCTCTTTCCGTTCCTTTTTTCCCATTCTACTCTCACTCCTTGCAAACTGTGGGCTGCATTGCAGACAGACCAAGTCCCAGCACAGCATACCAGTTAATAAATGATTTATCTTTACCGTTCGTATAAATATTTAAAATTACAACGGTTCATCACAATCAGGATCTTGGGGAAACATGGAGCCTATCACAGGCAGCATGGTAACACAGCAGAGGTGCACCCCCAAAGGGATCTATTACAATAAATTACTATTCCTTATAATAAGTATATAATAAACGATTGAATCAGTGAGTACTTAGTATAATGAGACATTTGCCAGGTTTAAAAGAATAACCAGTTTTATGTTACACACACAGTCCCTCTATGATTAAAATATTTTATTATATTTTCTGTTTATCGTTATCTGATTTAAGAACTGAGTTCTTATATTTAGAAAATAATAGCATGTTTATGATAGTTCAATGTTTTCAATAAAGAGATAAAAACAATGGAAATTAAAAATGTATCATTATTTTCGTATCAGAAATGATGCTTACACAAAACATTATTCATTTTTAAGACATTTGCTATATTGCCACAGTTTCACAAATGACAAGTTGGTATGTACAAGATTACAGAGAGGCAACAGTGTTCATTTCCACAGAGGACAGGAAAATCAGCCCTGATCCCACACACTCACTCTGACAAATAACAAGCAGCTGTAACATTTGTAGTACCTGCCACAAACACCAGGCCTGAACTATCCCCCCCAGTCTACACATTCAGGAGAAAACGTCATGGTGACTTCAATGTTACTAACTCAGTGCCATGAAAGTGCACATTTAAGGGTTTACATGCCTTTATGGGATAGTTATTTAACTTCCCCATTGTTTTTATTGTACAGCTAAAAAAATCAAAAATACTAAATTCTAAAATGCTTTGAGTTTGGTGCAAAACAAAACAAAAACAGTTTTAACCAGACAAGCTTTTAAAACATTAAAGATTTTTCCAAACATTTCCACTGTCCATGTTCAGTGGTCCTACAGTAGAACCACATAATCATGACAATTTAAAATGCAGTTTTACAGGACAAATTTCATTAATCAAAGGAAACTTCAAATCACTATTTATGATTAAATCTAAATCAATCAGATTTCTGTTCATTTCCATCTATCCTGCTTATCCTGGAAAGGGTTATGGCTGCTTTCTTTTGATAGTAGGAATTCAATTAACATGGAAATGGGAGCAGTTAGAAAATCAAAATGTCACATGAGAAAAGCACAACATTTTTTACAGGAAAAGAGAAACTACCATATCAGGTCATTTAGTCCTGAGCATAAATTCCCAGCATGCACCTGGTCTGACATTGAGAACTTTTCATTAAAGAATTTTACTTCTTCAATTAGCAGTTGACTCAACCGGAGACCAACACACAAAAGAAAATGGTCGCTATTAATGTCCTAGTACTGTCACAGACAATCAAAAGTCTTGGAATTACTATTATTGTATTGTGTCATATTCTGTTCTTTATGTGACTTCTAAATCTTTTTACACTTTACCTAGATATACAGGTTTATAGTACACTGAAGGGTTTCTTCTAAACATCTTTCTTTAGGTTACAAGAGCGTAATCTCTCCCAGACTTAAATCGATATTGATGCCACTTGATACCAGGTCTGTGTTCTTTTCCAATATGCCATCTGCTATTCAACACCACAGTCCAGTTTCAGCTGTCGATGAGATGCCTCATTCATTACATGCTCTAACATTCTGTATGTGCCTAATTTTCTCCAGTTAAAGGCAGCCAAAGGCTGACCCCGCTCCCAGTTCAAAACCATCTTCCGTTAATGAATAAAAGGCCAATGTGTGAAAAATCCAGTCAAGTACACAGTTCAGTCTGTGCTGGGTTCTTATCTGAGAGATCAGTGATGCTGCATTACACGTCTTGCGTTGCCTCTGCTGTTTTCTGTTTAGTGGCTTTTCCCTCCCCTGCTTCCCCCGCTTTCCTCACCACCTTTGGGCTAGAGGCACTCTTCCTGGCAGTCTGGGGGCTATGCGACCCTTTCCTCTGCTGCTGGGGGCTTGACGTGCCCCCCATCTTGCGGGTGATCAGGGGGCTTCTGGAGGGCTTTGCCTTGGCAGACTGCTGCATGGAGTCCATGGAGCGGAGGTTCCTTAGGCCGAGAAGGCCGCAGTAGTAGTTACACTGGTGTAAGGAGGTGAACTGCTCAAACACCTGCGGGGACGCCTCCTCCGACAGGCCCTGGTACCTGCAACACAATGCCATCCTTTAGGGGCTTATCGATTCTCTCCCAAAGCAAACAGAGAATTAAATAAACGGTCCTCTGAAAATGTCTGGAATGCCACTGCAATTGCTGACAATAATGGCGATAATACACTATGATTGTTCATTATTGTCCCATTAGAAGTATTTGACACATAATTATATCTTAACTACAGTATACAGATGTTTCCCCTATAACGGGGGTCCCCAACATATCACATACGTGTGACCACTGCACGTTGAGACTTTCTAAGGCGTACGTTTAAAACTCACAACAAGCAGTACAAATTAAATCTGACAAAACTCAGAAAGGAAATCTGACTAACTGCGCTCAGTAACCCTGTGTTAATGACATTAAAGACACAGATGTCCCTCCCCTTTCCAGCAGACAACCAATGGGATATCATCTGTCAATAACACATAATTTTTTTTAGCAGATCTGGATATAATATGTTTTTTTCTAAAATGTGAAGCATGTAATATGACATAAAATGCCAGTAGCAAACGACCACTTTCATTTTTTTCAACATAGCACTCGAATGAAAACAAGTTGGACACCCTGCAGTAAAATATTGTGTTGATTTTTTTTTTCCCCAAAGACATAAGAAAATGTGCACCATATCATCATAAATCTCAAAAGTGTGCCAATGATAAATAATAATAAATGAATAAATAAAATCTGTATTAAAAACAAGATTTACCCCCTTGATTTGGTGGCCACGGAAACATTTGTGATCTTCATATCGACACCTGCAACATAAAATACAGAGATTTTAGCCAAAGGACGGCCAAGTGGGGGAGGTGCCCTTGGGCGAGCATCTCGGGGCGATCAGCCTGTCCTACCTTCCAGCTGGGTGACCAGCAGGTTGCCGCTGGTCCACTGGTGGATCCAGTGCTGAAAGGCACAACACTTCTGCTCCATCTCGGAGGAGTTCCTCATCACAAGCCTCCCGGTGCTGTCCTGTCGGCAGTATCTCACGTACGTGCCCTGGAGGTCAGTCTCCACTGTGGCGTAGGGGACCATATTGGCGGGCCGGTACATTAGATAAACAGGATTCACTCTGCACAGGTCCAAACAGGCAGAAGAGCATCAATTTCGGGACCTAACTGAACTGTATAACAGCAATAAAAATTAAATTGTGAATTAAATGAGTCTGGTTACTGTTTCAGGTTAATACTTGGTATTTATCCTTAATTATTAGTTTTATCATTGTATTTTTAAATTTGAGTCCATGATGCTAAAACTTGTATCACCATCATTTGCATCACTGGCATTGTCACCATACTCACTCCAACGAGGGGCCAAAGCTCTCTTTTGTTCTTGCCTCTGCAGTGAATATTTTGCAATACTCTCGCATCGTGTTCTGTATTTTACACTCCTGAGAGGGAGAGAGGGCTCACGTTCACCCAGGCTTGAAATAAGATAAGGCAGCCGGCCCAGGCTTTCCCTTTCTAAGGATCTCTCCATGTGGTACGGTTGAACACAGGCGGACCCCTCGTACACCAAGAGGTCATGTTAGCCAGAGTGGGGAAGAAGCAGTTCTGTAACCACCAAGATATCCACCAGATTTTACAAAAGGCTTTGCATAATGGCTTATACCAATAATGGCTTCCTTAGCCTGAACAGCAATAATTACCTTCACCGACATCAACTGAGTTCTGCATGAACGCTTACTCTGTTCCATCTTGATATCCAGCTCATTTTCATACTTTGTTTTAAACCAGTTATCATCTCCTCCACTTCCCCTAAATCCAATTCTGACATATGTAGAATACAAAGACTCAACACTGAGCTCAAGGCCACAGCTAACACTCGCAAAATCAAAGATTCAAACCTTGTATGAGAAGCTTATGGGATTCAGAGGTGAATTGATCAGACCACTGACTATTATACGTAGTCAGTTATATACAGTGAGGTACATATAGTAAAAGTTGTCTCTTAAATCACACAGTAAATGAACTGCTGGGCTCAATTTGTTTATGCAGAATAAAACAACATCCTGATCTCTTTCGTATTTAAAGACCGTGATCCCAAGCCTTTTTTAGCTTCCTATTTTTTAAAAGCTATTAATAGGTATAGTGCAGATGATGCCAATTTTAGCAGCGTTATTAATATATACTCATTCCTACTTCATTAAAAATCATGAGTATAATTCATCAATCAGATTCAGATGGAGGTCCCCCTTACTGTGCAGGGCTCTCATAACTCGGATCGTATTCTGTGACGCTGACCTGCTTCGTGATCTCCATGTTCCTCTCCGTGAGGGCACTCTCCTCCTGGCTCCCGTAAGTGATGGGGTTGCGCACTTTGAGCATGCAGGTGGTTCCTGACACAAAGATGGGCTCCAGGCCATAAATGGCCTTCACCCGGCTGGTCTTGCGACCGCAGCCCTCGCCCACATGGGACTCCTCACTCATGATGCGCCCAAATAGCTTGGCACCCCAGCACCCGGTGTCTGCCAGGCCTCTGGCAAACAGTAGTGGGGTCATTTCCACCTCCTCTCCAACTGCAGTACACATGAGACAAAACCACCTCAGGGCCCAGATAGAGTAACAATGCCCCGTTTGACCTGGGCTTACTGTTTGGAAAATACTTCAGGACAAGAAAATCTGTTTACCTTCTACATCTTCCCTGAAGAAGAACTGAGACAGTACTGCAATAAGCAAGAGACAGTCAAATTAACCTCCGTATGTCAAAATAAGAAGCACATGCTGATTGGTTTGAGGAGGTCGTACTATCTGCGCTGAGCAGGTAGTCCGTGGAGTCGCTCCCGTACTCGTTCTTTATGGAGCAGCCGTACACACCACAGTCCCAACTGTTCACCTGCACAATGGCCAGTGCCAGTGGCCTCTCGTCACCTGCACTGGGGAATCAAGATGAGAGAACCAGTCATGTTCCAGTAAGATTCAGCATGCTTACCCATTCCTGTCCTCCAGGGGTCGCTGGCGCACAGGAGCCCACCGTGAGCATGAGCTTTTAGCTGACACAGCAGCCGACAGAACAGATTTAGATATTAACTAGAGCCTCCTGGCTGGGATGGTGCAATCAAGTAGCATTGGCTTACATGGCCTGGGCATGTACCTCTCAGTGTCACCGATGTGGGCTTTCATAATCACATGGCCAAGGGGTTGCAAGCTGCAAATAACTGTGAAACTCCAAGAGCCTGGGGATGCACTTAAAGCTTACTGCAAAGTTTTCGATGCTGTAATAGTGTCTATCACTTGCCTTATAATATTATTCAATTCGATTTGATTTGATTTGATCTCACAGCATGACATTGGCTCAAAGCGCTTTACATTATCCCCGCCCAAAGCCCCCAGTGAGCAAACTAGAGACGACAGTAGTAAGGAAAAACTCCCTAGAAGGAGGAAACCTTGGGAGGAACCAGACTCAAAGGGGGAGCCCATCCTCCAGGGGCCAGCAGAGGAAATGAATGACTGCATTGTTGCATGATATGACAATGCGGGTTGCAAGCATCATTTGAAAAAAATCAATCTAGTGGAGAAACAAAACACAGATGATACGTGATGAAATGAACACAGACACACACACATACACACACACACACCCTCCAGGAGTGAAATGTTGCCCAAATTGTTTGGGAGCTATTGATGAGTATGCTGACTCTACAGCTGGGGCAGTTTTATTGTGGGTGTAGGTCTTTTGGTCGCTTCAGTTTTTACCTCCTCTTCACCTCAGCGATCTCCACTTCGTCTCTGTACCACTTAATAGTGGAGTCACTGAGCACATTGAAGAACTGGCACCAAAGCTTCAGGTGTCCCGAGGCATCAGAATAGAGCTCTCCTCTAATCTTGCGGATAACCTGTGGAGCTGTCATGAGAGAGACAAACTTTCCGTTTAGCATGTCTATGAGTTTCAGTTCCTCTTTCCTTACAGGTAAAAGTTTGCCATTAAGTGCTAAAAGCAACCACTTTAAAAATTACCTTTGAAGGGGTTTAGCTTCTCCTTCTCTGCTGGTTTGGTATCAGTCTTGGGAGTTTCAGTTTCCCTGAGTGTCTCCTCGTGGTTTTTGGGTACCTCAAGGGTGCTTTTCCTGCGACTCAGGAAAGGGGAGCGCCTCTCAGTCGGAGGAGTGTTCTGGCCAGTCGGAGTGTGCAGGGTGGATCCCCTGCGAGTTTGGGGAGGTGACCTGCAGGAGGGCTCCTGCTCCTTCTTCCCTGGGGCCTCATGCTCTTCTGTCCCGCCAGGGTCCTCTCCTTTAGCTTTGTGGGCAAAGATCTTCCTACGTGCCCCAGATGCGAGTTCCTCTGGTGTGGCTGATGGGATGCCGCCCAGACTGTCCCTCCTCCTCATCTTCGGGCTGCTCTCGCAAGACGGGATGGCGGATGGGGTCCGTGACGGCTCAGTGCTTTCCAGTGAGATGCTTTCAACCTGAATTGCAGGGACGGTCGTAAAACCTGGAGTCCCCAGATCATCAGCTCTCTGAGAAGCAAATCGCCGCAAAGCTGTGGGACTCAACAGAGGTGTTTTGAGGTTGGTAGGACTGAGCACTTCAACTGAAGGCTTATCTGTATGGAGTTCATCAAAAACAGACCTCGAGTCCACGGTAGCTTCTTGGGGTACTTTCGCATTGTCTGGAGCCAGTGTAAGTTTGCTGTGGAACTCCTCTTTTGCATCTATAATCTCAGTATTATGTGGCAGTGCTGAAGTTGTTAAGGTAGAGCGACTCACATTACTGGGCTCAGAGTTAGCAGTACTGGGCAAAACAGAATCTTCAAAGAACACATTTATAAACGGCACATTATTGCTGTTGCGTGTCTCAAGTAGCTGTTTATCTTCCATTCCGTCTTTCTCACCTTGCCGTGTTATTTCTGGTTTGTCTTCATTTGACAGTGAACGTGCTACATCATTCCGCATGTTCTGTAGGTTGGCAGCAACATCAGGGGCCACTGGATCAACCAGTACATGACTCTCCTTTGCCACCAGCTCAGAAACCTCCCTCTCCTGTAAACTGGATTGATCTGCATCCTTAGCTGTCAACAACTTGCTTTTGGTTTCCATCACAACGTCTACCTTTGGAACAATCACAGACAATTCTGCTTGAGGCGCTTCAGGTATATATAGTTCAAGGTTAGGAGAGGCTGGATTTAGATTATCATTTTCGTGAATAACTTTAATCTGGATTCCTGTGTCTTTCACCTCATTTTGGATGGCTTCTTCTACATCTTGATGAATCTGAGGTTTCAGCTGCAAAAATACTGGTGTCTCCATAAAGTATCTAGTACCCGCTTCATCACTATTGATGACAGTTTCCTTCATTTCCATCTCATTTTTCCCATCCCCAATGGAGCCAGCATCTCCACGGGTTTCAGACATATTATTTGCATTTTTGTCTAGACCCTCGTTAATATGAAAGTCGCCCCTGTCAGGAAGATTCAAGGTCACACGGTTATTTTCAAGATCAGTCTTCAGTGGCTCTGCTTTTGGCTCAGAATTATCTGCCCCTTCTTTGAAATACACCGGCGTGCTCTCTGTCTGCTCACTCAAGGCTGACAGACCACCCCCATGCGATTTGTCCGTTTCCATCTCTTGGATTGAGGCCCCCTTTCCTGCTGGAGTGACTTCTTGTATCACTTGCACGGAGAGTTCCATCTCACTGGCCACATGTGTGTCGTGCCCCTCTGTCTGCAATGGGTCATCTAGAACCTTGAGGCACAAACAAACAGTATGTACTAGAACACTGTAAAACACTGCAAACAAATAAAAACATTGCACACATTGATGATGTCATTTGATTTAAATCTTCTTGTTTTCCGGCTGGACAGACACATGTTGAGGTTAATGTGAGTAGCTGCATATCATACACATAAACAAACACAGTACTTGCTAATCACAGGCATTTGAACATCACAAGTATAATTTTATTAGTGTTGGATGGCATTATTTTCTGAAATGCTAGTTGAAGAACAGTATATATAGTCAAACATTATATAATGGTCCTAGGAAATTTAGTATGTTTGGTACTTTTGACAAGTGTTTAGTTTGGGTGATTAGGTCAGGGATTGGGATTAGGTCAGGGATTGTGTTTAGGTCGGGCATTGTGTTTAGGTCGGGGATTGTGTTTAGCTCAGAGGGATTGTGGGGGCCAGATCCTCTGTCACTCCATCTCTTTCCTTGTTCACAAGATAATACTACATAACCTCAAAATTAGCTTAAGGTCATTATCTTGTTCAAAAATTTATAATTTCCAGACTTTTGACTGGTACCAAGGGAAAAATACCAATAATAACAATGTAAGTACAAAACAAACACCTTGTTATTGCGTTTGAGTTTGTTTTCAAGCTTTTGGTTCGCTGCTGTTTCGCAACAGATTGATTAATGGAAACAAAATGGAAAAACTTTAATATTTACGACCTGTCATATGCAGATCACATACTGCTCTTGACATCTGATGCACATATTAAAGATGTCACTGGAAAAGCTGTTCTCAAGTATCACAATATCTTTTAAAAGCATTCTCAGTTCCTGCGCTCGCTGAAGTAATACATCTCTCGCACAATCAGAAATAGTGCGGCAAGACGAGCTAAAAATAGTCAGTTTACACTGTTACACGATTACCGGCAGACATCTCTGAGCGATTCAGTCTATTGCTGCTTCCTCTCTGTATGAACCTTAACAGCTGTACAGTTACTGAGGGAGTCAGAAATCTCTGTCATGGGTGAAGAAGCAGGGCCCCGTCTGACCTTTGACCCCTTCATGTCATTTCAGTTACTGACAACTCACTATCTGCCTCTAACTGTGCCATCTGCCCATCTGCTGAAGCTCAGAGGCGTCAGAGCTTCTGTGAAAGGTCTGCAGACCTCTTGATGCCGGTGCTCACCGGATTCACAGACATAGAAGAAGTGAAAGCCTAAAGAGGCAAAATGGAGATTGTGGCCCTATATATAGTGCAATGACTGTCCTTTTCCACCTTGGCCCCTGATGCCGAGAGCCGCTGCAGCTGGTCACGCTGGCAGGGTGGAGCCCGGCTGGTGCTGAGCCAGGTGCTTGGACAGCATGTGCACTTTCTTGCCTGTGTCTGAGGTGTTTTCCCATGCTGCTGATGCCACTTAGGAAAGCTTTCTTGTGATGAAATAGCAGCCCCCCCCCCCCTCCCACCCCCCGTCCCTAGCATGTGATCAGTCATGCACAGAAATGGAATTAACTCGGGGGGGGGCATTTTTAAGAGACATCTTGTCATCCCTCGTCTGAAGCTCACAAAATAGCAGCAATTCAAACTGATTTATACGTCATAAATTTCTACTGTTGATCAGTTTGTCCAGCTGCATTTTGTTAGTGGAGGAATGCAGATTAATCACTTTGTTCCAGAAAGCAAAACCTCTGCTAGGGACCGCAAAGTACCAGTTTCTTTAACCAAAATAACACCTGCTTCCCCTGTTGTTCTTGATCTTGAGTTGTAAAGAAAACACTCAACACCCAAACAGGTGGCAGAAATCTAAAATCTTCACCATGCATTTGACTTTAACTTCTGATTCATGCGATAACACAGATATACTTTAACCAGATATGAGAAATAGCTGACTTAGATAGCAATTAATATACGCCCGCTGGACTAGTTTGAACTGGTTTCAGCAACATTCTGCAGTGATGCTCAATCTCTTTCTTTGCAGTATAAGATTATTAATGGAGTTGAACATTCTGAAACGAATACAGGAATTTCATGGGAGGAAAGGGGCAGGTTCCAGCATCAATCAGTTTCCGTTTTGCAGAAGTTAGATGTTCACATGCATATATGCACAGTGAAGATGTAGCTCCACCCCCCACGTGGCCACAGGGATCGACCTGTTGCAGTTCCCCATTAAAGGGAAAACCGCAGTGCAGGTTACGGCACAGGTGTGAGCTCTGTCAGAATTTAAGAATCGAACCCAGAGGCTGTCATCAGACCGAAACTCAGACGCGCCAGCATCGCGACACACACTGCATGAGGAAACTGTTACCACATCTACTATTACTGAAAAGATCGCACTCACAACCTTTGTGCAAAAGAGGAAGCAGTTTTACAAGCTGAACCACCACTAGCATTTTTCAGATAACATCGAATTCAAAAGAAAAGCATTTGTTTATATGTGTATTATTTATTACGTCGATTCACTCAAGTCAGTGTTACTCAACCCTGTCCTCGGGAAACCCCCATACTGTCCACATTTTTGCTCCCTCCCAGCTCCCGTAGAGCAAAAACATGGACTATCTGGGGGTCCCCAAGCACCAGGCTGAGAAATACTGCTCTAAATGTGACTCAGTGTGGAGCACACAGCTGTAGCAGTCCTACATCTCAAGGGTTGGCGGTTTGAATCCCATTTTCACTCAGTGTGCTGTAGCGTGTTCTCCCTGTCGGATTTCCCCCATTTATTCTAAATTAGCCGTAGGTTGTAAATGTGCCCCACGTCTACCAACCGTAATCAGGATAAGTGGCTGGAAAGTGGACAGATGGATGTTTCTCTGAAATTTTTATATGTAAAATATAATAATGATCAGGGCATACAGATAATGTATGATTACGAACAAAGCTAGTTAACGACGATAAAGAACATAAGAACATAAGAACTATACAAACGAGAGGAGGCCATTCGGCCCATCAAGCTCGCTTGGGGAGAACTT
>JAODLC010000021.1:8887178-8897974 GCA_026781145.1 Hippopotamyrus pictus
CGTTATCAGGAAGACTATTCCATACTCTGACTACACGCTGTGTAAAGAAGTGCTTCCTTAAATCCAGTTTGAAATGTCCTCCCGCTAATTTCCACCTATGGCCACGAGTTCTTGTATTTGAACTAATGCTGAAGTAACTATTTGGTTGAATAGCATCCAAACCTGTTAGAATCTTCTTCCATGTTCACTACTTAAAATAGATAACAATGTTTAAAATAGGATAGATGCATTCGTACTAATATATCTCAGCCTTTTATTCTTTTATATTGTTAATTAGGAAACCAACAAACAGAATACATTTGCATTCAGATTAACTTGATATTAAGACTGGAGTCCTCATCCAATGCTTTCAGTCCTCATCCAATGCTTTTTTGGATTGGCAGAATTATGTGGCCAATGGATTTATATATTACTTTAGTTAATTAATTAAAAGGTCATCTGAATATAAATGGGAACCAGGACCAGAACTTGAAAACTGGTATTTACTTATTTTTCCCATGACATATGGAGTTGGTATGTACTCAATGGTCTGTATTTACCATATTAACTGAAGTATTTGCTCCCTGGGAAGTTCCCCTCCTGCAATCTGGGGAAGCAGCATTTTTTTAGCCATTGACAATAGCTCTTTATATTAATGTATGGGACCCTGACAATGACAGCAGTAATCATAAGAGGCACCCATTCACACTGACCCTCATTATGGTCAGACTGAGACCAGCCCAGCATTTGGACAGAGGTCTATTTTAAGGTATCAAAGTCAAGATTAGGGAATGTCTCCACTACACTGACTAAAAACCACGCTACACTAACCAATGATCCCTCTGATCTTCATTTAAGATAGGATCAACACTCAGGTGTGACAGATACCAAAATCACAGCGGATGTCCAAGTTAAAAAAAACAGGCCGGATTCTCCCTCCATATTCTGAGCTATCCATAGAATTCTGCTTCTTCTGCTGTCCTCATTTCTCAGCAATTCCTGCCCAGATCTTTTGAGCAAAATATCTAGATCAAGGGTGGCCAATCTTACCCGGAAAGGGCCAGTGTGTATGCAGGTTTCTGGGGTAAACTTTAGGTCAGCTGTTCTAAACCAGGTGTGAGGAGTCTTCAGTCAATCAGTCCTCTAATTAGTAATCTAATTAGGGAGTTGCAGCGAAAACAAGCATATACAGCGACCCTTTCTGGGTAAGATTGGCCGCCCGTGATCTAAATGGTTAATGCAATGAATCATTTAAAAGTCATATGTATCAGGTTTTCATGCTAGTCCTAAGTATCTGGTATGTGCCAGCATTAGACTTGCGAATTCATGTTAACATGTTTGTTTGCAAATAAACGACTGGGGCTTGCGTGTACTTGAGTTTGGGTTGTATGATATGTGCTGCTGGTGTATGTGTTGTTGTCAGTTGGAGCTTGTATCACATGGTGGTGTTCCTCAGACGCAGATTTCTATAAATACCCTCCAAGTGCCCATCATGTTTCTTTCCCTAACTAGAGTTGGAGATAAAACTCCTGAGCTCAGGCAAAAAAACACAGCACGCTCACCGTAGATTCCTGCAATGGCTGAGGGACAGGATCTGGCATGATGATTCCGCCCATCACGGACGCCATGATTTCGCCCTGTTCGCTCTCCCACTGGGTTGAGGTGGCCCGGTTCTCCGAAAGCATTTGTGGAGATTCCTCCCTACTCATGAGTCCTTGCATGAGGCCATCTGGGACATCAGGGCAGACGGCCTTTGAGGTTGAGTGGGTCACATGGGTGTCAGTTGGCTGATGCTCCATCTCTTCCGGCTCCACCAATTTCCCATCCTCCGCAACCTGGTTAGAGTCCACTGAGATGCCATATGGCAGGGAGTCAGTACCTGGGAGCAATGGGCCAGCAGTGCCGTCCTTCACTACGTCTTCAGTGTTCTTCTTGCCACGAAAGAAGATGTCCCTCAAAGAGAAGAAGACTGAGGTGAGAGGAGACTGGGCGTTGTGCTGTTCCGGCTCCCTACTGGCTGCCCTGCCCTTTGCTGGTGAGCTGTTAGCACTCAGTGGCAGCTGCTCCACAGCCTCCTGTCTCTCTTTGCCCCTCTTCGGTGTCTCCTCTGGTGACACCTGAGCCTGCTGGGACTCAGCAGCCAGATACTGGGACAGACTCATTCCTCCATCTCTAGGTTCTTTCTCGAGTGCGGATCCCGGTGCTGATTTCTGGAAGGTGGTCTCGCTGGCTGTCCCGTTAGTAGTTCTGATTTTTTTTTTGGCCAGGGGCTCCTTGATTGGGCTGCCCATGTTCCGGAAGAACTGGCCACCTTCCTCCTTCCTCGCATCACTGGGCACGTCCACTGGGATGTGTCCAGCTGTAGGGGGATACCCATTGGGTATCTCTGCCTCCACAACCGGATGCCCTGTGCCTTCGGGCTCCGCTGGCACTCCTGGCTTTCGGGGCAGGGGGGGCATCCCAGGGTGCACCTCTCCTGGGGAGCGGCGTTTCCTCTGCACACGCTCAGGGCTGCCCACCCTCGGCTGGACCTTCTCCCCCCGCAGCCGGCTCCCCTCCCTCTCTCTACGCTTGGCCTCGGCCTTCTGTTTCAGCTTGGCGAAGAAGCGCTGGTGGATGCGGTATTCGTTCATGGAGCCCACCTCCAGCACCCCCGAGCAGGACACAATGCCCTTGCAGTTCCTGGCTGAGGCCTGGTATACGGCTGCATCCTCCTCAGTGCAACTGGATGGAAAAGTACAGTAAAGCAAGCAGATCATCTCAGGACTCTATGTTTGTTTAGGAAGTTTTACAATGCCAATGGATTCATACAATAGGCATTGTATTTAGGGGGGGAGCTGCATTCTAGAAATGTGTGCCTATTTTAAGCACCCCTCACTGAGAAATAAAATACATAAAAATGGAATAACTATGCAATTCATGTGTTTCTGACTCACTCAGCAGAATTTAAACAGAATAGGGGGGGTGTAGCAAGGAATTCTGGGGCCCCGGACAAAATGTCAACCTCGGCATTTTGGTGACTGGGTCCTTTTCAGTCCAGAACCCCAGAACACTGGAGAACATACCCCCCCAGCAACAGCCCCTGAGCAAGTACATGATGTTATTTTAGAATGGTATATAATGAGAACTGACTATCCATCCATCCATCCATCCATCCATCCATTTTCTAGTCCCGCTTGTCCTATTCAGGGTCATGGGTGTCCTGAGCCTATCCCAGATGAGGCGCCAACCAGAGGTGGAAAGTTCAGGTCCAGATAGTACAAATCCAGATCATGGTTTTGTGTCAACCAGCCAGTTGAGTACTACACTCAACTGATTGGTTGAAACAAAACCTTGGTCTGGATTTGTACTTTCTGAACCTGAACATTCCAGCCATGGCACCATACAATAATATTGTAATTATTATTATTTTTTTGGTAATGCTTTACATTAGCAGCACCTTCATAATGCATTCCTAGAAAGTTCAGGGCGCCTTCATAATGCATTCATAATGGATTCACAGAACATTCAAAAGCAACATGTAAGTATACCTTAACATCCTAATATACCTTACTAGCTTTATAATATAGTTACAAATATAATAATAAACAATAAAATCATATAACGTTTGTTTCTAATGTATATTAAAGCTGTTAATGTATGTTAGGATGGTAAGGTGTACTTACATGCTGCTTATGAATGTGTTTTAAATGCATTATAAAGGCATATGAAGGTGCAGTTAATGTAAAGTGTTACCAAAAATTGTGCTTAATGAAATCTGAGTATATTTATCGCTGTTATTATCTGTCTTTTCCCACTGTCAATAATATATGAATTCTTCATTAGAATCTTCCATGGCCAAAAATCCTGGACTTACTTGTAGATGTGGAGAGTGTGGGTTTTCCCATGCCGGAATATCTCATATTTTGGAAGGCCGCAATATCGGTCCAGCTCCATGTCATCTTTGTACCATGTGAGCTCGGGGACTGGGTAGCCTGAGAGAGAGACAATGTGGATGGCATATTAAGCATAGCTACTGCTGCTGTGGGTAAACCAAATCTGCATTTATAATATAAATGTAGCACATAATTATGATACGTAGTGGCGTAGTATGTTCACATATTTGCCAAAAAATACATACAAGATCTTTTATCTTTAAAATAAGTGTTGTTTAAACTCCACACAGCTTTAGATGTTAGAAAGTCAGCTTCGAAACACACATGCAGATGTATATGTCTGAAATAATACAAGCAAGGATTCAGTCAGTTGCCGTATTCACATTCGCATTGAAGCTTAACCTGAGATGACACAGGTGAACTTCACGCTGGCAGTCTCTGACACTGCCCTGGATTTTAAGGTGGTCTCAAACAAGGGCTGCGTCTCCTCAGTCAGATGGGCCATCACACTGGACAATGTACTCCTGCAGAACCCAGGAAGGGTCACCTTAAATACTTTTGTTACAGCACGCCTTGTCAACTATGAAGAAGTACTGGATGAAAATGATTTTAAGATATTACCAAATCGCTATTCATATTAATAATGTGATGGAAAAATTAAATCCAACTTGCCACAGTCTGTTGACATATTTACTATTATTAAAATTCAAATGTATATGAATTATATATGCCCACAACAAGCCCACAATTTTAATTAACTAGCTATTAATGTTTAAGGAAATGCAGTTTTGAGAAGTATGAACCAAAACAACTGTAATCACTGGGCAGCACAGTGGCTTCACACCTCTGAAGGCTGATTTATACGACTGCGTAGAATCTACGCTGTCATTACGGCGTAAGTACAGCATAACCGTGTGCCCTATGCCATAGTCTGACGGGCATCTCCCCAGAAATTTAACTTCGCAGCGCGGCAATATAGACAGCGCACAAGTATAAATGCTTGCAGGGGTGTTGGCCACTTACATAGGCCATGGCTTAAGTTCTGCGTAGGCCCAACACGGCAGTATAAATCAGCCGTAAGGTTAGTGGTTTGAATCCCAGCCGGCTCTGTTTGTGGAGTCAGCATGTTCTATGTCGTGCAGGATTCCTCCAAGTACTTCAGTCTCCTCCCGCCGGCCCCAAGACATGCACTTAGGCTAATGGGTCTCTCTAAATTGCCCATAGTGTGTGAAGGATGAATCAGAACTGTTTCGTTTTTATTGACAGGGGTAACTGAAGTAGCGCATTATACAAATACAACCATGAAAAAAATTTAGAGACCGCAGCCTAGTTTTTTGTTTTTTTCATTTCTCAATTTATGGGTGTGTGTCTGTAAATAATATTTTTGTTTTGCGAACTGCAGCCTGGTTTTTCTCTCTGTTTTTGATTAATGAAGGGCTTCTTTCTTGCTTTATGAAACTTCAGTCCTGCTTCTAGGAGCCTGATATGAACTGTCCTAGCAGTGCACTTCACACCTGCACTTAATGTTTCCCATTCCTTTTGAAGGTCACTTGATGTCATCCTATAATTCATGAGAAACTGTCAGATAAGTTAACGGTCATCTCTTGCATTAGAAAGTTGCTTCTGCCCTCTACCTGGCTGGTTTCTGGTCATTCCCAGTGTCTCCTGCTTCACCTTATTCTTGTGTGCTGCTGTCTTAGAAATTTCGAACCTGGAAGCATCCTATTGCTCATTGTAGCCTTCTGCCAGCAGAACAATGATTAAACCAGGATTTAAAAATGCAGGTTTGTTTAAAAGCATAGAGTGGTCTCTTAATTTTATTCATGGCTGTAAGTGCTCAAGGAAGATCACAAGCGATAAATGTGTTTGTAAATATTGTCTTCATACATTCACAATACCAACATTTCATAGTATCGATCCTCATCCTTATCTAGTAAAGCATGACACAGAGCCGGGCTCTTATCCAAGTGATCACAGGGAAGATGGCAACAGATTCCCTGCATGGATGCAGACACTCACACACCGGGGGCAATTCAGAGACTAGGGTTCACCTATATCACTTTTTTTTTTGCTCTGCAGGGAGGAAGCTCACACAACCACAGGGAAGTCGCGTATACACTCCACGCGCATAGGGCTGGGAGTCACATGCACTACCTCAGAGGCGATCACCACGCCGCCACTATGTAGTCAGAATGTCTTCATTTTTTTAATATTTAGAAAAAAATGTATTGACCTCAGAACAGCTGGAAGGATGTTTTAGTGTTTAGAATTCCTTTGATTATATCAGCCATGCAAAAAAAGGATAAAACTGATTTCTAAAATAATCTGGTATAATGTGCCCTATATAGGCACTGGTGTATGACAGCATAACGTAAATTGTCAATTATAACTTACATGCGAATGATAAAAGGGTTTTTTTTTTGGTACAAAAGTAATATAAACCTAAAATTCTATATTTAACCTATAACCAGTGGTGAAGACCGCAAGATCCAACATCAACGACCCGGTCAATTCTATTGCGATCCTGTCCATGTGTCCCGGTGGGCGGGGCGCACCCAGGATCACAGGGTCTGCACGCACACATGTGTTCATACGTGCACATACAGTGACTAGAGTCCATTTCACAGGATTACCTAGAGGAACCCCATGCAAACGACTTAATCTACAAGCTCCTGCAAACAACCAACTAGGACATATCAACTCAGCCTTCTGAGACACGATATTATATACGCTGTCCTTTGTCTAAAACTAATATTATGCGATTTTTAAATACAGTTAGCCTGCGGAGGGCTACAGTTCTCATGAAATTACATTTTGCTTTTAAACTTTTAACTTTTGCGCTGGAGAGTATTTGGTAACTGTACTTCCAAAATCTAATTTTAGTGTGATACTGTTTATTTTTAACCAGATGGCCTTCATGGCCAGTTTTTAAACCAACCAATAAGCTTCTGCTAACGACGGTGATTCACCTTTTATGCAGTTCTTCGTAGGAACAGTATTAAATTTAGGGACTCGGAGGAATTATGTGATCACAGACAGCCCATGCCATAATTACTATTCGAAAACACATTTTTTAAAAAAGTTAACTCTGACCAAATGTTTTTGATTACACATATCCTATTAATATTTAAATAAACGTCGCTTCAGCTTGGTCCCATCGTTATAATTAACCTAGAAAGTGAGGGGAGGCTCTACCGATTCTCGGGTCTGACGTTAATCAGGTAGTTCCTGCTGTCAGCCCTGAAAGCCGGGACCATCGCATCCTCTTCATTCTCGCTGCCGCTCCTCCCGTTCAAAGAGAAGGAGCGGCCGATAGGTCTCCTGGAGCTCATGGTGCCCTGGATCAGCCTCTCGCACGGTTCACAGTTTAGGGCAGAAACTCAAGCCTCTCGGTGCTGCGGCTCACCGCCTCCGTGATGCGCCGAAATTAAGTCCTATTACAAAAACGGCGTCCGTGTTACAATTGTTGCTGAAAAAAAGAACACGTGTCTAGTCATACAAAGTACAAGTAACATACATATAGCCTACTGTTACCGAAACAAACAAATCTCTTGAAATAAGGAGTCTTGTTTTCAGAATTTCCATCATCCAGATAACTTGAATAACTTCGCTCTGAACTAATTCGTTTATTTTACACCACGTTTTCTTGCGTTTTTTTGTTAAACTTACCATTCGTATGTTTCTTACTGTCCTTTAGAGAGGCTGATATTCCGAGGGGGTTCGCAATTATCAATCAAACATGTGCACACGCTCCCCCAAGAGCTGACCCTATTTATAGGAGGCCCATAAATAGACACAAGACCATATCACATTTTACACTACTTGCCTCATACCAGTGTCCTCACTAGGGAGAACTCAAGGGAATGGACAGAAAGCACCTGTCTCCAAAAAAATATATATAAAAAATTTAAATTCATTAACATATACGCATCAAAATAAAATTATTGTGCATAATCAGGAAGTGACAACTTAAAAGCGATATATATTTGTATGCTGGTATTTTTTTTTCTATTTTTTTTTTTACTGCTGTTTGTTTATGGGCGTTGTTTGTTTGTGGGTTTTCAAACAAAAAGTGCTGATGATGAAAAGCCCTGTACTGCATAACAAATGTTTTGAAAGGATCTTGTTAATTAGGCCGGGATCCTGCCCTTAAAAATCCCCTTATAAACGCAATAAGTTCTACTCTAATAAGTCTCCTGTCATCTTGGTTCGCTTGACAAACATAAAAGTTCTTTGGTTACACGCTGACCTCGAAAAGGGCGGGCAATAGTTGCACAGAACGAACCCTGTCACACCTTTTTATGGGCCTGGACGTTTTTTTTGTCAAATAATAATTAGTGGGCTTATATATTATTTATGAATCAAATTATATCCAATTGTACAATTAAACGATCATTTAAAAGAAACACAAGAAACGTAAAATTATTCTTTGAAGAAATAACTTTTTTTCTGAAATTTATAACAAAACATTTTCCTTTTGCAAGCGAAACACTGCTCTTGGCCCTGTAGTTTTGCTATAAAGAATTAAAGTTTCATGTCAAGATTGTCATCTTCATAACAAGAACAAATGTTAATAAATAATTCATAAATAGGCAAATAAACAAATGAATAAATGAGCAAACGAACATATATATGTATTTAAAAACATAGATAGATAGATAGATAGATAGATAGATAGATAGATAGATAGATAGATAGATAGATACTCGTAGTCTGATTTTTTAATCCTTATATAATACAGATGCCACCAAGAATAACAAGAATCCTGGTCGACGTTCAGGAAAAAATGATCTGAAGACTTTTCGCCTCATTTTAACTGGTGAAATCATGTCCTGAATCATAATACAGGACACATCAATGTTTTCTATGTTTAATGAAGTACTACTGTTTTAGAGAAAGCGTCTCAAATATAAATATGACATATGAAATAAAAAAAAAAACACTGAGTCTTGTTCCACGTTTCTTTTTTGTGAGTTTTGTTAAGTCAATATAACTTTTTGGCACCAATATTCCAGATGATACGGTAATAGGAGTGGTTACATATGGTTTCCGGAAAGGGAAGGTTTTTTTGGGGGGTGAGAGGAGATATTTGTGTTAGTTGTTGGTTGTTCTATGACCAAACATACTGAAAGTTTCAGTAGAAAGGTAAATTCATTTCACCTGAATATACTGCCGTATAGCAGCGCAGACGTAACAGTAATGCTTTTAATAATGTCTCCTTGTGTGCTGTGGCGTCTTGCAGCCGATATGTACTGAGAAAAATGTTTATCAAGTTTGTTTCTGACTGTGCAGGTGTTCGCTAACTAACTTTCAACGTCAGACGTGTGAAGTAAGTAGAAGTCGAATAATAAAATTGTTACCTGCTGTGTGTCTTTTTTAGGCTTGTTCAGTGTTGTTTCGTTTGCTGTCTGCGGGATTTAGTATCTATCATATTCCACTGAACATATAGGATATTTATTGGTAATGAGAATAAAACCGAAAATCTATAACACTTAAAATGTTTTGTTAAATTTCGTTGATTTCAGTTTTGGGTTTGATGTTAGTAATGTAATGTTTGGTTGTAAAGATACATTGTATACATTTATATACCCTATAATAATATTTATATATTGGATATAAAATTGTTATATGATTATAAATACTAGCAACGCTCTTATGTATTTCTATTTGTGTGTGTTACTATTATATAATGTTATTTAAGCTTTTTTGAGTATATAAATGAGTCATAAAATTTTTATTATTTTAAATTTAGCTATTCAATATTCCATAGAAAATGGCATAAAAATTTGAAAGTTAAATGCTCTGCACAGCTGAGTGAGGGGATTCATTAATCCAAGGTGACAAGGATCTGAGTACAGCGAGAGAACTATTAGGCTTTTGTGAATAGAAAGTCTCTATTGTCAGCGTGTGGCTGTGTTGTTGGGGAACAAGACCAAAGAAGATACAAGTCACAGTCTGGCTTTAGATGGGGAATTGTCAAGTCTTCAGCATTCAGATATCAATATTAAATATGAGTTGTGTACGCATTACGATATGTGTAAAGGCGTCTGTAATAAAACGCAGTAGAAGAAAGAATATTTTCATGAAGTGTCATGTTTGTTTGTGTGATGCAATTTAGGAATGTAATCTATTATGAAAAAATGCTGAGTGAAGGATTTTTCACATAAAAGGGTGTTTCTGTGATGGTAACGATGGAACACTGTGGAAAGTACAGTATGTCACACAAACCAAAATATTGCCTTTCTAACTGTACAGTTGTTAAAGCCAGTGAATGTGTAGTTTGTGCTGTAAATGCTTATTTCTTTGTTTTGACAGGTGGCACAATGTAGCAATATCTGAAGCTGGTGACATGGTCCAGTCTCTCTCATTCCACAACAAAAAATCATGATAAATGGTAGGCATTCCTCCATAATAATCTGTACACTGAGTTTCAACTAATACAAAAGGAAACCTGATGCAGATGAATATTGTCCTCCTTTACCTTTTTTGGCAGAAATTGTGATAGTTCAGCAGCCCCTGTCCGTGTGTGTTCCATACAATTACACGGTCACTCTGAGTGTTCGGGCTGTGGGACTGGAGCCGTTACAGTACCAGTGGTTCCAGTCTGAAGAGGAAGTGGTGAGTTGCCAGAAAAAATCTGCAATAGTCATAAGCCTGGAACACACCAAGCCAATCTTTGGCCTTTGGAAGCTGTTGGGGTGGCTGTGAGAGTCAGTGACTGCCCATCGTGCCTGCGTGAGCGGCATGGTCGCCGTGAGAGTCGGTGACTGCCCATCATGCCCGTCTGAGCGGCATGGTCGCCGTGAGAGTCTGTGATTGCCCATCTGAGCGGCATGGTCGCCGTGAGAGTCTGTGATTGCCCATCTGAGCGGCATGGTCGCCGTGAGAGTCGGTGACTGCCCATCATGCCCGTCTGAGCGGCATGGTCGCCGTGAGAGTCTG
>JAODLC010000021.1:8898074-8913933 GCA_026781145.1 Hippopotamyrus pictus
TGATTGCCCATCATGCCCGTCTGTGCGGCATGGTCGCCGTGAGAGTCGGTGATTGCCCATCGTGCCCGCGTGAGCGGCATGGTCACCGTGAGAGTCGGTGATTGCCCATCGTGCCCGCGTGAGCGGCATGGTCGCCGTGAGAGTCGGTGACTGCCCATCGTGCCCGTCTAAGCGGCATGGTCACCGTGAGAGTCGGTGATTGCCCATCGTGCCCGCGTGAGCAGCATGGTCGGACACGGTTGGTCACAGTTGGCACTTTTTTGCCCGATTTAGCATGTTGGATTAGCATCAGAGCTAGTAGGCGAAACTGAGCTCTCTGATTGGGCTGTATGTCAATCACCACTTCTAGGCATGCTGATGTGTTCCAGCAGAGATTTTCACAATCAGCAGATGCAGACCAGTCATCGGTATTGGTTGGTGTTGGTCGTTTTGCCATCGTCTTGATGTGTATCCAGATTTTGATGTGTGACATTCATTAATCATCATGCAGAATATATCAATGCTCTTTCTCATCTGTCCGTCAGTGGCTTTTCCCTGGTCAGGGTCGTATTCCAGGTAGCACAGGGCGCCAATCAGGGGTGCATCCCAGATGTGATGCCAGTCCCTCATATGGCACACACATGCACACGCACACACACACAAACACACAATCTGGGCAGTTTAGAGAAGCATAACTCACTGTACTGATTGTTGGGAGCCTATCCTTGACTTGCTGCCTCTTTGCAAATGGAGAACTAAATGGCTTGGGCTGGTTTTCCAAGGTTCCTGGCGGTACGAGGTCAGATTTGGTCATCAGCGCGCAGAGGAAGCAATACTTCGTGTGCCGAATCAACGACCAGCGGAATAACTACGTGTTCAGCAACTGGGTGAAAGTGAAGGTGTTAAAGGCTGAAGTTTTTACAGGTATTGATCTTGGGTGTTCCAAGCGAGCTTTTCTTAACGCTGAGAACAGTAACAAGGTGTTGCATAAACATTTGTTTTTATGTTGGTCTGTCCAGTCAAAGACCAAACCAGGTTTCATTTTAAATGTTAAAGTCTGTAGGGTTCTTTGATGATCATGCTGGTGTGTGTGTGTGTGACACCTCTTACACAGGCCTTCATGCAACGTGGCGGGGGGAACCCCATATCGCTCTTCAACCTGAGTCGCAGAGGGTACAATGCAGGGGCCGTGTCACACTGCAGTGCTGGGCTTTTGGGATCCCAGCTCCACAGTTACAGTGGTACCACAATGGGCTGTTAATGCCAGGAGCGACTGCTGAGACACTGGAGGTAAGACTGCTTAGGTTGGGGAGATCCTGCCTGAGAGACTTGCGTGTGGAGGAGCAGCATTAGAGGTGTGAAGTAATGAAGTGCAAATACTTCATTACTGTACTGAAGTAGGTTTTTTTCCTGGGTGTGTTCTTAACTCCAGAATTTTAAGTTGCATCTTCTTTCACTTCGCCCTTCACTATATTTCTGAGTCAAATAATGACTTTCGGTCCAGTATATTCTGCATGAGATCATTGTTTCTCATTTAATTTAAAAAAAAAAGAAAAACTTACAGTAGGGCTGCACGATTCTGGCCAAAGTGTGAATCATGATTTGTTTCTTTATTACTCAAGAATATATCACTTTCTTTTATTGTTTTGCATTACATATTCTCTTTATGGAGATAGAACAAACAATATGTAGAGAGAGACGATATATATCGATTAATATACTGATATTGTTGCCCAATATTTCAACTTTATCAATTTTCAGAGTTAGCACCACCAGAGGTAAAGACACAACTACTAAAGTAATTGAGACAACGGCAATGGACAGACAGCCATTTTCTGTAGTGTAGGAGGAGGGTTTTCGTCAGCTCAATCACAACTTATACTGTAAGGCGTCTAAAAATACCAGCCTGCGAAATGTTTATAATTCCTTATTAAATCTGGCCTGCAGATCAATCTTGAATTTTCCAGAGAATAAAAATGTCACTCTGCTTATCTGCACTAGCAAGCTTGACATGTTCAACTGCTTTTCCGGAATAAAAAGAAAATATTTGCTTATCTTGCAGTTCAGTTTTGCTTATTGTGATACACTGTAACTTGCACAACATTGTTATATTCAAACTTGTCTTTAATGCATTTAAAAGGATAGGTTGTTTTTCTGTAAGATCAATAGATTTGAAAGAATTTTTACTTTTGATATTTCAAAAACAAGGCATTTGCTACTTTGGTAAATTACTGGATAATTTACTTGAGTAATATTTTGGTGGAGTGTCTGTAATTTTACTTATGTATGGAAATTGAGCACTTTTTCCACCACTGGTGGAAATGGACAGGGATAGATGTCACTGAGATGGTGAAGGTGAGACTGATGTAGGATGGGGAGGGACGTCACTGAGACTACATGTGAGACGTAGGTTGAGGTTCAAAGTCATTGAGACAGTACAGGTGAAACCAATGTAGCATGGGGATGGATGTCAATGAGACGGTCTAGGTGAGACTGATGTAGAATGGGGAGGGACGTTACTGAGACAGTACAGGTGGGACTGGTATAGAATGGGGGGGGACGTCAACGAGATGGTACAGGTGAGACTGGTGTAGGATGGGGATGGACGTCATTGAGCCTGTACAGGTGAGACTGGCGTAGAATGGGGAGGGACGTCAATGCGATGGTACAGGTGAGACTGGTGTAGGATGGGGATGGACATCAAAGAGACGATACAGGTGAGACTGATGTAGAATGAGGAGGGACGTCAATGAGACGGTACAGGTGAGACTGATGTACAGTAGGTTGGGATTCAAAGCCATTGAGATGGTACAGGTGAGACTGATGTAGAACAACAGGGACATCACTGAAACTGTACAGGTGACATTGATGTAGGATGGGGAGGGATGTCAATGAGACCATTTTGCATTATTAATCAGACAAAATATGCTGCATCAAATCAGGAGTGACATTTTCAAATTATCTGGTTTTAGTTGCTGTTGTATTATTATTAACATTTTTGTTGTTTTGCTTGTTAGGTGGTAATGATAGTAATAATAATTTAAGAATTAGGTAGTCCATTAGAATATTCGATTATCTAATGTCCAGGTGAGTTTGATGCTAAAGATATGTAGTATATATAGTAGCAGTATATGTGAAATATTATAATTCACTAAATTTGTTATTGAGCAAATCATTGTATTTTTTTGCTTGCAGATTGAAAACGCAGATGAAGAGCATGCAGGGTCTTACCTCTGCTGTGCATCGAATGTCCTTGGAGAGAAGTGGACAGAGTCAGCTGAGATAGGTAGGAAATGTGCAGGATATCTGGTTAGTTTGGGGCCCAGTGACATCATGGGGGAACCTGAGTATGTGTGGCCCCTGGCCGCACAGCTACCTCGAGGGGGCCCCCTGCTCCTGGTTTGACTGGCTGATTCTCTGGCGGATTATGTTCCCGGTAACGTATTTGGGGCTGGAATAACAGATGACTGACCCCACATTTGTTGGAGGGAGGAAATTTTGTTTCCTTAATTGGGGGGACTTATTTTAAAATGGGCAAAAAGCCAAGCATGCATAATTAGTCCCCTTCTGCTAGGAGCAGCTGAGGACAGCAGTCAGTCCATTATACTGACCTTTTCTGTGAAGAATTAAGAGCAAAGCTGTTGTGAAAACTTCTGACGTTTACGCTGCGTACATCACGTGGTGTGTTGTTTTTTTATAATGCCATTAATGGGTATTTCCACCAGAAGCCATGAGGGTACTTTCCCTTTAAGGTCTTGCAGTACCAGGGAACACTGGAATAGTTTATTCAGATCTGTGAATATTTGCACAGCAGGGTGATGCAAAGTGAAAACGGCACTTAAAATATGTACTTCCCCAATTTCAGCCTTATATTATTTTGTACTCTGTCAAGTACATGCAAAACAGATTTACTAGAGTCATGCCACAGCTGATCACTTTCTCCAGATTATTGGTCAAAATAACTGGTTTCTGGAAAGAGGTAAATAGTTACACTGTGAAGTTTGACCAGATGTTTCTCATTTATTGTCCCTTAGTGCTTCCTGAAAACATCACCTTAAAGAGACTAGCTGGTAAGTTAGCTATTATTAGTGGCCTAAATTTCATACAGTGCTCATATATATATAAAAATTTTCTCCCCCTGCATTAGTCCCTGCATAGCTGTAGTATGATACAAGATTTAATAAATATTCCCATCTGCCATCTGTATTGTTCCACATTTTTTGTTTATTAAAGGCCAGTCTTGGTGGAAGATTTGAATTAGATGTAAACGACTGATAGATGAATACGTTGAAGTGATTGGAGGCTTTGCGTAGGGTTTAGGTAACCTGGGTGCCCTTATTCTTACCTAGCGACTGACAAAGTGGCTTTGCTGATCGGCAACCTGAACTACCAGCACCATCCTGTGCTGATGGCCCCCATGGTGGATGTGCACGAGCTGTCAAACCTCCTGCGGGGGCTTGGCTTCAGGGTGGTGTCTCTGCTGGACCTCAGCAAGGCCGAGATGCTGGCGTCCATTGAGAAGTTCCTGCAGCTGCTGGACAGAGGGGTATACGGTACGTTTTAATGGCAGCCCGCAAACGAAGCCTTTCCCACTGCACAGGAAGCGATGCATTTGACAAGAAGGCAAGCCGATTCATTGATGTCGATTTGTTTTTTCTTATTTTTTTTTAAAGGTTGCGAAACCTTTTCTCTGTGCAGTCACCTCCTGTAATAGTACCAGTTCTGTTGTGATGTCACATACAGGGAAATGTCAAATGCATCAAAACTTCCTTTTGCCATTCTTGTTGATATAATACTTCTGTGATTTTAAAGGCATGAATCAGCTGGTATGTACTGCAGTGTTAGCATTGGCACAGTGTCAGTCTGGGACCCCCCGCCCCCTATTCCCTGAGAGAGGGCACAGCCTTTATCATGCCTGTTTAAAATGGCAGTTTTTCCCATTAAAGATTATTTCACTGGTTCACGGAAATAGTGGCAGTTTATTTTAATGAGAAATCAGTTTGGTTGGATTCCATGAATTTTTTTGCAGTAGCTTTCTGTGTGGGAGACTTCTTTCGAGGCTTTTGGTGAGTTTGGCGACCGAAAATGGAAAATATAAGTGAGAAGAAAAAAGCACCAGACCGCTTCTGTCATGTGCTAAAAATGCTGAATATACTGAATTTTGTGTGTGTGTGTGTGTGTGTGTGTCAGAGAGAGAGAGAGAGAGAGGGGGGAGGGGAGAGATATATCCTTTCACAATATCAATTCCTACTCTCGTAGTAATCTTTACATAATACAAAGTAACAGTCAGGTTTTGAGACAAACCCTCCATTTTTTACCAAATTGAGATCAAATTGCAATGTGATTCTGGATTTTAATTGCTTAAACTAACAGATTTAATCACATTTATATTCAGCTTATTTTCATATAGCGCCTTTCACAACAGAGTCACCCTAAGGCGCTGTATATGGGTGTACTGGCACAACATCATTAAGAGAGAATCGTACAAATGCAGGAAAAAGGAAAGACAAAGAAATGAGAGATTATAAAGTAAAATGAAGCCAGCAGTTGTTACAGATCATTCTGTAACAACTCTGTGAAAATAGAAGATGGAGACACACTGAAATGAATACAATGCAAACAGACATATCAACATATCAGTATATCAGAGAAATCCTTTGGATGCTTGTGCCTTAGGGTCAGTAGAATACCAGTAATATTCAGATACATGGCAGACCCTAAGTGATTGTCTCCATTTAGTGAAAACGTTTTGGTTTGAAAAAGTCCGTAACAGAACTTCTGCAATACATGCCAACGTGACATGACCATAAATAGTCCTTGTCGTTTCCTCTGAGTCAGTAGCTCACTAAATCGCTACTACGGAGTGATTCTGCTTTGATACGGTTGCACGCTACTGAGCTGTTCTGACTGGCTGTTCTCGGGACTTGTGCCATGCAGCAGAGCTGACCTGATCGGCTCCTTTAGGTCCTTTGCTATGCCGCAGTACCATTTCTAAAGCAGGTGTAAGCAAACATACCCGTTTTCTTTGTGTAATCTGACGGTGACGTCAAACAAAATGCCAAAACTGAAAGCATGATTTAGAAATAAAAGGTAATGTACACGTGACTATTTGTGTTTTCTATCATCTGGTAATTGCGCAATAAGAATGCAGCACTTTACATTGAAGTTGCACAATACCCTGCGTAATTATTATTGAATACTAAATATTTCTGGAAAAGAATTTGTTGCAAATTCTTCCCTAATGATACTAATCCTGGCTTTAAAAATGGCAGCGCTCCCTCCCTGGAGTGTCGTCCCCCCCCTCGATGGGCGTATTTACCGCATGGTTAACAGCATGTCACACTGTTGGTTTTATTACATTTCTGAATCATGAGCTGAACTTAATAATTAATGACGTCTGTTATTCTGACACACGGAAAAAACAGGAGACGGGCCTCAAAATGACAGTGAAATGCGGCTGTCCAGGCCTTCGTGGTTATTTTGTGTGCATCTGTGTTTCAACACTTCAACCAACCTTCCTCCACCGATATGCCCCCCCCCCAGCCCTCTTCTACTACGCAGGGCATGGGTACGAGTGCTCGGGGAGGAATTACTTGGTGCCCATTGATGCCCCGCAGCCGTACCGCCCTGAGAACTGCATCAGCGTGCAGCGGGTGATGCAGCGCATGCAGGAGAAGCACACGGCGCTCAACGTGGTCCTGCTGGACACCTGCAGGAAGTGGTGCGTGTCACTGTGCGCAGGGCGTTTCCAGCCCCCCTTTGATTGACTTCCAGTTGTTGGTAACTGTGGCATGTGTCTGACAGGCATTTTGGTTTTCCAGGTATAACCAGCATTGTGTCCCATCAGAAATTAAGTCCCTTGACCCTTTGGGCAACACTGTATATGGATTTGCCACGTGAGTGAAAGGAGGGGGAGTGATGCCTTGGATAGGCTTTGGGAGACAATTTCATGGGGGGGGGTGGGGCTTTGACCAGGTGGGCTGCTACATACGTGAGGGGGCGAGACTTTGGCAAGGTGGGCCGCTGCATATGTGAGGGGGCGGGGCTTTGACCAGGTGGGCTGCTGCATACGTGAGGGGGCGGGACTTTGGCAAGGTGGGCTGCTGCATATGTGAGGGGGCGGGGCTTTGACCAAGGGACCAGGTGCGCTGCTACATATGTGAGGGGGCGGGGCTTTGACCAGGTGGGCTACTATATATGTCAGGGGGCGGGGCTTTGAAGGTGTTGGGCTATATATATATAAGAGGGGGTGGCGGTTTAGATTGGGTCAGCTACTAAATATTAGGGGGGGTGGGGCTTTGACATGGTGTGTGAGGCACACAAGAGGGAAGTATTAGACGTGTGCTCCACTTGCAGGTGCGAGGGTGCAGAGGCATTCGAGGTGCAGGACGGCAGCCGGAGCACAGGCGTGTTCACCAAGTACCTGAACATGAACATCCTGCGTCCTGAGAAGATCACGCGTGTCCTGGAGCGGGTGTCCGAGGGTCAGTCTCCTCATCCGGCATTCTGTACTCATGAAGCTGAACCCACCTGTGCGCCTGTAAGCCAGGCAATATGCATGAACAAGGCTCGATAGGGGGAAGCACAGCGATGATAGCGGCCTGCCTGCATTATCTACGTTCTCTTTGACCTGTCCAGGCGTTTACGCGGTATGTTAATTCCCCTCCGTATCATGGTTTACAGGGGTGACTCGAGGGTCATTTGTGGAACTTGTGTTTTATGATTTCCTTTTTTTGCCAGATGTTTACGTTTAATATTGTTATACCACTGTTTAGGCACTATGTTTTTTTTATTTTTACTCTCTCTGTGGATGTCACCCACTTTTACAGCTGGCTCTTTATCTGGGGCTGCCCAGGTTTAGTGTCCGCAGCAGTTTACAGGAGCACCGGGGGGCGGGGGGGCAGTTAGGATGGGACAGCAGGAGGTCATGGACTGTGTGTGTTTTTGGATCTGCTTTGGCAGTTGGAGTGGCGTGACTGGTCCTGGCTCGTTCATCCTTATGGAGGTGCGAGACTGGCGGCTTGGGAGAAGATTTTGTTGCTGTTTTCCGAGTCTCTATGGTTACATGGCTGCATGCCGGGAACAGGGGTGTCGTGACCTCATCTCCTGGTTATTCACACCCCCCACCCTCCTTGCTGTTGAAACTCGAGCCCCCGCGTCCCTGGGACAGCTGCTCTCGCTCACTCCATGGTCGCCACACGGGGGCCACGGACCAGGCGCTCGGAGCACGGTGTAGCGCCAAGGACGCGGCCCGCGTGGGCTTCCGGAACCTGAACCTCCGTTCCGGGGCCGCTCGCTGGTCCAGATGCTTCGACGATGATTAAAAGGCCAAGGCTCCCCCGAGCCGCACATATCTCTGACGTTAGCGAGATCGTAAAAGAAAGCGCTGGTGTTCAGACTCCTCGCTTATCAGGCTGCACACATTTTTTCTAGAGCTTAACACACAATAATATGTTTTATCTTTTATCCAGATTCATATTTCACTGATGTAAGCTCTACAGCCCTTCCGGATTCTGGAGACAGCCGTTTCTCTGTTGCAAGCTGCTTGACCAGTTTGCTCATCCCTTATGATGCCTGTAATTATTTCATTCATTTTTTTTTTTCTTTGTCAAGAGAGCCACAAGATTCAGAAGATTTTTTTTTCCTTTTTTGGCCAAAGTTACATCACCCTATATGATTGTATTATTTAAATGTTTATTTAAAGAGAGTAAAACTAGCGCAATCTTTTAGCGTTCATGGTAAAATGAGAAACTCATCGCCGGGCGTTTGCCTGTCAGTACACTTTGTAAACTCGGAGGAGCTGTGTCCTTAAAATGAGGCCTGAATGTAGAGAGGTTGCTGGGTATCCATTGTGGTGAACGTCTGCGCCGTGGGACAGACCTGCTGCTCTGTCAGAGACGGTCCCACCCGGGAAAGTGTACCCATGGGGGGGGGGGGAAAAAGCTGCTTCTCAGTGTGCTTAAAATATTCGTAAACCAAGGAGTAGATTTTCCACAGAGCTGCTTGCCATCTTTCAAAATGACAAATGTGACTCAAGCAAGAGGATCCTGTTTCATTAAGGAAATATACTTTCTTTGTTTTTTCTCATTTTTTTAGAGGTCAAACAGATTAAAATTTCACTGTCTAAGGAAGTATACTTGGATGTCAAATGTGGTTTGCAGTTACTTCTGCCTCCTGAGCCCCTGTTTCATGGCTGACCGTGTGTTTGAGGTGAGCCACAGGGGAACGTTCAGGCTTAACTATGAATCAGGAAGGAAGCATCACCACCACCTCCACTAGTGACGCCCACATCGTGTTCCTCCACAGCACCGCGGACCATGACGTAATCGCTGTCCTTCCTCCTCCAGATCTGGGTAGGGACCCCCTGGTAACTGGGAAGCAGGTGATGGAGATCCGTCACACGCTGAAGGACCCACGCTCGCTGGCAGACCCCATCAGCGCGGCGGGGCACACGGGCGAGCTGCTTCTGCGGGACCTGTGCTGGAAGCAGGCCAACGGTGGGTCTGTGGGGCTGCGGCCCCGAGGGAGCTTCCCGACCCAGGCTGGGCTTGGCGTCGAAGCTGTGGTCCCTGTAGCCCAGAACTGGCGAGTGGCTCAGGCCGAGAAAGTCTGCCAGGTGCTGTGTGACTGTCACTATTATGGTCCCACTTGGTAGACCACTTAACCACATGCTTTGTTTACTAAGCACAAACCCAGAAAAGCTTGTAAAAAAGTCAAAACAACCGCCGCCAACCCCATGCCCTAAATGATGACCCGGGAGATTCCCAGGACCGGGGATTATAGAGTCCGCTTCAAATGAAAGGTTGAAGAGCACCACCCCTTCTAAGGGCCCTGATCAGACACCCCCACATTACACTTTGATCTTGAGGCGAGGTATATACAGCGATTTCTGGGTTGAGTCATGGTGAAAAAGTTGTGGGAGGAGGGCCAGCATGGAAATGGGGGCATTTGGCATGACAGGGAATTTTTATTCATTTACTTATTTTATTTGCATGTAGAAATTGATTTTTAAGACCATGCGCTCGGCTGGTGGACTTGGAAGTGATTTGTGTACAGAGGGAGACCCAGCGAGCCGTTTGGATGAACCGAAATCTCCTCCGTTTGCCTGCTTTTCACCTCATTGTTGACTGCTGATGGTCGTGCCGTGGTCTCGTCCTCCTCAGATTTACCGGCCCAGCGTTTAGTGAGCTTCCCATGTGGCGTAGTGGTGGAGCTCAGCTTCTCTGCACTCTTCTCCAACGTTCTGGTGGTGTTTGCCACGGTGAAGGACACGGGATCCCAGGCCCAAGACTGCTCCGTTGCCCTGAGAAGTTCCCCTGTAAGTACAACTCTGCTGTCCACTTCCTGTTGTGAGTCAAAACATGAGAAACATGTATAAGAAACAACAATATGTTGTGGTTATAACCCTAGATGTTGCTCCCCGTGCTTGCAGAGTTGCTTTGACCAAGCTCATGTGTTTTTCATGAGCATCACAGTCAATATGAAAAGCCAGATAGGAGATTAAGTTTTGATATTTCAAAAAGTGCATTTGCCATCCTTTTGTGGCCCACATCATTGCAGTGTGCTTGGCAGTAAAAAGCAGACATGGTCACTAAGAGGCACTTTGTTCAGATACACAGAAATTCTTACCTCCACCGTCTGATCTCAAACCTGCCTTGTATAATTATGTAATAAGTGTGACAAAGTGAATGACAGAATTACATGAATAACAAACGATGAAATTACCCCTTTTGCAAATGGTGCCACAGTTAGTTTTAAAAGCCGATAGGACAAGATCATTTATACAAGGTGTCGTACTGGGAAGAACGGGCTGATCCACCTTCCTTTAGTTGTTGTCTTTCTTTGAGCTCCCTTTGGCATGTTTATCATCCTGGCTATTTATCTAAGGCTTTTTTTATTGAAACCTAATCTTAAAAACATCTTATTTCGATTATTTTGACTGTTTGTAACAATTTTATAATAATGTATGAAGTTTTAACCGTGTTAATTGTTCAATCCATTTTGGTGTCCAGTTTTCCTCCTTGAATATAGCCCTGATTGCTGACATTTGCATTAAAAGTCAATGTAACTAATCTCAGCTGATTCGGGGTAATTCTGGGCTGCTTTGCTCTCACTCTCCTGTCCTGTGGCATTAATATCTGCAGAGTGGGCAGACCTGGGCTTCAATTTGAGTTGTACGTATCTTTTCTCCTTTTCCCGTACTTGTGCAGCTGTTAGGGGTTTTGGCTTTTTTTAAGAAATGGAGAACTGCCCAGTTATCTTCAAAAATCCTTTTTGAATGTCATGTCTTTGTAGTTTGGTATAAGGGCCATGCTGGTTTAGGTTGTAGGATGGGCGTAATAATTGATAACCAGCTCCTTCCAGTAGAAAAGCACCCCCAGTCCATTACACAGCCTCTTCTCTTCCATGTCTGCCAGGACACCACACCTGCGCAGCTCCTGCACATATATATGCAGTATAAATACAAGGAAGCCCAAATTTTAACTCATTATTTTGAGAAAGTTACATCCAGTTGTTTTAATACACAAGTTCATGTAGCATATGGCATGAATACTTCCAAGCATGTGTAATTGACTGTGTAATCTTAAATTATTTACATATATATATATATATATATATATATATATATATATATATATTTAAATGTAGTAACTATATAAAGTAAAGCTGAAAACTTTCTCAGCAGCACTGATATAGAAAAGGAAAACGAAAGCAGGATATTGCTCAACGCTATGGTTAAACTGTTAAAAACATCAGATAATGCTATCATTTCCTCCTGCATACTGACCTCTAGCGGAGAGATAAATGTACAACAGTTTGGCGATGACAAACTGTGATTGGTGGTGATTTAAAATGTTAAGTTATTGTGGTTGTTGCAAAACAAACACAAAGGCAGGACGAGATTATTCAGAAACTGTACTGTCCTGTACACAGACACCCAACACGTGGTAGAGCATGATTCTCAACCTGCAGCCCCTATATAGTAAAGCAGGAAAATTAAAGTAGCAAAACTCCCTCAAATACAACATCATGCCCACTACAATTTAACAATTGAAAATAATGTGATTCACGTATTTGAAATCGGAAACATTCTAACATTTAATATTAACTATGAAATATAATTGTCAACTTGCATTTTATGATTTACTTTTTCTTAATGAGAAACCTGAGGGAAGAGCCTCCTTTTAATAAATTTGATGTAAATACCTACATTTTCTAAATGCCTCTAACTTTGAAAGCAGTTCATTGCACAGGACACACACAGCTTGCACTCACCATGTCTAACCGTGTAGGTAAATCCGTAGTTGAGAAAATGCGGGTCTTGTGTCAGTTATATTGGAGTTCCCCTGGGCCGGTGCTGCTGGGGCTGGAGGCTTGCCAGTTGAACTTAAAAAAATTGACCATTTTCCTAATTGTCAGTGGGGCCTACATTTAGCAGAGCAGTCAAGTGTACAGTGCACACTGCAGTCAATGCCAATCAACACATATCGAATGAGTCTGGCTTGGGATGCCAGTGCATTGAAATTAAACATCTGGGGGTCGATTTGTATGACTGTAAGTTAGTAAGTAAATAAAACTGTATTTATAAAGCACTTTTCTCAGACAAAAGTGCTGTACAAGTCAAATATAGTCAAAAAACTGTATAGTACATGTACAATAACATCTATGGATTAAAAAAAAAAAAAAAACTTGTTTAAATAAAGTTTTACGGCTACATTTACATGAATTATCTGTATCAGCTGCACTTAAAAAAGGAGGCAGATGATTCCAGTTCTTCGGGGCAAGAGACTGGAAGGCGTGACACCACGAGTCTTTAACCTGGTGTGTGGAACAACTAACAGCCCTTCTGAGATCTGAGCACTCGAGCAGTTTTATAATTTAGTTTGAGTGGTTGAGTATTCAATAGTTTCGCGCTAACCAACTGCAGATTCGTTTTATATTGGTTAAATTGGGGGAATCGGGATCGGCATTTAGGAAATGGCTATTTAAGAAATTTTTGGATTTCCAACTCGTGACCCTTTCAGAACTTGCCACGACCCAAATTTGGTTTACGACCCATGAGTTGAGAGACTGTGAAATGTGGTAGAGCTTGCAGGCCCTGATGGACTACAAGACTGCCCCCCCGCCCCCCAAGCATGCCCCAGTGATGCATCCCTTCTGGACTTATTAAACCATTTTAATGCATGCCTCAACATCCACAACAACACGCCAGTGCAGAAGAACCCCTCATTCCAATTATCAAGTCCTCCATCTGTCCTCCACTGAAGTCAGGAAAAGTGGAAGCGCATGAAGCTACTGGACCTCACGGTCTTCCCAGTTCCCAGGGAAAGCGCATCCCAGGTGGCAGATGCCCTTATAGACATCTTCAACATTTTCCTGAGTCATGTTGTTCTTTCATCCCTCAAAACAGCCAAAAGAAAAAGTAATCAGTATCAGGAGTAAATGGCTACCATTCTGTGGTACTTACACCAGTCATCTCAAAGTGCTTTGAAGGACTGGTCAAGATCCAGATCAAAGGCTGCCTCCCCACCTTATTATACTGCCTCCAGTTTGCCTACTGTTGAAACTGGTCCACAGAGAACACCATGTCCAGTGCGTTCCAACTAGCACTGACCCAGCAGGAGCACAAGAACAATTACGTCAGAATGCCCTTCATAGACTTTAGCTCAGCATTCAACACTGTTGACACACAGAAGCTCATCAGAAATCTGGACACACTTGGCCTCAACGAATCTGTCTAACTGGATACCGGACTTTCTAACTCATAGACAACGGTCTGTCCCCAGAACAGGATTTACAGAGTCCTCCTCAAATGAAAGCTTGAATGGTGACAGAATATCCAGACCTCCCACACTCAGCACTGCTGCCCCGCGGGGATGTCATCAGCCCACTGCTGTTTACCCCGTTGACACACGACCGTTCCACTGCTCAAGGCTTCAGGAAGTTCAGCCCAGCACACACTGTTCATCGATGGCTCCACTGTGGAAGTACTGAAAGGCGCCAAGTTCCTCAGGGTACATATAGCAGATGACCTCACACGAACCAGCTAAATTACCTACCAGACCAAGAAAGCACACTTCCTCTATCACCTGCACTTCCTCCTTCGATTGAGAGGAGAATGCCTCCTTCCTCCAGTTCTCATAGCTTTCTGCAGAGGAACCATAAGCAGCTACTTCACCATCTGGCACGGGAACCGCCAAACCTCAGACTGCAACACCTTCCAGTGAGGACAGCAGAGAAGATCATAGGAACCTCCCTACCCACTGTCATGGACATATACAACAAATGGTGCAGCAACTGGGGCCTCTCCGTCACACGTGACCCCTCAAACCCATCATACAGCCTGCTCACCCCCTTTCATCTGGAAGAAGGTTCTGGCGCATCTGGTCCACCATAACTAAGCTTTGTGGCAGTGATTCCCCAGGCAATCAGGCTCCCTTCTACACAAAAAATGGTGGTCTCCTGCATATTAGCACTGCAATGTGGTGAATTTTTTGGATTATTTTTGTTTTATATATATTTTGCACTGTGTACTGTCTTGCACTACTGTTTTCTAGTACTAATTGCATGGGGTCATCCTTGTTGTTGTGTACTCTTGTGTGATTTTATTATTTTCTGTATCCCACAGTGTTTATTGTTCAGCTGTTCTTTATTCTAGCTGCCAATGCTCTGGACAATCACTTTTTCCTTACGTGCGTGAAATGACAGTAAAGTGATTTGACTTGAATAACTGAAAACCATTAGTTTACTGTAGGAAAGCATCCCATTTTAAATCATCTGCTTATATGAACACATAATTAGCCTGATGTATGGGGGAAGAACCTCAGACTGCTCTTGGGTTCAAATGAAATAATTGGTTTTATTTTGGCACGCATTTAAAAACCAACGGCGTCCTGCATAACTGTGACACTGCCCATCACATGTATACCCCTTGTTAATATATTTCTTTATGTATTTCTGCACAGCCTTATTTGCACTGTCTTGGCACTTTGTCTTGAGTTTTGTGTTGTGTGTTTGTACCTGCACTCTTTATGTTCCTTTGCTGATTCGTGCAAACAAATGCAAACCGTGACCAGTACAGTAAGTCGTTCTAAGTGGGATTTTAACGCCTCCTGCTGCTTTTGTGGTCGCTGCAGGCACTGGAGGATATCTTCTCCATCACTGGGTGGTCTGATGAAATGAACACTCTGCTGCTAACCAATACTGACGCTCCAGACTGCTGCCTGCGACTGTGTGGCCTGCAGAAGCTCCAGGTGTGTAAGGAGCCGGCTGCACACCCCTGATGCTTTCTGATTCGGCTGCTCTTGGCTGGAACATGTGACTGAGGAGCTGGGTGTTTGTTTATTTATTTTTTCCTTTTCACAGAAAGCCCTGATGCTCACCGTGGAGCTGCACTACACTCGCGTCAGGCAGCACCAACGGCTCACGGAGAGCAGGCAGCAGAGCATTGGGCGCCCCCTGGTGGCCCGCTGCGAGTTGTATAAGAGGACAGTGGCAGAGGGGGCTGCAGCAGCGGCGGCGGTGGGCACCGTGCACACAGACCAGAGGCCACGGCCCCGCCCACCATCGTCACAGCCCTGTCGGCCTTCTACCCGGAAGGCGGAGAATGCTGTGACTAGGCCTGCCCAGAGCTCCTCCCCCAGGGTCAATGAGCCAGAGGAAAATGATGAAAGTGAACTGTCGGGCTGGGCCCTCTGAAACACGCTCAGCCATAGGGTCTGTCCTGGAACCCTGTGTCAGTCCACTAAATACAAGGTTCATGTGCCATCCTCTCTATCTCCTCAAGAAACACCACCACATTCACAGTTGCTCATTGAGATACTCTTTTTGTCACTGAAATATGACTGTCAAGCTTCCCCCCCCCCCCCCCACCCCACAC
>JAODLC010000021.1:8914033-8927661 GCA_026781145.1 Hippopotamyrus pictus
GAACGGCAGAGAAGATAGACCTGAGTGACCGTGTCCAAGACGAGTCCCCCATCCAGCATCATCTGCACGGTCATTTGCGAGAGACAATCTGCATAGTTCACAAACTATTTTCAGGGCCCACATGGTGACACTGACGTGACATGCAAATGAGCAGTAGAAAACCAATCACACAGATATCACCATTTTGATATCACCCAGTAAAATGCCCTCCTGGGCGCTTGCCCATGTCACCCTCACCCTGTGGGTTTTTGTTGTGCCTTTGTAGCTCGCTGTGATCGTATAGTGGTTAATACTCTGCGTTGTGGCCGCAGCAACCTTGGCTCGCATCTGAGTCACGGCATTGTGGAACCATGTCATGGCAATAGGCTTTGTTTTGTGTCCACATGGTTCAGTAGGTCAAGATGCTGTGATCTGATGATCGGCAGAGTGGTGTCACCATTGTGCACCTGGATCAAGGCCCTTGTCTCCAAATGGTCCATGAACTTACAGCAGCGGTGTCCAATCTTATCCGCAAAGGGCCGGTGTGTATGCGGGTTTTCGCTGCAACTCCTTAATTAGATTACTAATTTGAGGACTGAAGAGTCCTCACACCTGGGTTTGATCAGCTGACATACAGGTTATCCCAAAAACCTGCATACACACCGGCCCTTTGCGGATAAGATTGGACACCCCTGACTTACAGGGTCTAATGCAACTGAAAGTGTGACAGGTAGTCAGTGTCATTTCAGTACTGCTGAAACCCCCAAAATCTATTTGCCAGGACCATCTGCTTATACCATATTTATCCAAATGATGCGTAGTAGCTTACACTAGTGGACACTTGATTTAACACTATTTTAGTCAAATGTGTAATGATATTACTGACCACTGGGTCCATGGAGAAGCACAGCCAAGTTTCATTTATGCTTCGAAGGACAGGAGTTAGTTATAAAATCCAATATTTTGCACAAAAACACAGACCAAGAAATGCTGTCACAAAGGATGATACAACATGTTGCTATGAAATGTGCAAAAGGAAAATGTCAATGAACTAACCAAACATACTGTAAGTCTTTTTCATAAATTGTTACCCCCATTCCATGCATTTAATGCCTTGTGCCATTTTCTGTAACTTTCTAGTAAAGCCGATATTTAGAAAAAGTGAAAAATTTTATAGGTTTGTGTGCAAAGAAAGAAAGTATTACAAAGCATCTTAAAAATCTGGATCTATCTTTTTATATTTCAAATGTAAATCTAGCAGTAAACAGTTATTAGTTCTTTACAAACAGACCTTTGAAGTACATTTCCAGGTATACATTTATTTATATAATTAGTATATTTCTATATTGTTTTCCCAAAGATTTAATGTCAATTTGGTAACATTTTACTTGAGGGGGCACAAATATAGTAGTACACTCTTACTTAATGAATTAATTAGCCAGAAACTAAGTCTTAGTTACATACTGATCCCATGTTCGTTCACCATTAATCAATCATTAATGTTCATGTGTTTCATGCAGTTACTACATGTGCTCATGAGTTGTTCTTTAGTAGTAACTTAGTTACCAAGTTAATTGTGTCCCTTCAAGTAAAGTGTTACCTATTCAGTCACTGATTTTCACATGGAACCCCTAGATATTTTCGTAGTCTAAACCATTACATTCACAATGTGATTAGGAGATGACACCTCCCTTTGCCCTTGTAGACTTTCTAGAAGAGAGGGGTCAAATTTCAGATCTCAAGGGTCTTGTGCTAAACTCAATGTCTGCATTCATTCTTGTGACTTGAGTCTAAACTGATGCCTCTTTATGTTCTTTGAATGTTCTTCTGTCATACCTCTGGCCCTTGAATAGTCTTATTAGATTACTACTTTGTTAATAGTTGTATGTGTCATTATTTTGCAGCTGTTTGGTCGCTCCTGATCCAGTACAGCTTACACCTGTACCTGGGCATTCATTCTAACCTCAGCCTAGCTGTGCTTACGCATAGCTGACTCCTTCACAGGATGAATGTTTGTAATGTGCGATTTGACTCACTTCACCGTCACTTTGGACAAAAATGTCTGCTAAATATGTAAATGTAAATGTGTCCAGTCATTCATTTGGATTTCAGGTGAACTGCTAATGAATAATTAATTTGCCAGAGGATTTCCAGATTCAATATTCTTTATTTCCCTTTGGTACATCAACACATAGGAAATCTTACTTGCACCATGCAGTCAGTAACATCTAACAGTAACAGAATTAGACAGCATAAAACAAAGGCACTCTCAAAACATCAATCAAGAATACATAATATCGGACTCTTTCCCGTGTAAAAGGCAGCTCTTTCATCTTATGGTTCCAAAGCTTACAATACTATATATATATGTATACGTGTGTTAGTAACAAACACTTGTTTCAAAGGGATTAAATATCCTATGAACTAAGGCATATGTATGAAGAAAGAATACATTTAACTGTACCAGTTCTGTAATATATTTGTAGTAGTAGGAACTTTTAATGTTATTCGTCCGGCTTGCATAGATCTCTGGGATCATTTAGAACGAACTCGTTCCATATTACAAAGGACCTTTATCACGAAGTGATATTTGTTGGTTACCTAGATAACTTGTCGTATTGAAGGTACCCAAGTTAAAATGGACCATATCTTCCTTCACTTATATTTAGCCGAGACTACCTTAAATCCGACAACCCAAAAATCGATCTTCGTGATCCAGGCCCAAGCAGGATAAACGCTGGCTTCCCTTTATTGTTTATCTTACGTCAGCTATACTGAAGAGAAACCAGGTAGATGCATTTACAACACGAAGGCCACAGGGGGCGCTCGATCCCGTTGTAAGGAGATGCAATGAACATATTTCTGATCAGCCAGTAGCACTGGCTACTTACTCTGCCGCCTCCTTCATATTAAGGAGTACTATTTATTTTACTATATATATTTTCTGTGCTGTTAGTATCAAGGAAAACCACTGCGTAAGTAGTTCTGGTGCAAAATGGATATAACCCTAATTTGATATTTATTCATGATTTAACTGTTTTTAAAATAAGCAGTGAGTGGTGCATCCCTGTGTGTGGGACGTGGGTTCCCTCTGGGTTCTCTGGTCTCCACCTCCTGTGTCTGACATGTATGTGTATGTGCGCTATGATGGACTGGCATCCTGTCAAGGATGTACCTGTGCTGACCGAGTTATGCTGCAGGTGACCCTGACCCAGGATAAGCGTTTGGGGGAAAACAAGCATTTAAAGGGATGTGTGAGCGTATACGAAAGTATACAACAAGTATACATGAACGTATAAATCAACGTCTAATAAAAAATAAACACATAGGCTATGAAAAAAAAATTCTGAAATGCCATAAAATTCTCCATTAAACTGTAATCTTGCGTTGGAGTGGTGTTATACGCCCATTTCGTTATATGCAGTTTTTACGTAAACAGAGAAACGGTTAAGTGTTGTTCGGTGTCATCGAATGAACGTCTGAAGTCCGCGGCGCAGCACTGCGCCTCCTCTGCGACACGCGGCCGCGTTTGAGCCGCAGAAAACGTTCCGGCGTCCCTATCAAAACACGCTTCACACAAGCTTAACGGGATGTAAAAATGTATTATCCTAAAGGACATAAAAATACATTAATATAACCTGTAAAATAATCACCGATTTGAAGAATGTGGAAAACATGCACTTATGACACAATACCGCAATTTCGGTTCGTTTTCTCAAACATCTTTCATGAAATCGGGATGACGGAGAAGGGCTCCAAAACATCTACGGCCAATCCCCAGTCCTATAGGCGCAAATGAGCCCAAAAGGGGGAAATATGCTAAATTCCGTGTTGTTGGTTAAAATGTCTTTTTGAGAAGCCCAGCCTTCTCGGGTTTCGCCTACGTCATCGTGCCCCCCTATCCCCGCCCACTTTTTTTAAGTAACAAGCGATGAATGGTGAAAGGTGCCGTGCAGCTACGATACAGTGGCCAGCCTTGGGATGGGGGCATGACAGGCTTGTGATACAGCACAGTCACCTAGGAAGCAGCATGTCCGCATCCACCTGGTAGCGATGCTCAAACCTTGCGCCTCAGTCCCCCTTCAGCCCGGTGGCCGAAGAAGCTGATCAATGTGACATTACTTTCTATGGTGCGCTCGGCTTATTGTTCTGGTCCCAGACGCAGACCCAGCAATCGTGTGAGAAGATGTTGAGTCGTCTGATGAGCGGCAGCATCAGGAACCTGGAAAGAGAATGCAACTGTACCGTGAGGCTTCTGGACGATACGGAATATACCTGCACGATCCAGGTCAGTCGGTGTGCACGTACTTACCAAGCAGCTTCTGTATGCATTTGCGGCAACAAATATTTCCTAGTTAATAAAAACGGTGGAATTATTTGCTGGTTATGCGCCGACCTGAATCCCCCAAAAATTCAACTTGCGTCGACAACACAGGATCGTTCATTGATAATTACAGGGACAGTTGGCCGCGCCGTATTTCATTGTTGTGATATTGGATGCGTTTAGTTTTTATACTTACATGGGGCCTTTTACAGAGGGTGCAGGAACATTTTTGTCGAGGGGAATGATTTGTAAGTATTTGTGGCTTACGACCCGGGAGCCTTTTAAAGCCACAAAACAAATTAGCTGCACAGTTGATGGGGGATTTAAATTTACTGCCTTGGACACGGTGAAATTCCCAAACAAGGAAGAGATAATTACGAATTTAGTAGCCTGTGTAACTTGCACCGGCTGCCGAAAACAGTTAGTTCTCGTCAAATGTATGAATAAATATGGACCGGGCACTTCTCGGCTGCTTAAACATGTTCAAGTTGTCTTGCATAAGTCAGATAAACATCTGACCTGATCGTTTTGACTGTCACATGAGAGAAATAATGTAACGTGTACCTGCACAGGGGTCTATATTTATACATGTTATATACATGCTTTTAGTTTTTTCCCTATTCAGTCTTTCCACGGGCAATTAAACATATGTATGCATACTTGCATGACATTTTCTGTCCCTGAAAGGTTTGACCTTGTCGGATTTTCCCATCAGAAAGTGCCCATTGTATTGTTCGCAACAATTAATAATTGCAGTGATCCCAACTGAAAACGAGCTCATTTACAGCAGTCGACAGGCGCGCCGCTGTGCGCGGTTTATTGCTCAGGTTCGTCCCTTGATGGACTGTCACAATCCGAGCCCTGAAAACACATTATTTTTCAGGAAAATTTATAGTAGTTAGTTTACATTTACAAGGAAACTAGACCCCAGGCGGCGCATAGGGACAGACTCGTGGGCTTATTGCTATTCAACAGGCATCCCAAAGTGCCTCTATTAAGATTCATTCTGCTGGCTGTGCGCATGCAGTGACTCCTCTGAAGGGCAGTACGGCAGCGGAGCGCCGGTGCGCCTCCGGCTCGGCTCTGCCCTGCTGTGTTTGGCTACATCTCATTATTTTCATATGATATAGCCTACTTATACATTTAAGGAGCACTCTCAACATTTTTTACAAATACAAGTAAGAGTGTTCACTCACGCAGTGCCCAATTTCATTTTCTAATGGCATAATAATTGCGCGCCGTCAGGCGAGCGTGGTCTTGGTTATACCTTACTTACCGGGGGCTGTTTCTGGGTAGTGTGTTTAAATATTGTGATTTGTATTTTTCTTAATTTATTTGTAATGGAGGTATTCAGCAGCATGTATTTTCTCCTAATATTCAGTCACTGAGCAGACAAGATTGACAGAGCGAGAGATGAAGAGAGAAAGCTCTAGAGGAAGACATTCTGGGGTATTCCACAGACCTCATAATATGAGAGTGGTTATGTACTCTTGTGACATTGTGCCGTGCTGTTATGATGGTCCCATGAATGGTATCGAAAATTATCGACCGGAGTAAAATCCCAATTTCCCAGTGGGATTCAATCTGCTCAATTCCCATTCCAGGAATCTGGAAGTAACCCAATATAAGACAAATTTTGACGATGATTTTTTTACATTTTCACAAAGAAACAATCAATATTTTATTGATTTCTTAGTTTTATACAGCCCAATATATATTTCAATCTAACTAAGTGGCTTTTAATAGGTATCTAAGCAACCTAAATGCTGTTAAAGAATTGGGGGGGAATCCTGTGGCAGCTGTAGATTGGTTGTAGGGAAGGGGGTGTGGTGAGGCTTTTAAGGACAGGGGCTGTTAACCTCAAGGTTGTTGGTTCAGTTCCCCCACTGTACCCTGCGGTATCATTAGTGATTAAGGTCCTTAACATAATATCTGGTTGTATTGATGCCAGAGCATTACGAATCAGCTTGGATGAAAGTGGCGTCATTGGTCGGCTCGGGGGACGAATGAGAAGTTTTTTTTTTTGGAGGAATATGTACATGTGTTCATAATCCATGTGGATGTCAAGACTGGCCAGGGCAGGTTTAACCCCCAGTTATGGAATGTTATGCAGTTATCAAGTGTTTGTGTTGGTAGGATCTTACTAATGCTATTACTATACATAACAACAGTGGTAAGAGAAAATATGACTGCAGAAAAACTGCTTAACAATAAGTGCTGTGCTGTATTGCATGCTTTTTGTAATCTGTGGAGGGCTGTTCATTTATCATCCGTTTATGCAGTTTGCATGAATAATCACAGCTGGTTTCAGGTTTCTGGGGTTGCTTACAGAACTGGCAGTCTCTGAATGTGCGCTGAGGCATTTTGGTGAATGAGAAAACGCGGAAGTCATTGGATGCGAGCAGCAGCAGCACTAAGGTGAACAGATTTAATGAGATTCCTTTCATTCGCAATGTCGCTTTGTTCGCACTGCTCTGACCGAGAGGACAGGGGCTGATCTGAATCCATTACAATCAGGTGTTTTTTTTTTTATCTGTACATTTTGATTATATGGGTGGTGCAGGTCTTGACTGCTTTCTTTGTTTTTGCTTTTAGCTGTGAATGATCCTCCACCATTTTGACAGTGCCTTGATGTGTCCCCCTGGGGGCGGCGCTCACTTGTGCTTTTCACATTAATTCTGCCTTTCTTGTGCTCCTTTGAGGCAAACGTGTTTTCCAGACATGCGGCCAAATCTGCATAAACGACACAAAGCCGGGTAGTTGTACACAGGGAATTATGTGGCTGGATGAGTGGTCTAGCACCCCCTGTGGTTAGTGTTGTTGAAATAGCCTGTAGGGCATCATCAGAATGAGGTCCTGTGCGGCAGGGCACAGTGGCAGTAGCGGGAACAACGTTCTCCTGTCTGGAAGGGTGACGTCATGGTAGCAGAGAGAGCCAGTCTGCAACCGATGCAGTCTGGAGCAATGACTGGGGTTATTTTGGCTACGCCCCTTTCAGGTGCTGCCTGGTGATTGGTCTGTCTGATCAACGTCAACATCAATAGGGAACAGCAGCTCACCATGCACAGTCACAGACATGCACATTTAATTTTTTTTTTAATGCTGATATTCCGCCAGAAAATGTCCACCAGGGTTTTAGGCCATCTAGGTGAGAGGATGAAAAGTAGAACTAGGTCATTTTTTTTTTCCTATGTTGTATTTTGTTGCCACTAACTGCCGGCCATTCCCTGTAGGATCTCTTTTCCGTACTGTTAAGCGTTTTTTCACCTCCAGTTCCAAGTTCCAACCATCTGCACTGATCCATGATTTGTAAGATCGAGGAATCCACTGCCTGTGGTGTTGGCCTGTGTCATGATCATAATTATGATTATGATGATGATTATCATCATGTAGCAAATGCAGGACAGCCAAACAGAGAAGGACTCATTGTCTTTTTAGTCATAATGAATCTGAAGCGATGGGTTTTGGCACAAATAATCACGCTGTTTGTTCTTCTTTATGACATGATTGGCTCTCAGTGATTTTGCAGTGGGGATTCTGCTTTCCTCAAGAAGGCTGATTGTTAAATCAGCCGGGTGTATCTCCCAGATGCAAGCCACGCCTCCCTCAGCACTGACTCCACCTAACTGCAGGAGACCCCGCCCCTCTGCATCGGTGGTGATGTTGTCTTCACTTTTAGAACGTTTGCTTCCCTGGAGGTTCTGATCTTCTAAGCCAGTATGGTGTCCCTCTCTGCTGTCACAGTCACTGCGCATTGCAGTTAGATTCAATTCACCGCTTTCCTGGCTGCGTGTTTTTTTGGGCTCTTTGGTTTGCTGGCCAGTGATGTGGCGCCCCCCAGTGTGGCTCTTAGGAATGATCCTTCAGAAGGAATGTGGACGGTGGTCACTGGATCTGCTGATGCAGTTAATATTAACCAAAGTGTGGGAATATTTGGGGGGAGGTGTACTAGTGCCTGCTACCCCCCCATAAGTAATTGTTAAGCCCCTTAGCACTCTCATTCTAATCTCCTGTTATAGTTGTCAAGGACAGCAACTTCACCCAAAGGTCACCATCTGAGACTTGCCTGCCCCATGACTGTCAATGGTCTTCTTTCTGTTTTTATCTTGCCGCTTTAAAGGTACATGAAAATCGTGCTTCATGAACCTGTGCCATGTGCCATGCCTGTTCTCAGTTCCTTCACCCTTATGGCAGGATTTCATAACCAGGCTGTATGGTATCTTTGCGCTCTACAGTACACATACTATGGGATTTCCCAATACTGCCTCGCCGCTATGTTTCACTGTACACTGTATGAGCTCATGGTGCTGTAGTCATATCATTGGTATTCTGTTTTTAATGCTTCCTGTGGAGTTATGAGATAGGGTCATGTGCTAAACAGCTTTGGGTCTGATGCTTGTGTAATGACAGTTTGTCATACCGTGTGTGTGGTTTGGGGGCAGGGTTCTGATGAGGAGCACAGAGCTAGAGGACAGCTCCTCTTCTATAAAAAAAAAAAAGCCTTTAGCATGTTAGCTTAGCAGCATCATATCCCATAGGTTACCATTTTATACTTTGCATTTGTTTATATTCATTTCAGGTGCACTTTCCTGACCCCTGGGACTGAGTTAGAGGTTCGTGTTTCTGCTGACCCTGACTGTCCTCGTGTGATTTCACACCCGGGTGGGGGTGTGCTTCGCTGGCTGATAATGAACCTGAAGGCCTGATCCCTAAAGCGGGCCCACGGTCTAATTTGGTCCTCGGGCGATACATTATTCAGAGCGAGCCACCAGCCGGGTCGTCCCTAGCGCCGGGAACGCACGCGGAGATGCTGCAGTGCGCGGCGCGGAACGCAGCTGAAGTTCCGGGGGAAATCAGCATCAGCTCAGGGGTGCGTTTCCCAAAAGCTCCCGTTAGCAACTTACGTAGTTGGACTCATTCAGTTGCATGGCTCCAACTATGTAAGTTGCTAATGTAGTTAGCAACCATGCTTTTGGGAAATGTACCCCAGGTTAGCATCTGATAGGCTGGCGCGCATCGCTACCCCCCCGCCGAGGCTGATGGGGGTGCTACGCCGGCTGGGCCTGGTGGAACCGTCACCTAGCGTGCTCAGAAAGACGGGGTTCCGGGGGGAGCGCTTGCGGACCTGCCTAATAACGTGCTTTTTGAGACGGCCGCCCTGCTACCTGAACCAATCCTAAGATGGATTATGGTTCGTCTCCCATTTCTCATGAAATGTCTCCTAGTCGGAATGAAATGGCACTAGAGAAGCCTCTGTTGTGGATTTCCATCCCAGACAGCCAGGATCATTTTAAGGAGATTCGTTTAAGGAATGGTCAAGGTGCAGAGACCCGGCCAGAAAAAGGTGAACCTTTAGCCGAAACTGATCCCAATGCGCAAAAATGCGTTCATCTGCGGCCTGAAATATTATCATCAGAAATGAGATATGGACCCGTATTTAATTAAAGTATTTCACCTCATCAGGAATAAGTGTGATGCAAATACAGCCAGTATTCTGGTTGTGTGGCTGTGGGTATGTCAGCTGTATTTTACTATAGTAATATATTATAGTAAGCATGCAAATGAGAGCTCATTGTGACCGGGAAGATTAAGCTCATTTCATCTTTGTGGGATTTCTCTCCAAAAATAAATCCTGTCAATGTAAGGTTATAATTGCTCACATTTAAAATATCATTCATCTCTCTAACTGACTGATTGGTACATTGTATAAGGAGTGCAAGTGCATAGTACGCATGTAACAATCACATTAGTGATTTTGCAGTCCGAGGCTTGATTAATCAGGATTAAGTATGTTTTATCTGTGATCTACTAAATATTTTCATCTGAGGCTTTAGGGGGAAACATTAAACAATCCTCCCCTAATGAAATGTGAACAAATCTGTCCCTGAAAGATTTGATTCACTGAGGAAGGAAATTAATTTACAGTTCCCTGAGGGTCATTTTTAAAAACACACAATTTACCTGCATTTTTTGTTGCACACTTACTGGCCAAAAAAAAAAGCCAAGCCTTTCATGCGTACCGTATAATCCTGTACAGTCAGACCTTTATACATGCAGCTGTTCGCAGTTATGGTAGGGCACTCATCTTTCCCAAGAGCGATGGAATGAGAGATAGTATCGTCATGGACTTTCACAAAAAGTGGGACTGTAATTTTTTTAGAGCTTACTCCTTTAAAAGGTACTTTTTTTCTCTCATTATTCATTATACAGAAACCTCCTTTGCACTTTCTTTTAAGGTGCTCATACATTTTTTGCATCACTTACTTGGAATCCTGATGGGATATGAGAAGGCAGAGATTGGTCCCACTGCCCCTAGGTGCAAAGCGTCTCCTAGGTGACTAGCAATGGGGGCAGGGGGGGGGGGGTGATTCAAATATGGGAATAGGGTAAGAGGAGGAGGGGGAGGTGACAGCTGATCACACAGACTAAGATCACATTTGTACCGTTGCCACAGTGACTTCCTGGAGACATTGCAAACATTTAGTGTCGTCCTGGATTTACACATCCTATTACAACTAAGACGTGTAGAAGCTGGAAGGTTCAGGCGCTAGTGTATTATGGGAAGGAGAGCATGATTCACAAGACGGCTTCTGATTCTGACCGTTTGGGTTTTTTTTTTGGCGTCTATATTGCCACTTTTTGACCGTAACATTGCTTTGTGCCGCACCTCCTGACTTCCTGTTCCCTGAGCTGTCTTCCCATAATGCCTTTGTCTGCCCCCCACATTGACAAACCCCTGATAAATGAGGCATCTACCCAGAGTTTTACTTTGTCTGAGGCAACAAGGCCTCAGCTTTTTCCTTTTACTGCCACTGTTTTTGTTTAGAAAGTAACTGGCTCCTAGTGCTGAAGTACTAGTGTACTGTAGTGTCTGTGGCCTACGAATGAAACGGCCGCACCTCGGCGGCGGTCATGTGCTCCCAGGCGGCGTTTCGATTGGCTGAGACCTGACAGCGGGACAGTGGAAACCGGTGATTTGTGTGCGGAGCAGCCGTGAATTTGGTCACTGTTGAGTCCTTTGTGTCTTGTTTAAATGGATGCCCATTTGGAGAGTGACTGTGAGACCTGTTCCCGCAAACTCAGTGTGGGCCTCCTGTAACATAGCAGCGGATTACACGATAATCTTTTGTTCTTATAACCCACAAATGACTATGGTGAATTTTATACATTTAGTATATTTCTCACATTTTCCTTTTCCTGTGTAAGTCCAATGAGGCACTGGCTTCAATTAAGGCTGGGGGGGGCGGGGGGATTGTGTCATCGCTGGCCAAGATGGCCGACCCTGGCTTCACCTGTCCGGCTGGGCTGCAGTGAGGAGCAGCTGCCGTGCGGACTGCAGTGGGTCTGGGCTGCGTGCCGCCAGCCTGCGCCGGGTTCTGCGGGGTGCTGTGCTCTTACCGCCACACACAGAGCTCGCGCCACTGCAGCAGAGCCGTTGCTGAGCAGCTATTCGGTGCGGGGAAGTTTCCACGGAACCCAGCGGTGAGGAACCCAGCGGCCTGTACGCGTCCCCGTGCCGCGTACGCAGTGGTCAGTCGTGCACAGGCCCCCCTGGGCCCCGTCACGTCTCCTGTCTGCACACACAGAAGATTAGACGGGTGTTGGCCAAGCGCTGATGAATGTTTACTGGTCGCCATGGGAGAAACCATGGAAGGGAGTTAAACTGCTTTTACCTTTGGAAAGAAGTCATCTAACGTGAAGCTTTTTTTAACGTCACCTCCTGTCTGTTTCATCGTCTTTGCATGTGTACTAATTGCCATTTATATAGACATTTACGTAATTTGTCAGGGATTAAACCCTTAAATGTACCAAAGCGTGGTGCCTCCCTGTGTTTATTTTATGACGGCTGTTTTGTGCCAGATCATGCACTTATGGGTATAAGATAATAATAATAATTAATAATAACCTTTAAAAACAAGATAAGATGTCCTTTATCGGTCCCAGGGGGCAACGTTGTATCAGCTTGATGAAGTAAGAAATAATTTATGCACAAAGGATGACCTACACTGGACAAATGATCTTTCAGAATTATTCCTTGAAAATAGATGTCCAAACATCGTTTAGTTTACCATGCTTTGGGAAAGTGTGCATCCCAATTGATTATATCTTGTTTTGCTATGTTCAAGTCAAGTATAAAATAGGGAAAGGGATTGTTTTTCATCCATCCATCCATACTTTTGCTGCTTGCCCTGGTCAGGGTCGTCTGTGTAACCCTGCCTGGTGCTTAGTGCTGCCTGGGATGGCTTCTAGGCCCCACATGATCTTGACAAGGATGAACAACCGGACAACTGATGGGTAGATAAAAAATTAAAACAAGAAGCACTGCAAGGTCACCAGTTGAAATCCTGTGGCTGGCAGAGTGATGTCACCATTAGTACCTTGAGCAAGTCGCTCCAGGAGCTGTGACTCAGCCTTTCCTCTGATATGTTGCTTTGGACCAATAGTGTCTTTTAAACTTTAACGGCGAGTAAAAGATCAAGAAACTAGAAAAGTTAAAACGTTGAAAAGAATAAAAAGCCCGACTGGGGTATTTAAATGTTACTAAAGCTTGTAAAAGAATACAAGTCAGTCTGCTGTAAGAAACTGGCCCAGAGACTTGACATGCGTCTGTAGAAAATGAGCACCCTACTGAGAATGTTCATACAGTAACCAGGAGGGCAGCTACAACACTGACACAGCTGATTGACCGATGTGATCTCGAGATGAGCAGACTCTGCAGTACCACATGGATTCGTGACTCGTTTAGGAAGGCGGCTTTGTGGAGTAGCTGATTTCGAGCTCTATACAAAGATCGGTGTTTGGAACAAAGCAAACACAGCTAATCGCCAAGGTAACGGCGTGCACTCAAGCATGGGGGATGTACCCCTTCCTGGGGTATTTATCAGCAGGAAGTACTGGGAGGTGTGACATCAGTGCGGTCAAACTGAGACAAATGCTGAAGGAGAAACCGGTTTATTCTACATGAGATCTATGTTTGAGCATCATGTACCAACAGTATTATGATTCAGTGACTGAAAACCCCCAGCAGAAATGTTTTTGCCCCATGTTCATGTTCTGGATGACTTATGAACTTGAAGGTTCTACTGAACTTCAGAAGGTTGTGATTTTCCCTCCCAGAAGTGTGTGTGTGAGGTTTGCTTGTTCCTTGTGTGTGTGTGTGTGTATGCGTGTGTGAGGTTTGCTTGCTCTGTGTGTGTGTGTATGTGTGTGTGTGTGCGCGTGTGTGAGGTTTGCTTGTTCCCTGTGTGTATGTGTGCGTGTGTGTGTGCGCGTGTGTGAGGTTTGCTTGTTCCCTGTGTGTATGTCTGTATGTGTGTGTGTGTGT
>JAODLC010000021.1:8927759-8938912 GCA_026781145.1 Hippopotamyrus pictus
TCTTGCGTGTGCGCGTGTGTGTGGTTTTCTTGCTGTGTGTGTGTGTGTGTGTGCGCGTGTGTGAGGTTTGCTTGCTCTGTGTGTGTGTGTGCGCGTGTGTGAGGTTTGCTTGCTGTGTGTGTGTGTGTGTGTGTGTGCGCGCGTGTGAGGTTTGCTTGTTCCCATGTGTGTTCCCCTGTGTTCTTATTGAAGGAAACCGGAGTCCCTGGAATCTCAGGGCATATACGGGTGGATGGATGTGAATGTGTGAGGGAGGGTGAGTGAGTGTTTGCCGTGACTTTTACTTGCTTCCCTTCCAGTTCTCTCCTGGCCCACGCTGGGGATGCTGGGACAGGCCCAGGGCTCCATGTGAGCCCGCATGAGCTTAAGGGCTGGAAAATAGATGAATTTATTATGAAGGTATTAAAACCTCTTAATGCATTATTTCATGAATTTTAAGGTGTGACTGAACAAAATGTGAAAACCTACAGGGAGGGGGCAGTAGGACGTGGGGTGGGGGGTGGGGTAAGGTGGTATCATGCGACAAAATTTAGCAGCAGAGTGATCAGCATTATAAACTGACTTTAGTACAGTTTACAGTGTACAGTTTGTGGCAATATTGCTGCTTTGCTTCTGTTGAGTGTATTCATGTTCAGACTTCACACACGGAAGATGCAATTGAACAACCCTTAAATTTACACTTTCTTTACATGGAAACCTCAAGATACTTATGACGGTGCAGAGTTACTTGCTTAATTTGCAGCATGCACCTGCGCCTAGTCAGATCCACGACAGCAGTATGTTTGTATTGTGCTTTCTGCTTCACTTGTACGTCGCTTTTGAACTCTAACCCTTGATTTAAACAAATCAGCTAAATTCCAGTAGATACTTGAACTAAGTTAACTTGCGTAAATGAGGAAAACTTCCAGTTAAATTCTGAAGCACTGAGGCATAATTACACAAAAGCCGATGCCTCAAAGAGGCAGGTAAATTAGGCCAAGACATCACATTGATTTTTTTTTGTCACCCCCAGATTTTCTCATTTAACTTTGGAGTTTAACCCATTTAACTTTTTAGCTTGTAGGGTATGTGTGAGCCATCTGGGATATAGCCTAATTTTTGTCATGCTACCATATAATATGAAAAGGAAATATAAGAACTAAGAAGAAATATTAAACAATGTCTTTCGGGTAATGTGAAATGTTTTTACAACCAGCTAGCAAACGGCAACCGCAGAGCTAACTGCATATTTATAACTGCAATATTGTAAAATATTCAATATTTATAGTATTTTCACAAGATCGTCTAATCACACACGTAAAAAATGTGCTAACTAGAAGTTGAGTAATACCAAGTTAATGTAATATCAAGTAGACTTAATTATAATATATGGTATACAGGGCTGCACATAACTGGTTCTTAAAATAACACACAAGTACGCATTAGCCGTGTAAAGTGTTACTCACGGCAGTTTCTTGTGATAGCAGCGCAAATGCGTAATTATTTTATGTTCATTTGCGTTATGACAAGAAATTATTATTTTAACCTTTATACCGCGAAAGAAGTACAAATTAGCTACATAAAGGTTAAAATGCACAGTGATTTCTTGCCATAACAGCGTGAATGCACATAAAATAGATACACATTTGCGCTGCTATGCCTGGAACTCACCGTGCGTATCACTTTATAGGGTGAATGTGTACTTGCGTACCAGTTATGTGAACCCCTGACTATATACATAGACAATAAATAGGCAAAGAAAGTTGAGGCTGCCACACTGGCAGAGCATACCAACTGGATGGATATCAGGCCACCATACTGGAGGAGCGTACCAACTGGATGGATATCAGGCCACAATACTGGAGGAGCGTATCGATTGGATGGATATCAGGCCATCATACTGGAGGAGCGTACCAACTGGATGGATATCAGGCCACCATACTGGAGGAGCATACCAACTGGATGGATATCAGTGTATGTAGTATTTCTGTACCCATGATGCATAAAAAAATCCACAGTGACAGACACAACAGCTTTGCCAGTTTTCAGTATTTCTAATTCTGCGTGTCTTTTGTACATCCATCCATTTACTTTCCATATCTTCTTAACTGCTCGAAGGTTATGTTGAGAAACCTCTCCATCCTGGCATTGCTCACTGGGTCAAAGACAGCTGCTGGGGTCCTTGCCTCACACGGCCTGTAACTCCTAAGCACTTGGTGGACTGGGGGGACCTTTTAGCTGCAGACTGCTAAGGTACTGCGCCAAATTTAGCATTGACCCTTCCCGGTGAAATAGCATATTCTGCCTGAGATTTTGGGGCAGATCCAGACAATGCCAACCCACGTCACGGTTTTGGGCTTCAGCTGGCCTAGCTCTTCTAGTGGCTCAGTGATTTTCGCACACTGTCAATAAGGCAGTGGTTTCATGGTTTCTGGGCGAGATCCAATGCCTCGTACAATGGGGGAGGAGCTAAATATTGGCTGGGGGTGTCCAGCGCCACCCTAACCTGAGGCATAGCCACCCCATTGGCCACCCAAATATTATTATTGTTACATAACAATAAGCGTAATTTTATAGTTATTATAATTTTTTATTTTATCAAATTTATTTGAATTTTTCACCCTTGTGCTGTCGTCAGTGCTCATATAACACCTAACTGAACATCGTTGTATGTCTCATACGTACCAGCAGGCCATTGATTACATTTCCCTAGTCACTAGTGTCGGGGCACTTGAACATCTTCCCCTTTCTCCCCCCTGATTCCGCACTATAATAAGATCAAACAACTGACAAAAATCAAGATGAAACATTCAATAATAATAAAAAAAGAATCTGTACTTTGGAATCGATCCTCACAACCTTATTGCGTAACTCAGCCTGACTCCAGTGTGACCGCAACAAATGAATGTGGGCCTATACCACAAAGCCAGATTTCTTACTTAGCCAGATAACTTTGAGGCTAAGTAGTGGTAACTCTGGCTTTCCAGTATCACAACACTGGTTTATTTCTTAGCGGGATACCTCACCCTGGTAACTCATGCTACATGCATAACCTGCTCTGGAGTAGGTTAGATTTCAGGGTCACGGATCTGAAACAGTGCCCAGACCAAACGGCCATGGCGTTGCTTTTCGTCATTATTGTACTTTAGAATTCTTCATATTTTACTATAATAATTCTCTGTTCCACTTCATTGAAATACTTAGTCCTGTTGTGAACAAAGTTTATGTGATTGGCTGATCGTTGGGCAGGGCACGCTTTTGTGTTTCAGTAAAAAACCCTGGCTTGACACATTGCTGATTGTCAGCGTTGTGTTACCGTTTATTTCGGATTGCATTTGTTTAGTTTTGTGTAGCTGAAATGTATCTACTAACCCTGACTTTGTTCATGACACAGGACCCTGGTCTACAGTAATACAATAAGATAAAAAGAGATAAAAAGACAACATACATTCACGCATGTATACTTTTATTCTGTTTTCGCAGGGTTGTGGGGCACTGAAAAATATATTTGTTAATTCTGTCATTCCTGTTGTGATATTTGTCATTTCTCACCACATTGTCAGTTTCTTTCGATGTTGGGATTGTGTTTTGCCCGCCTGCCACCCCTGGGGGGTTACGGCCCCCGCCACTCACTGCTCAGACGGCCATGAAAGATTAAAATGTGGGCCAGCCGTGCATCTTTTACGCATCATTAACCTGCGCATGGCGTGTTTACCTCCACAACGTGCCGGCACTGCGTCACAACCTGAGTCTACGCACTGAAGTGTGTTTCTAAAATAGCATCGTTGGATGTAGTACTGCAGCTCTCCTCCATGACATCAGCAGCGTTTTCTGTCTGGCTGTGTAACGTGCCACGCCTGTAAGCCGTCCTTTGAAATGGCCTATGTCTTCTCAGCCTGACCTCTGTTCTGCCTCTGTGCTCATCTGCTGTTTTCATTTTCATGTTTGTTATTCTTTTTGACCCTGGTGTGCGTGAACGACGTGCTTATGAGCTGTCTAAGCCCCGCATTCCCGTGTGCAACTGATACTAAATAGCTGATGACAAGACAAAAGAAAGCACTGCTATGGGCTCAGACGTGAAAAAGAGCAACGTCTGTTTGGAATGACCTATGGTCTGCGTACCACCCAAAAGAATTGTTTGAATTTGGTTTGAGTGGTATCTGCTTCTTCATACTGTCATACCTTCTAGATATTTCACCCCGGTATTAAATAACAATAATAAACCGTAAGTCATGTAGGCTACTGTAAACTCTGAATTCAGGGGTACCCTAAATCAGCTCAGTGTGGAGGGAGAACGCTAGGTAAACGAGGAGGCAGCTGGTTGAAGAGTAAAAAAGATCAGTCTTCATGCCAAACTGTAGTTAACCAATTTATGGTAACACTTTGCTTAAAGGGGCACAAATAATATACAGTCATGTGAAAAATTTGGACTCCCTATGAAATATTTAGTTCCTTATTAAGAAATATCAACATATCAATATTAAATCTTTCAAATTATATATGTAGATAAATTTGATGTAATGGCATCACCTACGCAAAAATAAGAAACAAATTCACTTATTTAACAAAAGAAATGAACCAAGATGCCAATTTCTACTGAGGAAAAAGTTGACACCCTATGCCCTAATAGCTAGTATGTCCCCCCTTGGCTGAAATAACCTCAATGAGATGGTTTACTGGAATGTTTTGGGTCATTGTCATGTTTCATGGTCCTCCCCTGCTTTAGCTTCAACTTCTGGGCAGATGGTCTCACATTGTCCTCAAGCACCCTCTGATATGATGAAGACTTCATAGGGGATTCTGTGATGGTGAACTGGCCAGGTCCTGTTGCAGCAAAGCAGCCCCAAACCATGACATTTCCACCCCCATGCTTCACAGTTGGTTCTTTTGCTCAAAAGCTTGTAAATTATTTTCCGGACAGTGGAATGGCTGATTTCAACCTTCCCAGACTCATATGCATCTACTTTTTGAAGGCCTCAACAATGAAGAGGACCAGACTAAATGTCTGTGGTTTAAAGAAAGACAGCACCCCCCCAAAAAGCTCTGTAAGGATGTTCTAATCATTTTCATCTGATGTGGTACATTTGAATCTAATTAGGCTTTGTAAACAGTAATGCAGGGATCTCCAACTCCGGTCCTGGAAAGCTACCATCCAGTAGGTTTTCTATCCTACCTGGCTTCTGATGAGCCACACCTGTTCTCAGGTAAATACCAGGAACAGGTGTGACTCATTAGAAGCCAAGTGGGACAGAAAACCTACTGGATAGTAGCTCTCCAGGACCGGAGTTGGAGACCCCTGCAGTAATGGATGTGAGGGTGTCCTAACTTTTTCCTCAGTAGAAATTGGTATCTTAGTTAATTCACTTATTTAATAAAAGAAATTTGTGTCTTGCTTTGGCAAAAATTAGGCAATTACATCACCTTTATATACAAATATAATTTTAAAGATGATTTAATATTGATATGCTGATATTTTTTAATAACGAACTAAAAAATTGTGCTTTAGAATTCGTCCTAATTTGACTGTAGTATCATACTGTTACTTGTGTATTTAACAAACCACAAACTAAATCTTAGTTACATACTGATCTCATCATTAATGAATCATGATGCATGTTTTATCTCAAGCAGTTACTATATTTGTTACTGTATCTGTTATTTTTGTAAACTTTTGTTAACTACTGAAGGAACTAATGAAAGAACAAATAATCAATAACACAAGTGAAATACTGATGTCGTATTTGTTCATCATTAATGAATTGCGACATCTTTTCTCAAGTATGTCACGCCCACAGCAATTAACAATCATCCTCTTTAGCAGGTCTAATACTTAAAGCCTGAATGCAGTTGCGAAGTATTGTTGCCATGTACCGGAACTTTACCGAGCATTTATCTGTCTCCTGTCTCCTCTCCTTTCCCTGCCTGTGTCGTCGTGCCCTGCGCCCCTGCCTGCTCCCGCTCGCCCTGCCTTCATCCCCGTTCCTGCTTGCCTCGCCTGTCTTTCTCGCCTGCTCCACTCGCCCTGCCTGATCCATTCCATCGTCTCATCGTCCTGTCTCTCTTTGTAGGACTGATCTCCCCGGCTTCGACCCTTCAGCGCCCGACCCGACTATTCTCACGGATTTCCCTTTTGGCATTGTTTGTTATCGGCTCTGTGAGTCTTATTAAACCAGTCTCCTGCATTTCGGGGTCTGCCTCCTTCCTGGATCGTTGTTTTAACAAAGTAGCTATAACTTGTTCATAATTTGTACTTCAGTAGTAAATTAGTTATTACTAAGTATTTGTGCCCTGTTGGGTAAAGTGTTAGCTAATAACATTATCGTGAATGCATAAGATCTTGAGAAGGATCGGTGCAAAATAAATTAAATATTAGTTCTGTTTGCAAGTGGTCACTAAGCAAATTATTTCTTTTCTCCTTTCAAATAATTCTTTTGTTGGCTGTTGCGATAAATTCATTTAATTTAAAATTTATGGTTTCCATCAGTTAAAAAAATCAGTTCCATGATTCAGGTAACTTCTTTTGTCTGTATTAAAAAATAATACCTTTGGGATTTTAAAGTACCGGCGTATGCAGTAATACAGTCATACGACCCAAGCCTAGTGTGAATGACCAAAACCGAACAGTGGATGAAGAGGAGTCTGTCCATTGAAAGGAAAACGACAATTATCTCTCAGGATTTTGTGAGAGAAAACAAATTACTATAGCAACTGTTCTACTATTTTGTGCCACTTATTTAATATGTATAAGCTATGCTGTGGTTTTGCATGCAGTGGTTACCACTGGGTGACTCTGAAACTGGTTTCCAGTTACTGCTCTAGTCCCTCTGTACTTTGCACCAGGCACAGATCATAACTTGAAGCCATCCCTGGGTTTTACAAAATATGGAATTCCAGTCAGTGTTGATGCTCATTGGCTACTGAAGAACGGACGGCATGTTGTCATTGGTCACTGGAATCAGAATGGTGCTTCTAAGAAGAGAGAGACAGATCAGCTGTCCGTCATCTGTCTCGTCTGAGGCCCCTCATGTGCATGTGTGTGTTGTGTTGCCCGGATGACTTTCGAATAGAGCTTTTGATTCCCGTGACACTGTCGCTGGGGCCCTCCTCTCCGTGATCGCCAGCCTCTCTGCGGTTCATCACTCCTGTTCTTCCCCGCTCCCTCCTCAGGGCCTGGCTGTGGAGTCAAGCTCTCGGCCCCGGTGTCGCGTCCCTACAGCAGGCCGGTGACAAGCGCCACCTGGAGATCGTTTCCCGGGAAACGCCGGATGGCGGCGCAGGGGACGGGCGGCCTGAGTCTGTGGATGTAAATGGCTCGTACGCGTGATGGACCGCTTAACGAGGTGTGAGGGGCCCAGTAAAGAGACCCCCCTGGGAGGAAATGGTGAGACGTGAAGCCAGCAGGTGTAGCGGAAGCCCATGCTTGGGGAGGCATGACTGAGGCCGCCGTGCAGCCAGGTGGCTGATTACCTCCGGAATGTGCCGGGTGGGTTCCTGACATGTAGTCGTGGATTCCGGGGTTTCTGTGCTGTTCCTGTATCTCGGTGTTCAGTGGTAGTCGGTTTGCGCTCAGCTGCTGTGGCCCGTAGTTGCTGGGCTTTCGTTTATAAGCTGTATCGCTTCAATCACTGGTGTGCAGAGAGTTAGTGCCTCTGGCTGCTTCCTCTTGAGAGCGGGCTTCATGGCGCCCCCACCATCACCGGAGCGGCGTTGCCGCCCCGAATAGAGCAAACCGGGCTGCTTCTCCAGCACTCTTCCCTCCAGCCTTCACTGTGGTCGACTGCTTCCTGCACCCCTGGGCCTAGCAGATGGGCTCTGCCCATTCCCACAGCGCAGAAACGGCTACAGCCACCAAACCGGGGAGCGAATGTCTCGTTACCGGAGGGGATAAATGTGTGTGAATGTCAACCACCGACCCAGTTCACGGGGTGAATAGGGTTTATGCGGCAGGCCGTCACACGGCTTCTAGTGTGGGGCTATAAGTGTCGCTCCTGCTGCTGTTGAAGGGCTGGTCTTCTTCCTGAAGTCTCGCTGGTGTGATTCCACAGCTCTGGGTTTACTGGAGCACTTTCAGATCATATTCCCCCTTCAGACTACAGCAGTAGGACCCTTGCAGCACTTGAGTTCGAGATTAGTGTGTGTTCTTATCATCCGCACTAGCTGCTACCTCGTTTAAATGCTAATTAGATGAATGAAGTCATCGTAAGGGGTTTGCGTGAACCCCAGGAGACATAAATGGCTGTGGACAAACAGCTTGTTCAATGGAGCCAGCACAGGAGGTGTGACGAGGGTTTCAAGGAGGTGTGACAAGGACTTTCCCCCTCCCCGAAACGGCCCGTCTGCCAGCCTGCTCCTCCTCAGCGCCTCCTTTCATCATACCCTTCCTTCCACTCCTCCTCTGTCCCATCGTAACTCTCCACCTTCCTGTCCACCATGTTGCTTCTCCTTCCTAATGGAGATGCAGGTCTTTGTCAATACAGATGGAAAAAAGGTGATGTTTCCTGCAGGAGCATGTGGGAGGAGGTGGGGAGTTGTGTTCGGAGCCGTGGCCCGGATCCACGTTAGGGAGGTCTTTTCGTCTTCATCGTCGTGTGCAAAGTCACTTCTTACTGATCTTTTGTTTTTGTGTTCTGATTCTGGAAAAGGGCTTCTATAAGACCTAAAGCAGTTCTTGTATGGGGGATTGCTTGTGGGAATTTCACTTACACAAAAATGTTCTGAGGAGAAACAAAAAAAGATTAATTCAAAGAGATAACCAATCAGATTGTAGAGGAGGCGGACCATCAGTTTGATTAGTCCCACCTCCTCCAGTTGCTTGGACCCGCCTCTACAATCTGATTAGTGATTTCTCTGAAATAATCATTTTTCTTTCTGCCCTCAGAACATTTTCATGTAACTAAAACTCCCATGAGCTAGGCGAGTTGCTTAAAATGAGATTTGTTTGATTAATCAAGTTTTATTCTGAAGCTAATATATTTTTCCTAGAGTAATGTATGAGTTGGGAATCAGATTTAGGGAAGCAGGGGTGAATGGAATAGTTTGCATTCATGCGTCTGTATGCTTCTGTGTCATCTTGTGTGACTGGATGGCTTACCTTATTTGTCCATAAATATTATTAATCAATGACATTCTTCTAGTGTTTGGTGATCCTTGATCGTGATTGGGCGTGGGGCCTATGAAAATTCTGACCTTCCCAATGGGCAGCGTGTAGCAGTCGTCGTGTCAGTCTTGGGTCTCTGATGTCCTCTCAAGGGAGGCAGTTATGAGGAAGGTAGGTTGCAGACAGAGAGTGGACTCAGCGCGGCGTTTGAAACTCACACCATGAAAGGGATTCTCCACCGAAACCGCAGACTACCGTCTGTGCGCCAAATGAAAAGGCAGAGGCTTGAAGCTGATGAATATTTCATTGTTTATTTGCTTTGCCTTTACTCTAAGTGACTGGCACAGACGACACTTATACTCATTTACGCAGCCGAATATCTGCATAACAGTTTCGCCTGACTGCTTTTCTGCTGTGTGAAATTAGGATTTGAGCCCAGCACCTCCTGGTCCCCTTGCTTCCCTTCTCGACTGCTACTGAGGATCTTTTCAGTGGGATCAGAGGCTGCTCGTCCACCACACTGACCACACTCTTCTTTGTGAAAGAGGAGATTATTTCCCTCTGTACTGTGGCCCTGGGGAGACTTCGAGTGTCTGGTCTATGGGTGTGTACAGGCTGCAGGCCACTCGTGGTGATTGGATGGAGAGTTTCTCAGCACGACGGCCCCCCGCGTCGCGCCATTTCTCACGTTCAGCTCTGGCAAAGCGGCTTGGGTGGAGTGAGCTCACTGTGACTCACCAAACCCCCCCTACCACCACCACCCCCCGCTGTGCAGCAAGCAATGAATCAAAGCCCATATGAGGATTGGATGTGGGGGTGGGGGGGGGGGGAGTTGTAAGCAGCTGGTGCCTATTGGCCATGCATACAGCTGGGGGGGGGGGGGGGGTCCTCATTGTTTGGAATGGCTGATTTGGGTTGGGGTGTGTCCTGGTCTGGCTCTGTCAGGCTTGGGGATAACCAGCGCCCACATTTATCTCCCTACGCAAATTCATCGCTGCATAACAATAGAATCTGGCCCTAAAATGGAGGGGGGTTGAAACACCAGCCTGATCCCATCCGCGTCCTGCTGTCCCCCCAGCGTCATTGTGCTCGGAGACGGGGGGACGTCACAAAAGCCCTGAGCTTACGCTGTGTTTCAGCTAATGAATGTAAAGCAGCAGAACGCGAGGAAGCGAGGAAGTGAGGAAGTGAGGCCGCTCAGCTCTGCCTCTTTGTTATCCCTCATTGTCCCGCTAGACTGGCTCTCCTAATGATGATGGGAGAATAACGTTTATTTTGTCCCACACATTAGATGGGGGTAACGCTCTGAAAACGTGCTCGGCGTGCCTAATGGGCTCTGCGGAGGGGGTGGTGATTCAGCATGCGTTCATTAACTACTTCATCACCCTACCTGTTCGCTCAGTTGTGTTTGTGTCAGGATGGGTGAGGCTGCCCACACCCCCCCCCATACAGCACATACAGCCCTCAGGCAGTATCCAGGAAGCTGATGTCCTTCCAGGCTCGTTATCCGTCATTCGTGTCGTTGGACACCAAAAGACACCGGTAACATGCACTCTAAATCGGCTTTGTTGAGACCCTTCTTCCACTGCTGTGTGTGTGTGTCTGTCTGTCTGTGTATATGTGTGTGTGTGTGTGTGTCTGTCTGTGTATATGTGTGTGTGTGTGTGTGTCTGTCTGTCTGTGTATATGTGTGTGTGTGTGTCTGTGTACTGTATATGTGTGTGTGTGTGTGTCTGTCTGTCTGTCTGTGTATATGTGTGTGTGTCTGTCTGTGTATATGTGTGTGTGTGTGTGTGTCTGTCTGTCTGTCTGTGTATATGTGTGTGTGTCTGTCTGTCTGTCTGTGTATGTGTGTGTGTGTGTCTGTCTGTCTGTGTATATGTGTGTGTCTGTCTGTCTGTCTGTCTGTCTGTGTATATGTGTGTGTATGTGTGTCTGTCTGTGTATATGTGTATCTGTCTGTGTATGTGTGTGTGTGTGTGTGTGTGTCTGTCTGTGTATATGTGTGTGTGTGTGTGTGTGTGTGTGTGTGTGTGTGTGTCTGTGTGTGTGTGTGTGTGTGTGTGTGTGTGTGTGT
>JAODLC010000021.1:8941043-8965365 GCA_026781145.1 Hippopotamyrus pictus
GTGCAGCCAGGTGAGAGGTCGCAATGCATCTAACCATAATGCATTGCGTCAGGATCAGAATGCGTTGCTTTAAGCCAATTTTGGGAGGCCGGGAACCAATTAATTGGTTTTTCATTATTTCTTATGGGGAAAATTCTATCAGAATTCGAACTTTTTAGGATTCGATCCGGAGTCCGGAACGGATTAAGTTCGAGAACCGTGGTACCACTGTATCTTTACTGGATTTCAGTTCTATGGCAATATGACAATAACTTCTTAGTTTTAAGCATTGTATTATAATTCTACTATTCTAATTCACTTAATTATGCTTCTGGTCCTTTTGTGTTCTGTGTTGTTATTGATGTGATGGAAGACCAGCCATTTTTGAGTAGACTACCCCACCGGCTTGAGTCATCATACGGTGGGTGCAGCACTGATCAGTTATTCCTGGAAAATTTACTCCCTCCTTCAAGCCAGTGTAAAGCTTTTTGCTTTTGAAATGTATTCCAATGTGTGGAGCATTCTGCAGAGCATTCATAGTATGTTTTGAAGAAGCTGGCCATGTCGATGTGAGGGTTTTAAACCCTCTTACGGGTGGGATTTTTGTTCAGTTAATCACTGAATGCTTTACTATGCATCCCCATTGGCTTATAGCAGCCAGTCGCCGACGGTGTGCATCACTCACATCTGCCGAGGGTCTCAAAGCCTCTTACGCTGGAGATTTTCCAGCCTTTTAGCCGTCCTTCTACCGGCCGACCAAAGGGGGCGCCGCTGATTCGTTATTGCTGGGCTCATTCCCGATGCTGTGACCAGGTTCAAAGCAGCCTCATCGCAGTGTTATCCTCTGCTGAATGCTGAGTCAGCCTTCACCGAAGCTCGTCTCACGGCACGACTGACGAGGTGTTAGCAGGGATGGAGATGCCCACAGCGCCTGGTATCTCCGCACCAGCTACCTAATACTGATTCTGGAGTGAACAGAAATCCCTGTGTTGAAGGGAATGAGAAATGTGAAATTCTTTCACTTCTATCTTTAATGGATCTATGATAACAGTTTGTATGCAAAAGGATTATGATGGATTATACTTTCTAAATTTATCATCAGAAGCCCTACATATGAAGATGTGGTCTTTTGCAACCTATCACTGGGGCTCAGTGTATCAATAGACAACAGATGACATTAAACGTTTGCAAAGAAGCGGAATTACAGACAGATCATTTGCGTAGCGCTGAAGCAGCTGTTGGTTTGCCTGTAAGGTTTGCTGTATCTTATCAGTAACACTCTGTGTGGCAGGTCTTACCCGTTAGGGCTCAAACCCACGTGACCTGGTGAGCAATGTTCACCATGATGTATATTGGGGATTGGCGGATCTCAGGTTCTCTTTATTCACTGGAAGGTTCTTGATGTCACCTTCTGCTTTGTCTTTTTATTCCTCATGTGGAAGCATCCAGGACATTGAGGAAGGGGAACATGAAGCACGTAAGGGGCTTGAAATAGCAGATTGGAAATATTTTTCTGTGATTGACTGGCAGCACAGTCGGGTGTCCCCTGCCTTCAGCCCTGTGCTCCTGGCTCACTGAGTCCCTCTTCTGGTTAGGGTGGACGGATGGATAAATGAATAATTCTTGGTGACCGTTATCAGTTACATGCTGACGCGGTCGACCAGGGTTCCACCGTAAGTTTGGAAAAGAGCGCCCCCTGGTGGGCGCCGAGGTGATGGCTTCTCCAGCACGCTGCTCTACGGCTGAGCCTCTCCAGTGAGCTGGGAGCACTGCGACCTTCAGCTCTGCATGCTGCCGATGCCACGTGAAAGGCGCTCTCTCAGACTGTAGCCTACATGCTGGTGTGGGGCCAGGCTCTACAAACAACGGTCCTAGATTTCAGAGGTGTAGTTGACCTCTGATGTCACTGGGATCGAATCATCGTTTGCCATGACACCATGAAATGTTAGCAGGCTAGCAGCACATTTATGTCTTACCAGTGCAGACAGTCTTGTATTATTTTTCTCTCCTGCTGTATAATGACATTTGGATTGTTGATATCCAGTGCATTGCATTTACATAAATGGACATAGATTAATAAATACGTAATAGTAGGTAAAGCTTGTTTCACAGCAATGATCACAGTGGTGCAGGGACGCGGAATCTGCGGATGGTCATTCCGGATGTCCCCAAAGGCTTGTTTCAGGCATCTTTCTCTTCCTCCTGTGCCAGCCACTGAAACAGCTATCACCCAAGATATTAGATCATCTACATTCATTTCTGTAATGAGACTTTAAAATGTATTTTTGCCTGATAGTAACTGTCTCAGAAAGATGTACAGTTACGGACCTATTACTGTTAACCTCTGTGCTTAATACGGGCAAGAATCCTCTTTTAAAGTGCTTTTAGTTTGTTTAAGTTTTTCACAATGATTGTGAAGATCCCGTTAAATAGTAAAATCTGATATAAAGGAAGTTGTCAAGAAGCGCTTTGGGACCACTCTGTTGTGAAAGGCGCTATATAAAAATAAGTTGAATTGAATTGAAAGAAGGTAAAGTTGGACCACACGTTTAGTGCTGGTGTTCCTCGTTATATCCTGCATGGGGGGTATGTTTGCTGTTGTGACATGATTTGTTCTTCTTGTGTTATAATTCATTCTGATTTCCTTTCATAGTTTCATCTGAGAAAACCTAATGAATTATAAATCGCCTCTTTAGGGGTGTACTACACTGTGTCTCTAAAGCTAAATCACTTGTTTTTACTCAATATTGTTTCTATGGAGTCCAAAATTTCCACATACAAGCGAAAGGCAAATGTGTTTCAGTGACCTGATCTTGTTTGCTTTTCTCCTCCTCAGTCATTTTTGTTAAATTTCTCACAGATGCCCCACACTGCCTACGAGTAAGATAAACAGCAGAATGATTGATTGGCGCAGAGAGTGCATGCCAAGTTCATGAAAAAGCAGTGGCGGTAAACTTTACACTCATTTCTTTAGCTTGAAATTGCAAAGCTTGCTAAGTTTTAATGTTTTCATGAAACTTATTGATGATTTCTGTTCTGTGGACCCCCCCCATCCCCACCTGCTCGATGAATTTCATCCACCCATTGACTATAGCAGTCCTTGTTAGGTGCCTAGCTGGCAAATATGGAGAAGTCAGGTAATAATGCTAATAGATGAGCCCAGGAAATATGTTCCCAGGCCCACATATGAGCTGGGAAACCCGGGGGGAGGGTCACTTCACTAACAGCTGCTTGCCTGTATGTTGTAGGTCTTTGTCAGCTCTGATATGGGGAGCTCTTGTTTTGGAAAGTAAACTCTCAAATGTGTGTGTGGAGCTGTTAAGAGTTGGGTTTGCAAACTTAGAAACTTCAGAGTTTATGTCCCAATACTTAAACTGCAGGAACAGATGGCACCATCTAATATTGATAAAGATTTGGACCCAGTTATCACTTAAACTTGTTGGCTTTGGTATGATGGGAGTTTCAGTAGCTTAACCTAATTGCTAGTTTTTATATACAACAACGGATGATGGTGTCTCTTGCATTTTACAATTGCATATCCATTTCGGATTGCAGGAGACTAGAACCAAGAACAGTTTCTAAAGGGTCCTGAGCAGGTATTTTACGGGTACTTATCTAGTGAAAGCCTAGTTTGCTATGTTTCTCTCCCCTCGTCTTGTAAGTGCATCACCTGCTTCCAGATGTTGGAAATGGACACTCCTTTTGGGTTTCTGCACTGTAGTGACTGCCTTAACCATGTACAGTGAAACTATAGTTGATTAGGGGACTAATGCCATGACTTTTTCACAGAAACAGGAATATTAGTTCATGATAAAGAAACAAGGGAGTTTTGGTTTAATGTTTAAGGGTAGAAACTACAGTGGAAACATGCTTAATGTGCGATTTTTGATGAAATGAATTATTCTGAGTATTTGCCATGCAATCAAGTCCGGTGCATGTTACAGACAATATCAAGTAGAAAACGGTCATTGGAAAATATCTGAAAGGTTCATTAATATCTGATTTTCTAACAGTATTTTCTAATGACTTATTTTCATTGGAAAAGTCTTCAAATTTATATTTGCACTGGCAGTTTAACGCATAAGAACCAGTCTTGCCTATGTTTTAGATGAAATTCTGCCTCAAAACCCTGCTTCAGGTCTTTCCACACGTCTATTGACTTGAAAACTGACTCAGCTGTTCCAACACAAATTCCTCCCTCCTGATCCATTCTGGGGTGGTTTTCTGGAACATGTGGAACTTGCTGGACTGTTGTCACGCAGCACCACCCGTTCTCAGTGTCATTCTTCATTTGTCCTCTAGCATATTGTGAGTCACTCAGATTTTGCAGTTCCCCCAGTCGCCTCGAGTCCTTCGCTGTATGTGACGTTTAATAATACCATTATTTTGGTGGTAAGGGAGCACTTTCAGAAAATGTGCTTAGAATAAATCTATTTTAGACTCATCCATAAACATAGTAATCTTCCAGAAAACTGCAGCATCATCCTGTTGGTTTTTGCAAACTTAAGAGAAGTATGTTTTCCTCCTGGATGACCTCACATGACTGCCATCATGAATCAGCTTGAATCGTCTTCTGCAGGTATAAAGTTGGACAGTCGACTACATAACAGGGATCCTTGTTGCTGATTTTAAAGCTCATTCCCATTTGTAGTAACCATACACATTATCCTCCATTTGTATCTCCCAGATGGATTGGACTGCAAAATCCCAATAAAATGAATATATAGGGCTTTTATGGCTGATGAACTTTGCAGCTCACTTCCTGAGGTCCTCTGAAGATTAGATTTTGGGATGTTGTATTTCACTAAACCACAAAGAGAGGGCAAGACTCACAAAAATTCAGATTTTGGCTTATTGGCTCTGACTAATTAACTTGATACCCAAGTATTAATTTGCCTGAATATCTGAGTTAATTCATTGCAATTCCTTTTTACTGCTCCTTTCTTATCCTGTTACGTGCACATTGGCTAAACAGCTTTGTGTATATAAATGGTGCTGAACCTCTAATCTGATGCTGGGTCAGAGTGACCCCGGCCTCTTTCTAAGAAAGAGCAGGGCGTCCCTGCATGGGGATGCCAGTCCAGTCTGCTACAGGCACATGTTCGGGCTCATGGAGAAACACCAGCCCACGCGGACCCACCCCTATGCACAGGGCTAGGACCGAAGCAAAAACGTGGACTGGGAGGTCCTTAAGGACCGGGTTGGCAAAAGCTGATCTAGGGAGAGACAAGCCTGACTTTCTAAGCTGAGGTTACCTGGAGGAAAAGACAGCAGAGAATCAGCACGAGGAAGTCTTGTTTGGATTACCCTTGCTCAGTATTGTTGTGTTTTTGTTATTTAATCACTGTAGGCTTTGTGTTTGGTTTTGCTTTTTCTTTAAAATCGTCACTCTCTCCCCAAATCTCGTGTGAGGAAGCCTCGGGGCTGTTTCTGAAGCTGTATGGCACATTTCAGCAGATCCTCTACTCCATGCAACATATTGCAGGCCGCGCCGTCTCCTGTCCCGCTACGGGGCCTGTTTGTGTTTCGCTGTACGTGGCTCCGATTTTACACCTAAGTCTGGAGAGGAATGAAAAAGGAAGCGATTCTCATCACTCCGTAAGCAGCATTCCTCTTAATTGCTGTATTTCAGATCTCCTTAGTTGCAGACAAGTGGAAAAACACTTTCGGTTCTGCCTTTTCTCAGTTTCGCTTGACACCTTGGCTTCGTAACACCTCGTAATACTGCTGCATTTTTTTGGGATTTAATTGCCAAATGGCAGCTGTAGATAGAAATAATAAGGATTACGTGTAGAATCTGTGAAGGACCCATTCAGATTCTCATAATGAGGGGGGCTGTCAGGTATCTCCTGCCGGGAGGGCGGGAAGAAGGGGGACTGTTGGCATTCCCATCATGCACTGTGTCATGGCAACAGAGTGTGATGGTGTGGTTACACCATAGAGCTTGTAGGAATGTGATCTACATGTGCCTTTGCGGAATGGATTTGTGTGGCTTCATAACTGAAGAGGAAATTTCCAAAACTCAGTTAATCAACAAGATCTGTAAATAGGATAAGTATGTAAGTTAGTACCATGTTTGTGGAGCTAGTGAGATTTGCAAATATAATCGAAGTTCTTTGTTGGGTTACATGAGGACTGCACAAGTTCTTTGGTTACTGACACTGTAACATATGATGAAGAAGCCTGACTTTACTGGTGGTCTCATCACAAAACAGTCAAAAAAGGACTGAGTGAGTTTTGCAAATTCGCTCTTCAATTAAGAACAAAGTTGTGCTGAAATACCCCTTCCCTGGAATCCATAATGTCTGAGGAAGCCATTGTGACCCTGGGTTTGAGAAGGTCCTCCCTGTGGGTACTCGATCCCTTTTTGGTGGGTTGGTGCTCAGTATTCAGGTGTCTTGAGAGACGGAGTCCCTGCACATTGCGGTGTTTGGGTGGGGGGCGTTATGCTTTAAAATGGATCTAAATGTATGTAAAGAGGAAACTTAACTGGAATTATAAGCACAACAGGTGTAGACTGTGGAATACATGCTATTACAAACTGTGTCACAACTATGGAATAGGATCTCACTGGCTGAGTAAGTTGTTTTCTTTCTCTGACTTTATAGTCTGAAAAAACACATTTTTTTTAATTATGCTACTGATTGTTTACCTGTCCCCTATTTGTCACCATCTCTGATTCGGATTAGCTGAGGGTGCCCTATCTTAAGGGTCGCGTAAAAGGCTGCAATCTATCTCCGTGGCGACGGCGTTTCTCGGGGGGACCTGCCGCAATCTTCCATTTTCTGTAATCCCCTGCAAGCCTGCGCTCTGTCTCCGTGGCTAATTCCTGAGCAACGGGGGGGGGGGAGGAAATGCCATCTGAGAATGAGAGCCGCACAAACACGGCCATTCGCCAGTGGTATTACAGATAGCGATATCACAGCTGTGTTAATTGCATAATATCAAGGGTAATTAACTTTGAGAAGATGAGCAGAGTTGCTTTACTTGTTGTTGCAGGCTAAAAAGCAGTAGTCGTGTTACACAAAGTATTGATCTTCTCAGCCAGGACACTGTGTTCTTAATGCATTTAATTAATATTTGGATAACACTTTACTTGACAGGGTACAATACATAATATAGTATTATGTTATTACTTGTGTATTAATTAACCACAAAGTCTTCGTTACTTACTGATGTCATGTAAATACATCATTAAGGAATTGTGATTGCATGTTTTATCTCAAGCAGTTACCATATTTACTATATCTGTTAATTCTGTAAACCTTTGTGAACTACTGAAGGAATCACTGAAGGAGCAAGTAATGAATAACACAAGTGAAATACTGATCCCATGTTTGTTCATCATTAATGAATCTTGACGCATCTTTCATCTAAAGTAGCAACTATGTTTGTCCATGATTTATGATTTGTATTTCAGTAATAACTGAGGTATTACTAAGTATTTGTGCCCCATCAAGTGTTACCAATATTTGTTTTTGAAGAATTTATAGAATTTTTCTGTTTTTGTGTAAATGGTCTCATGAAAATTAAGTAAATGTTATCCATCTCCCCCTTCCTCCCTCCCTCCATCCATCCATCCATCCATCCCTGCTTACCCAGTCCAGGGTCATAGATGTGCTATTTGGGATGGCCAGTTCATTGTAGGGCAAGTTTTAGATATATCTCTTTTTACATTTCATTAACAGCAGCACTGAGTTCAATAACGAATATGTTCTATAATTTCATTTATATATATTGATCATGAACAGTGAGTGGCCCACCTGTGGTGTTAAAAATACTTACGACTGAGGGGGAATGCTCGTTTTGTACACTTGATCACCGCTAATTACTGATGCAGCAGAATCCATTTGTGGAGCCATTTTTTTCAGCCAAAGCCTAGAAAATAATATCCACTAAAGGAGGAGTCATCTGAGTGCAGTGGCTGCTGGCCACTCTCTGCTGCTGCTCTCCTCCTTTGCTGTGAGCACAGCGCCTCATGGTGGAGAACTTCAGCACCTGTAGTGGCTTCATGTACTTGGTTTGAGTGGTCAGTGCCTCCTGAAGTAACACGCATGTCATAACATGAGCACCAGTGAATGGTGTTAGGTCGGCCACTCTCATTGGAGGAGGTAATCGCTTATTCGCTGGTGCATGACATTCATATGATATCATGACTGGTGCTGGAATGGGCCCAGCTCCAGCTCTGGGACTCTCTGGATGGGCCGGGGTCGGGCGTCCGGGTTCAAGAAGCCCATGGTAAAGAACATGGCTTGCTTTCTATTTACAATAATAAAGGAAATCTGTGATTGGTTGACTTTTGTCCAGCTTGGGGTGGGCCAGGCTCATGATTGGGTGGGCCAGGCTCATGATTGGGTGGGCCAGGCTCATGATTGGGTGGGCCAGGCTCATGATTGGGTGGGCCAGACCTGCCCTGACGCCCCCGTTGAGCTTGACCTGATTCTGAATGTATGTCAGCAGGAAACGATTTATGGGATTTATGAGAAATTCTAAAGATGGAACAAGGAGAAGGTACCAGATGTGTGGTCCTCTCTGCTCAAATAATTCATGAATAATACTTTACCTCATACATCAGGTCTTAATGGAAGGTACATGATGGAAAATGTTCCTGGTTAGACATTTCTGAGATTATTAAAAGCCTGCAAGACACCCAGGTGAGGAGGTGTAGGTGCACTGGTGACTGGGGGTGATGACAGAAGCCTGGACTGTGAGATTTTCAGTCAATATTCATGTCTAATCAAGCTATATGCACCACATAAGCAGTTTGTACTGATTTTCATGTGCTTCTGGTGAATCAGTCATCCAGATTTAGTAATAATCAAATACAGACGCTCCTCTACTTACGAACTTTCAACTTACGAGCTTTCAGACATACGAACGAAGAGGACTGTAAGTTCAAATTGTGTTCATTTGGACTTACTGGTTTCATTTTACAATGCGTCCCGTTTTTTTTTTTTTTTCTGTGCGCCGATTCTGCCTACTACGACTTCTGGCCGCTACTCCCGCCGCGCAGCAGCGTAGCGTGCGTACTCCCAGCATCCTAGTTCTTGGTACTTGCGTATACCCTTAAAATGATGTTGAATAATGACTTACGAACATTTCAGGTTGCGAATGGGCATTCGGAACGTATCTCGTTCGTAAGTAGAGGAGCGACTTTAATCAGATGCTGCTCTACAGAGAATATAAATGCAGATTTGTAGTGACAGGGTTTTGTGTGTCTGGTTTGCCAGTTGTTGTTATATAAAGGTGGCATCTCTCTGCCAGTCATAGGATTTAAACTAGTGACCTTCTGATCACAGGCACAGAGTCTAGCCCGCAGAGCTACACAATTCCCAATGTCACATGGTGAATCCATCCAGGTTCCAGTCCTGGTCAATAATCTCCCAGAGCCTGTCCTCAGCAGCATTGGGCCCACGGTGGGGGTTCCCCACTGTACAGGTTGGATGCCACATATAGAATTAGGGGTGTAACAGTAAGACGGTATATCATGGTTAGGACTGTCGCGATCGCGATTGTATGGCGCATACGCAATCATCACCAGAGCTTTACATGACAGGTGAAACATTTGTCTGGACGCCGGCTTTTCGGTACTGTGCGGACGTTTACTTACACTCACAGTTCGGTAAGCAGTTTAGTAGTGTGCCTAAAAAAATGCATGAGATTGTGATGCCCAAAAGTCAGTGACCTGTATAAATTCGGCATATCCTCATGTTTAATAAACATGTTGGACTTTAAACTGTCACTTAGTCTGTCGGACTTAAAAAAGTACCACCACAGCACCAACATCTTTTTACCTTGTTTATCCGTAATATTTCCTCTTTCAAAAGATGTTGTACGCAGCTGTCGAGCCGTTCTTTTCTTTAGTGCCACTTCAGTGCTTATTGCTTCCATGATTTACTAAAACAATAGCATGTGGCGTGGTCTGCTACCCGAATTTAATAAGCATACAGATACTCTGAATTTATACAGACTACTGACTTTTGGGCGTGACAATACGCATCTCATTAATATCTTAGGCACACTACTAATCTCCTTATCAAATTGTGGGCGTAAGTAAATATCTGTAAAGTACCGAAAACCCGGCGTCCAGACAAATGCTTCTAAAACCCTGGTAATGATTGCGCATGCGGCATATAATCGCGATTACATCGCGACTTGATCGCGACAGCCTTAACCATGATACAAACATGTGAAAAAGTTATTATTGGAGCTGCTCTGTATCACGGTTTAAATGATGAAATCACATGTTAATATCTTTGACATACACATATATGCTAATAATGTATTATTAACACCTGAAATATCTGTCACGTTTAATATTGCCAATGTGCATTAATTCAGATTTTAATCCTAAAATTGTTACAGTTACTGTTGCATCCCTACTAAGAATGTACTTATGGGAAAATTAAATAATTACCAAAACACTCTTGGATATAAAATGCTTTTGCAGGGCAAATTAAAGGACTGACTTGAGGGCTGAGTCTATGATTTGATGTGAAGTTCATTTAAAGTCAAAGTATAAGAAGAAAGTTAATACTAGTCATAGCGGGGAAAACTTGCACCTCCAAACTGAAGCCTGTGACAATGACATTCTCCCGTCCTTGGTTTTATGCGATGCTGTGGTGCTTCCCGTTTCCACGGCAACAGCTTGTTTCTTCATTCCCTCCCTGTCGCCGTCACCGTGCATTGACCCTTTCGGAGCCAGGAGGTGAGAGATCAGTTTAACAAAGGTATCCCTGCGGCACCCCGAATTAAGTTAATCACAGTGGTCATGCACATGTGTCAGTTTTCGAGAAGCGCTCTGCAAAGATGCCTGTCTAGCCTGTTTCCCTTGAGAGCCACGATAACGACACGTGTTCCTGCCTACGCATCTAATGAATCTGCTTTGTTATTGCTGCCTTCAGAGGCATGTCGCGCTGAGGTCTCCTGCTTGTGCTCGCTGCAGTCGTGTTCAACAAAGCTATCAGCGTTTTGGAGGCGGCGTGAAATCCAGCGAGACGGCTCCGTGCTGAAGGCCCGTAGGCTCGCCCTCCGTGGGGTTCGGAGAGGACCTTTCCGAGTTTTCCACGGCGGTCGTTTCGGAAGTGCAGGTGAAGGTGGCCCTGCTAAGCTCCTCAAGGGGTTCTGCATGGGACAGTTTCCGGCCCAAAGCCCAATGCAGAAAGGTGTATGGAGAAGTGAGTCAGAAGCCTTTCTTATGTGGGGTCACAGATAGGACAAAGACCCACCCCCCCACTACCCTGTCAAGCTTTTGGTGGTCACGGTGACTTTGACATTCCTCCTGGAATGTAGAGACGGCACTCACTGCCCTGGAGATGGTGTCTGGCCTAGTTTTTCCTGTGACCTGAGGGAAGGTGAGATGCAGAGCGGCGCGGGCGTATCTGCGGGATAGCCAGCCGCCTGCCCCGTGATGGAGTGTCCACACTCATGCCTGCTGCCCTGTATAACCGCATGCCATTCTGCCTGTGTGTAGTTTGTGTTTACAAACCGTGGCTGCACATGCTTCAGGGAGAGCTAGTAGGCTCCCATCCAGGTTGATATGGTGAGGACCGTGGCTTAGGCTTAATGATTAAATCTGTACAATAAGAGAGCGGAGGTATGTATGGGGGTGGGGCCACTGGCCCCAGCTGAAAGCCGATTGGCCACTGGATTGCCACCTCCCCTGTCATTCCCCAATTCAAAATATATCATTGGCTAATGAATGTCAGGAGTTTGGCCCCTCTTGTGTCCCCTACCTTGAAAATTTCTAGCATTGCTCCTGTAAGAGAACCTTTGCTGTGGGTGTAGCTGAATAGTGGGTGTGGCAGCTGATTCTGTGTGGCAGTACCACTGGATGGGGTGCTAAGAAGCCAGGGCTAGACCCCCTCCCTGGGCGGGCCTTGGTCGCTGAGCCATTACCAGCATCCTCCAATATTTGCTCCCGTCTTCCTGCCAGCGTGTTTAGTGCTCTCCAGACTGGGATGTCTGTGTTATGGCAGCTGCTGGCGGTAGGTTACCATGCAGGTGTGTTTTCCGTTCTGGATTAGGTGACCAGAAGGTGGCAGCATCACAGTGGGTCCCAGGGCGAGGGCAATCCCGGGGTTGTAGACATGGGGACGGAGCGGGCGGGGAGCTGAATCGGGGGGAGGCTTCTGGTGCAGGCTGCCAACATGGCAGACCACGGAAGGCGTGGGCCGTACCTGGAGAGTTGGGCTCGTCCTACGGCGAGGATGAAATCCACCCCGACACGACGATGCCGGCGTGCCCTCTTCACACTCCTGTTCCCACGCTGCCTTCTCAGCAGCAGCCGCGAGGGACAGAGCCATGATGCCCCTCCCACACGCCGTCCGTGCTCTCGGCGTCGCTCCCAGAGCCTCAAGGCCCCTTCAAAGGCGCGCTGTCTCGCAGCGCCTCCGCGGTGTCACTACTGACTAACGCGCCAGCACTCCTTTTGTCTGTTTCACCCTGTCAGTTCTGCTCATAAACATAAGGGTAAAAACAGGCTTTTTTATTCCAAGGACAAAACTAGATGTTTTACTTGATGTATGCTGCCAAGTATATCCACTCAGTGAACTCTTGAGACAAAGCTGATGGTCTGATTTAACGGTTTAGTCCAGGAAATCGCTTTATGCGGTCCCCTTCTGCCATAAATCCTGGGATTGACTGGACCAATCCATCTGGTTTTGGCCTGGTCAGTTGTGATGAAGCTACTTTTAAATCCAGTTTTGTCCTTTTGGCTGGAGATTTGGTTCTGTACATCAATGAGTTATCACACAGTCAGTCTTTCTTCGAGCCCTTCTTCTTCATAAGATCAGTCTGTCAAGAGTGATTGGTCTACCTATAATATTTTCCAGTACCACTTCGAGAACTTCCATAATCAGAAGCTTTGCTGGGATTAGCAAAACTAATTTTAGAGGACATTATCCTTTAAGAAGATTTATTCGTTTTGTGACCTGTATCACATCAGTGATTTTGTGTGCTTTTGCAGTCTGGATTTCGTTGCTTGCTGTGCCATATACCAACATATACCAATGTGTTTCAGAGGAAATTTAGTCTATTTATGCTGGGAGAGCTGCAGCCAGAATGGTGCTGCTGTTCCAGCCTAGAATCGCACAGAGCTAATTAATCTGTGATTTTCATCACGTATTTTCCAGTTCTGCTGCATTCATAAAAACAGCATGATTTTTTTGACCTGGGAGTTAAATTAGAGAAATCAGAAGGATTGTCAGTGGATAAGCAAGGTGTAAGCCTTCCTGTAGGCAGGTTGGTGAACAGATCCTTGCAGAACTGATGGATGGATGGATGTATGGATGAATGGATGGATGGAAAATGGATACTTTATTAATCCCAAATTAATGGCTACCTTATTTGAGTTGAACAAACTAAGGAGTGAGGGGCAGATACAAAATACTGTCATTTTGCCTTCAGAAAAGAGACTTGGGCCTAGCTCTGGGTCTACAGATGGGACGATTGCTTGCGGATTCCAGCTGAGAAGCGAAGCAGATGGGTTATGTCATCAGCTCCATGAACATTAAGGGTCTTGTCACCCGTTTTCCCTTCCCTTCCGGTACGTTCACACCAAGCCCTGCACACCCAGGAAGTGCTGTCCTTCTCTGACTCATTTAACCCATGACCTGCTGGTTACTATATTTGGTCTGTTTGGGTGGAGCTGTAGAAATTTGCCAGGCCATAGACAGCATAAAGGCTTACAGGGCACAGTGTCCCTAAATGGTGAGCCGTCATGGAACCTGAATGAGTGTGTTGTCATAATAAGCCCGAGAGCAGCCGTGACATTGCTCTGGGCTGTTAGTCCCCTCCCTGGGGCGGCCCTCTAACAGCACAGTGATGAATGGGGCTCTGCTGGGGCCTTCGCAGGGGTGACATTGGAGCCCTATCAGCTTCGGAGTGGACCGGCTGACTGGTGCAGCATCTCGCTACAGTCTGCAGGGCTCCCTTACAGGACGTCCCAGGGAAGCAAGGGGGTCTCCTTACTCCCTCGCTTCTCCGGAATGGTGAGATAACGGAATTGGCTGGCTGGGCATTCTCACACAGAGTGCCGCTGTCTGTTTATGTTCTTTAGTGTAACAATCCCTTGTTTAATTCCTCTCTTTGCCCATTACTTTCTATTTTTGTGTGCTGCATGGGTATTTTGATCTTAGTGGCATGTAATCAGACACTCATTAGCATATATGGATATATTTTGTTTTGAATACAATGGCTGTTGGCTTTTGAATGAAATAAGCAGTGAGTTTGTTCAGTGAAGCCTTTTGAAACAAACACATTAACATTAATGTGCTTAGCAGATGCTTTAGTGCAAAGATAATTGTTTTACCCATTTATGTAGTGGAAGATTTCTATGACCTTACTCAAGGGTACTACAACAAAGCGACCCTGAGAAAGAGTGTTTCAGACCACACTCTTAAATGTCATGTTTTGATGTTATGGTCTTGAGTGTCATGTGACACATTCTTAGACCTGCATGTATGCATTTCACAGATGGAGTCCTGGGGTGAATCCCAATTCCAGGAACTTCCAAGAACAAACTTGGGCCGCAATGAATCATGGGATTGGTCTCTACAGCGAGCATGCAAACGATGCATCCTTGATATTCGGGGAAGAGCAGGACCAACATCTGATAACTTTTACCGACCTCTGTACTCTTGTTCTTGAGTATTCAAAATGGTCTTCGGCAATGGAAGATGATGTAAAACTAGTGCACGAGAACACAAATACAGTCAAGTCCGCATACTGCGATTCACCCCCCTACTCTTTCCCAGTTGCTAATTCTCCTCATTATCATACGAGGTGAGGGGTGCGGGATCTAGATGATGCCGAATAGCTCACTGGAAAGTGTGTGCAACTGCTTACCAGCCATGATTAATGAAGTCAAGCCTCGTGCACGAGCTCAGGTTTCACTCTGAGAAAAAGCGACACAGAGGTGTGTACCGCGGTGAAAAAGGGGGACGGCTGTAAAATGACAGTGTCAGTTCCAGAGGGACCCAGAGCCATTCCAGGATCCATTCCTCTTGTCCTTGAAGGCTTTGGCAGGTAAGGGGGAGTCAAGGTGGCGATAACGAGGACGTCCCTCCCAACTGGGAGTTCAGTCCATGGACGATTTCGTCTGCTGTGAGGGTGGCCCGATACCCCCCCACATCCCTGTTGCTTCAACAGCTCTGTTTTATAATAATACACAGTACACAGCTCGAGGATGCTCTCCAAACCCTTCACAGTGACACAATGCAGCTCCAAAAGAATCCAGTGTCCAGGAATGACAGTGCAGTGCATTTTCATATCCCTCTTTGGATTGTTTACACCTCAGATGCTCTTCCTGCTTTTCTCTGCATTAATAATCTTATACATAAGCAAGACAATTAATCACCGGCACTTCTGCGCTGATCAGTCACCGGAAGAGCAATCGCAGATGCCCTCAGCTAAAAAATCAGCATCTCCAGTTCTTCATGGTGACAGGAGGGTGTTGACAATGGTGATGCTGCCGCTGCCAGTTTATTGGGAAGATCTCTACCATTCCTGCATTATTTCCTCTTGCTGGTTTCAGGCTTTGTCGCAGTACCTTTAATGAGACTCTTCACTGTCTTGTTGCTGAAGTTAGCTTTCGCCGTTTGAAGATCATTTTGTGTCAAGCTCAGTTCCATGAAAACTGTAGCGAGATGGGGAAGTAGACAGTTAATATTCTAGTAGGAAACTTGCCAAGAGAGTTTCAGAGCCTTGCTTTAGATTAGCTGTAATGGGTAGGGATAGCTTTCTCATTAGATTAGCCGATTTCTGCAATTAGCTTTGCTGAAATTACATCACATAATGGTGATATATAGAATATGTACAAAAGAACAATGGAACATCTCACAATTTTCTAACCTTTCTATCCAGCTATGGACATATTTGAGGATTAGCCATGATCAATGTGAGGGGCATTCAAAGAGGTCTGTCAAAGCCTATACCTTTTGTTTCATATCACATGTGACCGCAGGAGTTGCTGTTTTCATCTCATTTATGGTATTTTGCCCCTTTCTCTGCAAAGTGAGCCAGTGCTAAGAAGAAAGGGTAAATATTTATGAAAGCTCCTAAAATGGGGGTGTAGGAAGCTTTAATCGCAGTTGATTTTAGTGAATTATTCCCGTTGTTCAGATCGTAGTGATCTTCAAATCTATGGCCACTCCTTTTATAAGAGTTTGAAATCATTGTGTACCTGGGAACAGCCTCCTAAGGCTGGACTGGACCGGGCTGGGTCAGGCAGACTGCGGGGAGAACCGAGTGGCCTGGAACCTGCATCAGCGGGTCGAGCCTCATCTTCTGACAAAACGGTGGCTAGAAGTAGGCTTTTGGAAGGAAGGGAGTGGAAAGCATGCTGTGGCCAGTTAATATTGATGCAGACAGATGGTGTTCAATTTTAATAAGGATGGACGATTTTTGAGGAGTGTGTGTTAGGCAGTGGAGTGCATCAGATTACTTAAGGATGCACTGAAATTTCAGTCACTAGAGTCTCAAAGAGGCTGAGGCCCTTCAAGTGGACAAGAGAGAACGTGCAGATCAGTGACTCACCCTAATAAACTCAGATACACATAAAATACATTTCATGTGCAAAATGTGACATTTTCAGCAGATATTGGGTATTAACCAATTAGCGGATTTGTTTGCTAATATGGCAGGTGTGAGGCGGCAGGGGTGTGGGGGGTGGGGGTTTATCAGCACTGAGAGCTGTGTTCACATTTGAGATGGCACTGAAACACTCCAATCACGCTTACCTGTTCTGAGTGTCGGGTGACACGAGACAGGCTATAGCTTCCCAGCTGCTTGGGATTCTCAGGCCTAATTATGAATGTAAGATTAGCTGTATACTGGCAGGAGAAAAGAGAAGCACTCACTGAGAATATTGTATTTTTCTGGAGAAATCTAATGGTTTCCTGCAGGCTAACAGTCCTGCATATTTTCATTGTTGCATTTTGATGAAAAGAGAGTGGACCCATTAGTGAAAGTCTGCAGCACATGAATGCCTGCAAAGAAGAGATGTTTTCTTTATAGAAAAGGTTTAACAGAGAATGTTTTATCCGGGATCCATGCTGGTGCTCAGTTGTTATGCTTCTGTTCATGAAGATAATGTCAGCTTAAGTGTTTAACTTCAGGATGGTTATCTTCCCTGAGTGATGCCACGTTAAAACCCTCCTTATATTTCCTGAGAAATAGCAGTGTTATAAGTATAAGTGATTTGTCCTTAAAACATTGTACACTCCTTATAAACTTAAATTGCTTTGGTTGAAATAAATATGAGAGATCCTGGGTGTTTTGGATGGCCTTCGGATGAAGAGCTCGATAATGCAGTGCGGTGTGTCTCAGTGTGACAGGAATGCACCCCGACTCACTCCTGGACGAAATGCCTGTGACCGCGACACCCTCCCCGGCAGAAATGATAGATGACGAGGAGCAGTTGCAGCATTATGGGCATGACGTTTACACTCATATTAGCAAACAAAACGCCTCGGGTTGGAGAAGCTGAGCATCAATGAGGCATCATCAGTAGCACTTAAACATGGACGTGGTTATTGTGCATCTGAAACACTGCTTTGTGGCCAGAGAGCGGACATCATGTGAGATCTCATCTCAGCAGTTCTACCCTCCCACCTTTGGCTGGACCTGGGAGCTGTACGCAAACAGCAGCATCGTCGTGTCCAGATTTACATTTTCGGGGTGGGGGAGTATTTGGGAGTTGAGGTTGGTGGGGGGTGGACTAACATACACCTGCATAAGCCGGCAAAATGCAGCAGCTGCTTCCACGGCTTGTTTCGCGCTCCTGGTGAATGGGGCAGTGTTTTGGCCCTGATCCACAGGGGACCACACATCACCCCAGCTGCACACCTGAGCTCCTTCTGGCTTCTGGCAGCCAGGGGGTCTGTATTTGGAGGCTCTGTGACTCTGGCTATTAGGACTGTGATCTGTTTCTGTGATCGGAAGGTTGCTACTTTACATCCCTTGGCTGGCAGATCGCCGATCCCCATTTGAACAGCGCTTTGCTAAATATCTGTAAATGTAAAAGTATGTAATATGTGTGAGCAGAGGAGAAGGTGTAATGGTGGGCGTGGCCTCCATCATCTAGAAAGTAGAGTTCATCATGTGACTTCTCAGTCAAGCAGTTGCTTATTTGAATCATGCAACCCCGTGATTGTTGCATGGTGGAGACCGTGAAAGGGCATGGCTCAGTTAATGATCTGCTACAGCGTTAAAGCCCTTTCCACAGTGAGAAATAGAGCTTAATACTAGTAGATTCCCTGTCATTGTGCTTCTCTTGGGGAAATAGTTACATTGTCCCAGAAATTAAACCAAAAACTTTCTAAATTGAAATGCCATTTTTAAAACTGTAATGTCTATTTTTGCTGTCTTTCTGTTTTGGGAGTTTAGAGAACATTCAGTCCATTATCAGATCAGCATTTAAAATGCTTTTACTGAAGTGCCCTGACCAATTAAACGGCTTTCTCCTCAGGCAGCCGTCGCTCCCATAGGCTCAGATGCCATCTAAGTCGTGATTGGCTGCTCCTATTATTAGCATTGTGTATATGTTTTTTCTTTATATTTTTACTAATATTTATACAGCTGAGAAATTGTTTTTTATTGTTTTAATTGTCTATATTGTTTTTATATTGTTATTCTTGCCGATCCTATGGATGCTGTTATACTGTCTTTTTGTACTACTGCTGCTGTTTCTAAGGAATTTCCCCATTGTGGGATTAATAAAGTCAATCCTAATCTAATCTAATCTAATCTAATCTAATCTAATCTGATGTGATCTAATCTAATCTAATCTAATCTAATCTATCTCAGTGCACCTGCTTGTGCCCTCGGAGTGTCTCCCCTGTGCTGTGGCAGCTCCTGGGTGGTTTACTCAGCCAGTGCAATGTATCTGATGATACTTGAACAAGGTGGGCACACTTTAGTGTACTGGCCGTGTCGGTGTTTTACATGACTGGCACTAGGACCTGCCCTGTACCATGTGCCATCAGCTGATCTGTCATATTCTGCGATCGGGGGCAGCGGACATTAAGGGCAAGGGACAGCATTCAGACAGTCTCTCAGCACATCTCCCTTTGCCGTTCACGTTACTTACCACTGTATGTCCCCTACATCACGCTGCTCCCTGCTTTTAATTTACTTATGCCAGATATCCACGATGGACTGTTTGTTGAACTATTAAATTCAGTGCCTTTCTACATAAGCAATTAATATAATGTCTTTGCTTTTTATGTCTTTTTTCATTCTTACTGTGTTTAAGTTAAGAGTGTACCTCTTAATCTCTGTCCTTTTCTTCAGCTTCATTAAAATAACTTTTTGTGAAATTTAATTTTTCTGTATCTTTTGGGGGGTCAGAATAAAAGGGAATGTATTCGTCTTACAGGCGACTGTGGCCAATGTGTTTAATTGCACGAAACTAATACTGTTCAGTGTTATTAAGATGTTTTTGTCTGCGAAGCGAATCAACGCGGCGAAGATGACGTGGAGGGGAAGGGATCAGAGCTCGGCTATGGAAATTCTTGTAGCATCGCCCAGAATCTCTAATTGGCCGCCAATGACGCTGTAACAGCCATGAAGCATGCAATAAATGTCGTTGGCTGGTGTGTGTGTGTTGGGGGGGGAAGGAATCAGTCAAAAATTTGGACACACCTATCCATAGAAAGGTTTAATTGTACTATTCTGTACATTTTAAAATAATTAAAAAGACATATAAAAGACTGCAAAGTAACATCAAATAACTAAAAATGCCAAAAGGCTTGGTTTTGTTTGGTTGTTTATGGTTAAGGTTGGGGCTGGGTAGGGGTTAAGGTCGTCATTGCTGGGATTAGGGTTTTTCCCCATAGAAATGAATGAAGGGTCGCCACAAAGATATGAATACAAGTGTGTGTGCGCGTGTGTGTTTGTGTGTGTGATGGGGAGAGAGAGAGAGAGAGAGAGAGAGAGAGAGAGAGAGCTCAACATTCAGCTGGGGACAGTATGTGGTTCACTGGCTCAGGACTCTGTGCCCGTGACTGGAAGGCCAGTGGTTTTAATCCCAAGGTCCCCAGTCAGATGCTGCCCTTGGGCCCTCGACCACGGCCCTTAACCCCCAGCTCCAGGGGTGCTGCATGCCAGCTGACCTGTGCTGTGACCCCCAAGCTCGCTCTCTCAAAGGGGGCCACTCGGTTGATCATTTTTACACTGTCACCACCCCCTTCTCCCTCAACAATGGACAACTGCACCATCAAAGAAATTGGTGGGGTGGGGGCTGATCATGTGAATGTGTTCTACTCTTGCTGTTCTAGTTATGGGCCCATATGCAGGAACACGATGCCTCTCGAACGTTAATCGCTAACTTGAAGTCCGTATCCTTAGTCAGTCGTACTGCCATCCTTCCTACTGCCATGACTGGTATCTTTGAGGTCTTTATCATCAGCCATTGAGAGCCACCATGTCAAATTATTGATTCCTGCCTTATAAAAGCAGCCTGTTAGCCCCAGACTAGTGTTCTACATTTTCCCTCCTGTATGAACTGCAACCTGAAACTCAGTGAAGTAGGGATTTGGACTAAGACTGATGTTTTGTCTAAAATCCAAATGTCTGAACGAGGTTAGTGCTCCAGTACTGTCACTGGACGGTAGGAAGCACTTGTGTGGTTTTGAAGGTCACATTGGAAAAGTAAATCGGTCTCAGAGGGTGGATTTAAAACATAATGTTCTAACTGCGTTTTAACATGCTTTTTACTGAAGCATGGGTGTGTTTTGTCTGTCACATATTGTACCAATTGATGCCACAGGATATGGAGGTTTTATGTAACTGAAAATGACACTGACGTTTTTATTCTCAGCTGTTTCCCAGCGTAATCAGTAGAGCATGTTCTGCCCTCGTCTGGCTGTCGTCTCTGTCCCGTCTCTCCCGTCACGCTACTGGCGGAGGGCGTTCCTCACGTCCTTCACAAACATGCAGCCCTTTGCTCTAGCTGCTGGATTGCGAGGGGTGCCATCGCTTGTCTGATAGACCTTTGGAATCCATTCGCGGCAAATGTTTGTCGCCGGGGAAACGGCGAGCGCTGATCACCATCTGGCCAATCAGTTGCAGGCGCATCCTGGGGGGTGTGGCTTTCATCGTCTCCTGACTGCAGGAAGCAGAAACGCTCACGTTAGACAGTGTTTCTCAACTCCAGTTCTCAAGTAACCCCCAGATAACTCACATTTTTGCTCTCTCCCAGCTCACAAAACACCTGTACCAGGTATTTGATCTTCTTGACTGACTGGTTCTTTCTTGATTGTTCCGGTGTGTTGGGCGTAATCAAAATGTGGATCGGCTGGGGGTAAGGACTGGGTTGAGAAACACTACACTAGACAGTCAATCATGACCTGTATTTTGAAATATTTCAGTAGCTAAGGCTTCAGTAATGAAGGTAGTAATTTCTTCCCTGATCTGTTATGAAAGTCTCTTTAAGGGTCCCCATGCTAAGTGAGTTTTGCTTCCTGTTTTTGTTGGGTACTAAGCTGATCAGACTGGTGATTGGGCGATGACCTAATCTTGTGCAGCAGATGACAAACCACGTCATGTTTCCCTTGGGCTGCCTTGTCTCATACGATTTAATGACTCCACACAAATGTCCCAGGGCGGTTTCCACAGAGGACACAGTCCTGAAAAGAAAAAAAGAAAAAAAAAAATAATAATAATATATATATATATTCAAGTGGCCTATTCTTTTTCAGTGCAAAATACTCAGATCATTTTTTGAAGTAGCTAGAGAGACAGAGCTGCTTAGGGAGCTCGGTTCAGCGCCGACCTCTTGGGAAAGACGTACAGACCAAGGTTAAGAAGCGTATCCCTGATAAAACCGTCCGTTTGGCTTTACGTGCATCTTGCTCCCTACAGAATAACGTCTCCAAGAATAATTTGCTCTGTGTTGTCTTGACCCTGTGAAATGTGTGGCTCTGCCAGTTAAAACTCTGTGCCCATGACTGGAAGATCTGCGGTTTACATCCTGTGGCCGGCGATGTTATGTCATTGTTGGGTTGAACAAGGTGCTTTACCCTAGTTCATCCAGGGGCTCTAGGCACTGGCTGAGCTTGTGCTCTGACCCCAAAACTTATATATATCTGTATATGTATTGCACTGTATATGTATATGTATTGTATATGTATTGTACTGTATATGTATATGTATTGTATATGTATTGTACTGTATATGTATATGTATTGTATATGTATTGTATAAACCTGTATATATGTCTGTGTGTCTTATGGAGGGAAAGATGGGATGTGCAAAAACTACCCAACTTCCCCATAAGCATGAACAAAGTATCGCTATTACTGTTACATACTGTCCCCAAATTATGAATGGATTCCATTCCAACAGACATGAAAATTAACGTATGTCGGAACAGGATAATCACACAGACTTTTAAGTGTGAGAGTGAGACTGGGAGATGCATATGAGACTGGGATGGTCACACTGCCACACAGTGTAGTATTTTCCCATGACAGCTCTTGTACAGTACAGCGTGTAGCGCACACAGGTAGTGTAGCACTGCTGGGCTTACGGCCGCCCAAAATTCACATACATTTACATATATTTACTTGCCTTTTTTATCTTCAGTCGTATGTGATCCTTATTATTTGACATTTTATTAGGGGTCCAAGCAGCATAGCTGCTGCTTCCCTGTTGTTTTTTAATTCATTTGGAATGGCCAAATTAATCTTCCTCTGAATTCTGCCCAAGGAGGATGTGACTGTTCAGATACCGTCAGTGACCTTTATGGTGGAATGGCAAACCTGCAGAATCGCTGTATGTGCTCCTGTTTCAGCGATGAGCTGCTGCTGAGCATCTTGATTGACCCCCCCCCCACAACCTCACATGCACCCATGAAACTTTGACATTGATGAGTTAGCCTTCCCCAGTATGAATGACAAATTCTATTAATGCTGAAGACACTGTGTCAAAACACTCCATGCCTCTCAGGTCTGGGCGTTACAGCTGAAATGCGGAAGCTCGGACTGCAAGAGAGGTCTCCGTGGCTGCAAGGGCCCCACGCTCGGAGAGGTCTCCGTGGCTGCACTAGGAATGGAGGCTATGACAGATCCAAGCAAACCCAGCCTCTCCTTTCTCAGGAAGTTCATGAGGATGTTGGAGTTAATGCTGTTTAGCTGAGCTTTAAGGATTATAAAACTAGTGAAGATCTTAAATGGGGAATAATGGAAACATATTGTTACAGTTTAAAGTAGAGAGTGCCGCAGACACGTTTTAATACTGAACAAATGGACGATTGTTTTGTACTGCATGGCTTTCTACGGTTACATTGTTAATTTCTGTTCCCAGCGTCAGGCCTGTCACATGTCATTGTATCTTTCAGAAATCATTGTTGTTATGCAAAGAGATGAGAAAATCGGCGGGACAAAGAAACGAACGGCGGGACTGGAGCAGGTGTGACTTTTCCCGTGATGCTTTGCATAGTCTCAGAGAAATTAATTTTTCGACTGAGGTTTGCTCCACAGTTAGTCCAGAGAAGAATCAGATACCAGCTGCAGTGATGGCCCAATGTCTGCTGTAGGCCATAATGATTCTTTATTTATTAAATTTAAATTCTAGCCATTCAAGATGCTGATTTTATGCAAAGCAGAGGCCTTATGCAGCAGAGGGGTGTGGCAGCATCATTTGTGCATCACTAAGTACTGCATGGGTTGTTAGGACACAGTCCTGTTCTTTGTCGTGTTTTTTTTTTTGCTGACAAGCTGAAAATACTGACTGAATTTTTTGCATCCCCATAAATATCCCTTCCTACATGGTACATTGTCTAGTTATTGCATTTCTTATCAACTATGGAATAGGGCTGCATGATTAATCATTTTTGAACTGTGATCTGGATGTGTAGTAAAAATCCAGACCAAGATTTTGTTTAACCATCTAGTTGAGTACTCTGTGACTGTGACTCTTTATACTCAACTGGTTGGTTGAAGCTAAATCTTGGTCTGGATTTTTTACTTTCCGGATCTGAACTATCCACCTCTGTTTGTATCCATCAGGGAAATGATCAGTTTGCATATAGGAATGTAGCATTTAGAAGCATCCAAGGTATGGGGTGCAGAACAATGAATGTTCTGGTTTGATCCTGTAATGAGGCTTCGAATAGTTTGAGTTTTTATGCGATTCAGGAAGTTTGTTAATACTTTATTTGTTCATGGACTCATTTTTACTTCAGCCGTGCACTACTGAACTCCTAAACATGTCTCATAACCAGGGCCGGCCCGTGGCATAGGCAATATAGGCAAATGCTAAGGGCGCCAACTTCTGAAGAGGCGCCGAATTTCACTTTGCCTCAAACGGGGGGGGGGGGGGGGCCGGTGCGGGTGTCTTT